>CAMZJO010000001.1:1200000-1800000 GCA_947310635.1 Leptodirus hochenwartii
CAAAGGTCATTCTTCGACTATTTCACAAGGCTATTTTCCACCAATTGATCTTAACGCAAGTTCAAACTATTGTTTAGGTTTAATTGGTCTACATACATATCATACAATTCCAAACATAGAAGTTGGTTGTAATAAACTCTACTATTATAAGAGTGAAGACAAAGCGTATACTATTGTAAAAACAATTGTTATACCTACAGGTTCATATGAAATAAGTGATATTGAGAAATATATTGAAAAATATCTAAGAGATGATAAAGCGAATACAGTATCAGAACGTGCTGTTGTTACTGTTGGTACTAATACTGTGAAAGAAGGAGAAGATGGAAAAGATCAGAAACTATTTTCGTTAAGACCGAATAATAATACGTTAAAAGTAGAATTGCAATCGACATATACAATTGATTTAACGCCACCCGACACCATAGGGAAAATACTGGGTTACTCTGCTAGAATACTTGCTAAGGGTTCGGTACATGAATCTGACTTGCCTTTGGAAATAATCAAAGTTAGCAGTATTCGAATTGAATGTAACATTGTTATGGGTGCATATTATGATAATATACCTTCGCATACTATTTTCGAATTTAGTCCAAATGTAGAACCTGGATATGCTATAAATATCGAGCCACGAAATATTTACTATTTACCAATCAATGTTCGTAAGAGTATTGACAATATAACATTACGAATACTAGATCAAGAAGGAAGACTTGTTCATTTTCGTGAAGAAAAAATTCTTATTCGACTCGAACTCAAGCGGGTATATTAACGTATACAATATGGGAATAGACTTTGGAAATGCTATATCAACACCAGAATATGAAAATAGGTATATAAGCCCATCTAATTCAGTTCCATCCTTTATTAATAATTATCCTGATAATCAACCGATACATCGTAATCATCAGGGAAAAAACTCAACGACACCTACGATAAAGAAACAGATACTACTGTCGGCGATAAACAGACTTTTTTTGTTGGAGAACGGTTTCACAATAAAGTAATAAATATATTGCAAATAAAAAGAGGAAAAACTAATGCTGTCCATATTCGACCCCCTACGCTTCAGTGATAATATTGCGGGGGAACAATATCACACATATGTACCAGTATCGCAAAGTTTTGGAAATAATGATGGGATTCGCATCATTGTACAGAATCAGGATATATACTTGAATATTCATAATAGTCTGTTAACGTTTGAAGGTAAAGTACAAGCCGATAGTATCATTACCGAAAATGATTTTCGAATAGTAAATAACGGATATACCCATTTATTTGAAGAAATTAGTTACTTCTTAAATGGTGTTCAAGTAGATTCAGTGAGATCACCAGGGTTACTTACAACGATGAAATCCCGAGTTTCATACAGTTCAGAAGAGAGTAAATCATTGGATATTTGCGGATGGCATAGTGAATTGAAACCGATGCATACCAATTTTTTCTATAATGCTAACAGCAAAACTGGAAAATTCTTTGTTTGCTTCCCGTTAAAATTTCTGTTGGGTTTTGCAGAAGACTATAATAAAATTTTAGTGAATGCCAAACAGGAACTTGTATTATTGCGCTCTCGCACCGACATGAATGCCTATGAGTCAAAATTAAAAAATATTTCTATTCATTTGAGTAGATTTGAATGGAAAATACCACATATTACTCTAAATGATCAACAACGGTTGAAATTCTTAAATTCATTGAATGCAGATCGTCAAATTTCTATTGGTTTTAGAAAGTGGTCATATATGGAATTGCCGGCATTGAGAACTACTGACTCTGATATATGGAGCATCAAATCCACAACAAGTCTCGAGAAACCTCGCTATGTAATTGTTGGTTTCCAACAGAATCGACATGATCAATCGGAAAAGGACGTTAGCCAATTTGATCATTCAAATATTCGCAATTTGAAATTATATTTAAATGATGTATGCTTTCCCTATACAAATATGAATTTGGATTTTAAAAATAATAACTATTTGCATGCATACTGGATGTATTGCACATTTCAATCTAGTTATTATAATAAAAAATACAATGAACCAATTTTGATTACAAACAGTTCAAAGAAAGCCCATTATTTGTATTCGACTGTTCGAAACAATCGGATGCTGTCAAAGGTGGTACAGTTGATGCAAAGTTGGAAATCCACGCATCAGAGGTATTTAGTGAGAAGACACGAGTATGTCTCGTTATTCTGCAGGACAACTTATTCAACTACACAACGCTCTCCAATATTGTGCAGAAAATTATTTAAAAATTATTATTACTATGAATATTGTAATGTGTTTTACGACATTCCTTATATATATGTTGATCGATACAAATGCACTACCAAATCATAGTGTTCAATATGGTTTAGATGGCTCATTCAGTGTACAACATCGGTCAGCCAATGGAAGTTATGCTCATCGTGCCGAATTCAAACCAATATCTAATACAACATTCGTTTTTGACTTTAGGAAACCGAGACGACAACGTGTACACCAACAACAACGATTGCAACAAGAAATATCTACATCTACAAATACACCACCCCCATTCCATATAACAACCAAGAGAACATCAATCAACAACACTGATATCAATCATCGTTTCACATTCATAGAACAACAATTGATCACATGCCAATCGAATCTTATTGATATTCGTTCTATAAACTCTTACTGATCATCCGAATTTCATAATCTGCAATCAGATTTGAATGAGTGTTCGAGACATCAACGTGAATTAGAATCCAACAATTATACAACACAATTAAATCGGAAAATAGAAAATTTTAACGAGGATCTTATTGAAACACGTAAAGAACTCGGAAATTGTATGGCCATTGGATATTGAACTACGAAAAGAATTATCTACATGAATGAACTTAAATGATAAACAGAACCTAGTCAGTATTGTACAACAAAATATTCATCACGATCCGCCCCAAAGAGAATTGGAAAAGAAACATATTGAAATTCAGGAGGTTAGAACACAACTTGCAAATTGTATTGCTAGACGATTAGGTGCTGAAATTGAAAATAGTTTGTTAATGGGAAAACTTGAAAAATATGATGATATTAAACAAATTTTGAAATAATCGTTTGCTATGGAAACATATTCTTCTACTCATAACATTTCCACCACCATTATCAACAATAATAGTAGTAAATAATAGGAGCGGTTGCAACAACCGTGGTAGTATCAAGTCAGCAAGTGATAATAAAAGAGTTCATTTTTCCAAGGAAATTTCAGTCTGTCTAGTACCTCATGAATGTCAAAGTCGAAAAGCGGTATTTAACGAACTAGACAAATATAGATTTGCAAACCGAATCAAACATTTAGAGATGTTATTCGAGCGGGTTGTCTTGAGAACACATCAAACACCTCCATCATGAGTGTTCTTGCCGCCGATATACAAGGATTCTTCGTGAATAGTCTATTTGAAGCAAAGGAATTGTCGCTAACATTCGATGGAAACGTAGTATATACATATCTTATCAAACCATGTTTTCAATTTGCCTAGTTAGCTGCAACGGAACGTCGAACAATTGCATGGTTGGAGAAAAATCATCATGCCATACGTTACTCAGATGGATATATGGATGCATATTCAATATGTGACATTCTCAATGATATTCTTCAGCATACTTATATTAAAACTATATTTATGAAAGGTAGTGCAAAAGTTGGGTTTCTTAAGAAGTTTATAAATCCCGATGGTGACATTAGAATTATAAATCTAGAGAGTGAATCTAATTGCGTTCTTTAAGACAAATCTTATCATAATTGTATATATCATAAGAAAAGTTATGCATATTGTGCAGCGGTAAATGTAAAAAAGTTATATTCATATATTACAAATAATAACTTATTAAATGTTTAAATATATTTATATATATATGTATATTATATATTTAATATAGTAAATAAAATGAAATGATAACAAGAACTCTATTCTTTTAATGTCTATTTCTCAAGTTCCTATATTATTAAGAAGCGTTAAATGATTAACCCCACCCCACATATCTGATACATTATGGTGAACTATAAAGAAGCATATAACTACTTAAATACTATCAGTATTCATTGATAATATAAATAGTAAGCGTCATGTTTAATCCAATATATAAAAAATATATTTCATATATATATCGTTTATCAACATTCACACGATGGTACAAGTTGAATGGGAACATTCAAGATCCAATAAAAGTTAGCTGAGGCAGGGTTTATTTATCTTGGAATTAAGGATGAGTATATATGTTTCAATTGTGGCGTGGTATTATCAGAGTGGAAAATCGATGATGATCCGATTAAGGAACATATTAAATGGGTTCCAAATTGTGCATTTATGGAGATGATTACAAATACAACACCTTTAATACCAGCTTTATCAAAGTCTAAAACTACTAATACATCCAAGGAAACTTCTTTCAATGCGAATTTAATATGTGAAAAGCATAAAGAGCACATATGCGAAAATAAGAAATGTTTATCGAATAGCTATTTATAATTATTAATAGCTATAATTTTACGAGTCTTTCATTAGTATATGATATGGTATTATCTTGTTCATCGTTTTTATTTTTCACTTTATCACCAATGTCTTTTTGAATTTTCAATAAAATTTTATTCATGTCTTTTTTAATTTCACTAATAGTTGAATTCAATGTTCTCAGAATAGTTTCACTCATATCATGAATTTTTGCATGAACAAATTGCACCGTTGTTGCATCCTCTTGGTCTGTGGGAACTGCCAATTTACGCAAACGTTTTCCCCCTATGTCAAAATCACCATTGCTCGTTAGTATAAATCCTATACCAGCTTTTCCGCGTTTACCCATTTGTGGAGGTTTTTGTTGACCAAACTTGGCACCACTGCATCTTCCGAATTTATCAATGCTCATGTTATTACTTCACAATGATTCCTTCAATTGAATGTGCCGATGTGGTTGTTACAGTACTTATAATTAATCATCTTCCAAAATAATAATGTTATTCAAAATATGTGCAGTAGCTATATCACGTTTTAATTGCTTTTCATGATAATATACAATCTCGAGCATGCAAGCCACATTCTCATTATAAAAAGGTGTACTAAGAACTTGATATATCTGATTTTCATTCTGTAGCATTGATTTTATTGCATTCATTATATCGGTTGTTGTAGCAGCAGCAGCACAGTAAGTCAATACACCATGAATCAGTTGATCATAGAATTCGTAAAAGCGTAAATTCTCGAGCAAACGTAATCTGGCATCAACAAGACTTAATATGCATTGTAATTTCTTATACGTATTTTTAGTCAAGCACACCTTAAGCACATTATTAGAAGTAATGCCAACTATCGGCTTATTATGCTTCTCATCTAAGAACATATCCAGATATGTATTTTCACTAATTCTATGTTTAATTACATTTTTTATATCACCCACAAGTTCGCAGCGACATTTCTTACAGCTTAAATTATTACTGTTTTAAATTATTATTACGCACACACCTACACACTCACACACAATACAGGGTGTCCAATAAAAGTAAACACAAATAAATATCCCCCACACCCCTTGACCTCTCGGAATACATACAATTTCACACCTACACTACCTCACCACCCCGCACACATATTTCATATGCACACCCTGTATATCACTCGGAACAGTTTTTACTACTTTTTGACACCCTGTATGAATGGGTAGATTGAAATTTTCAAACGGAAGTCAATGCTTTTCTTATGGCTATTATTTGCGGTTAGCGCCACTTTTACCCTACTTATAATGTTTGTCGTTTAAATGTTTATATTTACATATTTTACTTATAATCTCGTACTATTTCTTGACAATCCAACATCTGTAATAACTATAATATATTATTGTATTATGTATTACGAAGATAATGTGGAATAAACAAAATCTAATCGAATGGTACGCGGCTCGAAGTGGCACCGCAATATTTATAAAATTAAAAATTAAACATTTTGAAAGAGAGGCATTTAAACAGGACTATCTACAAGCAACCAACGTGACTCTGGAAGACTGGCTGGGGAAAGTCACCTTTTCAGCGATCTGCTGTCCACCGAAACACAAAATCAAGCATGAATTTTTTTCGCATTTTTCAAAACCTTGGGAAATAGATTCATTGCTGGAGATTATAATGCAAAACATCCATGGTGGGGAGCAGGATCCAATACACCTACAACAAAAGAGGTCGTCAACTACATCAGTCAATGGTAGAAAATAACTTGCAGCCACTTTCAACTGGTGAACCTTATAGATTTTTGCGTACTGAAAGGCATTAATGTAAATAATGTAAAAGCTGAATCCTTTCTGGACCTTTCTTCCGACCATTCACCAATAATAGTCACTTTGGATACTCAGATTATTAATAAAAAACCGCCATCACTCTCTAACAAATTCACAAATTGGGACTACTTTAGAAACATCCTAGATAAAAATAACAATTGCAATATTTTTCTCAAAGCAGAGACAGAACTGGAAACTGCTGTTGAAGATTAATAAAAACATTCAAGATGCCGCTTGGGAAGCGAGCCCACTACTCTCAAAAACAGAAAGATGTCAAGGTTGCTCAAATACAATAAAAGAAAATATTACAGACAAGCGAAGATTGAGAAAAGAGTGGCAAAGAACAATATCTCCGCAAGACAAAACCAATTTTAACAAAGCAATCAAAGAGCTTAAGTTGCTTTTGCGCACAGAGAAAAATACAGCCATCAAGAAAGGAAACTGAGATAACCATAGCGTCTATCGATATATAAGGAATTTCTAACACAAATAAAGTGCACGAATTAGACACACTACTCCACAATTACAACATATCTATCGGTATAATCTGCGAGTACTGGCTGACTCACCATAACGCCGAGAACCTTCAACTTACCAGATACAAAATAATAGCAAACTACGCTAGATGCGATTACAACAGAGGAGGAATTCTCATTATCGCAAAAAACATGTTCCAAGCAGAGGAAGTACCGGTCAGCTCGTGCGCGGAGAAAATTTTCGTGGCATGCGTAGCGCACCTAACTATAGGCGATAGATATATATATAATATAATATACAATAATATAATACATATAATCGAGGTATATACTACACCTAACTCGGACAAAAAAGAATTTTTTACCAGATTAGAAGCAATCTTAGTATCTATATCGAAGAACTGGAACCCATGTAGAGAAACAGGGGTTCCAGTTCTTCTGTGGGGATTTCAACATCGACCTCAAACAAGATTCGTACCTCAAACACCAATTTATCAACTTGCTTCTACAGTACAATCTGCAACATACCGACACTAACTTCACTAGAGTCACGCGCAGATCACAAACAAGTATAGACAATATATTTACAAACTCTGTGCAGTTAGTCTCGCGAACACAAGCGACAGCCACTAATATCTCTGACCACAGAATACTACTGATTAACTACAAAGTGAAACACCTTCAGGAGGTAGAATACAAAAGAAAATACACTGCCCGTTCGAATCGAAGCTTCAAAGACTCTCTGAAAGCGGAGAAGTATCCATGCTATATTATGTATATATTTTGTTAATATTCTTCCATTTTCAACTATTGTATGATCTCGATTATGTTTATGTATATGTTATATGTTAAATCGTGTAGTTATTATCTATATACAGCTATATCACAAGAAAACAACATCATCCGAAACCACCAGTTTGGATTCAGAGCAGAACACTCCACAACATCACAATTACCAAGAATCATCGATCACATACAAACAGCATACAACAATAAGAAATACACAGCCATGCTTTCACTAGACATAGAAAAAGCATTTGACAAAATCCCCCACAAAGCACTCATCATCAAATTAATAAAACACAATACTACCAACTGTGGGGCCTCACAGTAAACGCCACAAAAACAGAACTAGCACTCTTTACACGTAAAAGAAAATACACCAAACCCAACAAAATAAAAGTACACAACAACTGGATTGAGTGGACAAATCACATAAAATACCTAGGCCTTAACCTAGACACACACCTCACCTTCAATAAACACACTAAAGACACAATTAACAAGGCATACATTAGAATCAAAACACTATAACCAATCATCAGCAACCCCTCAACAACGCAGAAACACGCCATACTCCTATACAAAACATACATACAACCAATACTTACCTACGCCTCTGGGATACCGGGGCCCCAAATTCAATTTATAAAAATTAATTTATTTATTAAAATTTATTATTATTAAAATTCAAATTATTTATAAAAAATTAAAACAACTTTTTTCTTCACAGTAAAGAATGAAGACATCAAAGTGGGGCAGAAAAGCAAAAAAAAAAAAAGAAAAACCTGGAAATTGTTGAGAGCCAAAGAAATGCATTGCATAAGTTTTTAACAGTAAATTCAGAGACAGAGTTGCCATCAACATCTATTCTAGATAAATTGTCTGCGTTCAAAACTTCTTCTGAACCACACAGGTGTAATAACCTATTGTAATAATCTGAATAATTGTAAGGCCTATGTAAATATGTCACCTGCTCTTCTCCGTAAGCAAATCCTTTCTACATTGTTTCATTTCCAACTACCGCAATTCATCATTTCCCAGAATGACTCTTCTTCGCTGTATTCCATTTACTTCTTGGTACCCCTAAAAGGTCGACCTACTTACCCTCGCCTATTCTTACATCCTCAACTGCTCCCTATAAAAGGCACATCCACGTGGATTCATTCATTCTCACTCTCAATCTTCTACTATCAACACTCACTCCGACATTCTCATTTTTCTTCCTAACAACAAACCATTCAAGTCTCATTCGTCCCAGATATAATAAATCCAGGTAATAACATAATAACAAATCTAAAGCGTTTCAATACCGATCACCAAAATATCCCGAGCACCTGTACTGCTCGTTAATTACGTCCAGTGGCGCAGTCGATTAACACCGAGCACCCGATAACCAGTCATTACACAGGCCTATAAGTGAAGAAGAGAAAAAAGAAGAACAAGTTGAGCATCAAGAGTTTGAAAATGCTAGTGATAAAAGGGAGTGTGAAGACGCAGAAGATAGAGATAGTCCAGACAAACTCTTGAATATAGACATCGAAGTAATAAATGATATAGCTTTATGGCCAACAATTTTTTCAGATGCTATTATTAACCATATTCTTAAAGATAAACCAAAGAATATCGGGAATATAGAGAATTTGAAATCAGTGTATAAAGACAGAGATGAAGTTTATTACAGAGGACTTTCTTATAATCATTTTTACAGAAAGAAATCACATGGAATCATGGAAAAGAGAACTTGGCTGATATATTCAGAAACAAGCAAGTGTTTACTGCTACCCTTGCAAAATTCTTTTCAAAATCAAAGTCTAAATTAAAAACTGGTTTTCAAAATTTGACATCAATTACTCTTATTTTATCGGACCACGAAGTTTCAAAAGAACACATGTCAGCCATGTGTACTCTGTACAAAAGATCAACCAAATTCAATAGAATTGATACTCAACTATTACAGGAAAAGGAAAAAGAAGAATGTTACTGGAGAAAAGTGTTGAAAAGAATTGTGTCAACAATCAAATTATTGAGTTGCTTAGGATTAGGATTTAGGGGTTACGATGAAGGCAAAGATTCCAATAGGAAATGAAATTATTCAACCTGCTTGGAATACCTAAGCAAATACGATGAGTTCTTGAAATTACATCTACAAAAATATGCCAACCAAGGACGAGGAAATGTGAACTATTTATCTCACAATATTTATGACGAATTTGTAGGCCTTATTGGCAATCAAGTAAGAGCTGAAATAATTGAAGAAATGAAATCTGCGACTTATTATAGTACAATTGTTCACTCCACTCCTGATATTTTTCATGTCGACCAATATAAAGGAAAGATGTGTGGGATTCATTCCCATACATAAACACAACTCTTCATACTTGAAACAAGAAGTTTTGGAAACTTTAACAAAATTAGGAGTGGATATTAAAAACTGTCGAGGACAATCTTTTGATATAGCTTCAAATATGTCAGGAAAGTACTCAGGTTTGCAAGCACGCATTAAAGAACATAGTCCAAGTGCGGTTTTTATTCCGTGTGCTTTATTCTTTAAATTTAATTGGAAATTTCGCTGCAGAAAGCGAAAATAGAATAGTGCTACAGTTCAATATTTTATGTTTGTGCAGAAGTTATTCACATTTTTCTATGGCGTCAACTCATCCCTGGAAAATTTATTTAATGTGTAATGGAATGAAATTTTTCTTTACTTTTCTTTTTTGTTAATAAGGTTATGAGAGTTTTCTTGCATTTTCTATTTCTAACTTGAGTTTGAGGGCCTCGAAATTTTTACCGCTTGGGGCCTCCACTTGACTTGAGCCGCCACTGATCAGCCAGGGATGTTCGATATCGAGATAAACTCCTATTGGAACATCTAGCCTTAAGACAATCAGATTCACATGGAATTCATCATCATAATTAGCTTAATGACACTGCCGTTTAAAGTGCGAACTCGAGAATAACGCAAAAGTTCAGTGTTCAGTGTACCAGTTTAAGTGAACACCATCCAACCGATATATCAGCCGCGAACAACTGGACCATGGAAACGGAGCCAGAAGAAGGCCTGTTCATCCCGCCACCAAATAGAAAGAGAAGGAAGAGAGAGAGACCCCCGCCCTCAGACAACGACGAGATCCGCACACAAAACAGGAACGAAACTTTGTCCTCCTCCGAAGACGAGGAGAGCGAAGCGGAGACAGCAAATATACAACCGCCACCAAACACCACCACACGAAACAATATACCACCCATATTTGTCTACACTAATAAGACAGTATGGCTCCTAACTAACCCTATACACTTCACCATAACAGAACCCATAATCAAACACAACCTAGATAATCTCACAATCAAGCCACACGACATTCACGACGCCATCGCCATCAACAGCTTCCTCAAAGCGGAAGACATAAAACACTTTACTTTACTTTACTCACGACAAAACGAAAGACCTGCAAAACTCATAATAAAGCCACTGCCACGCGACATCACCATCGCAGTCATCAAATCTGCAATCACACTGTCGTGACAACATTTTTATAAACTTTTCTACAGGTAACTATGTAACTATTCCTGTAGATACCAAAATATCTGACCATATTGGTCAATGCATTATTTTATCAGATATATACAAGAATGTTAATTCAAATCGAGAAATCAAATCAATAAGGCCCATAAATCAAGTTGGATTATACTCTTTCTTTATGAATGTTTCTAACAGTTGTACAATGTTCTTAGGTAACAATAATTTAAGTTTTACGACCAAGTTTACGAACTATTTTAACATTATTTGTAATGCATATCTAATATCTTTTCCTACTCGTACTTTGAAATTACGTAAACGTGATGATGGAGTGAAGTGGTTCCATGAAGGTTTAAGGAAACTTAGAAACGAGCACGCTTTAGCTTGCGAACTTTACCAAATTTATAAATCTAATGAATTACTTGTTTTGAAAAGAACTCTGAGAGTTAAGTACATGGAAGAAATTAGAAATGCAAAGATCGAGGCAAACAATAATTTTATCTCGAAGGCAACCAATCCTATCAAATCAATGTGGAAAGTAATTAACTCTCACAGGTCTATTCGCGACTCGAGTGCTGTGTCAGTTATTGATCCAAATGTATTTAACAAATATTTTGCAAATATTAGTGCTCCTCCCACAACTGCTTCCACTAATATTGATGATGATAATCAGTTATCTCAATCATGTGATGCAATTAAAATATGTAATGTTCCAGTTCCGGATGGAAACATTTTCAAATTTCTAAATGTGTCACAAGTTGAAACTAGAGATATTTTGAAATTGCTAAAAAATAGCAATGCAAGAGATTCGTATGGAATGTGCTCGATAGTCAACTCGACAGCAAGTGATTTTCGGCTGGCGTATTCAACTGTTTCAACAATCGTGAGGGATAAAGACAAAATAAAAGACTCAATAAAAGCATCAACAGGCAATGCCATAACTAGGCAACGAAAAGGCTTGATTCCTGAAATGGAAAAAGCATTGGCGATTTGGTTTGATGACCAGATACAAAAAATAATGCCAATAAAGCTGTTAATAATCCATACCAAAGCACGTAGTATTTTTGAAACTTTAAAGGAACGCGAAGGCGGTCAATCTGCAGAAACATTTGCAGCTAGTCATGGATGGTTCCAACGGTTTCGTACATTATGCAAGTTGCATAATTGCCCGGCAAGCGCGCGACGTAGAACCAAAAAAAGTAGATGAATTCGATGAAATTATTATGAAACGAGTCTGCTTTCACAATAATTTCAAGATCTACAGCACTTCTCTATACCAGCGAAAGCTGCCTTAGTGCTGTTTTTTTTTAAATATATAATATATATTTAACTTTAGTCTTTATACTTCTATAAGTTTTGTTATCTAAGGAAAACTTTTGAATAATAATAATGTAAAAAAATAGTTCAATTAACATTTGTACTCAAATATACGCGGTCACACTGCCCAATTATAAGTATAGCGACCAAACCTTTAAGTACATATAATTAATCGCGCCTGCCTGACCCCCCTCACCCTGCCGACCCGTTACCGAACAGAAGAGGTAGCACAACGAGTAATAACACTATGAACCGTGTCAATATCCTCATCGGTAATCTTGCCGTTGATTATGGACCAAAGATTTTTCGCTATTGATAACAAATTCTCGTTTTCTTTCATAAGAATTGCTTGGAATACCAAATTAATCCTTCGATTATAATTTTCGATACTGTGAATGTATTCCGTTGTTCAAGCGTCTTTGGCTTCAAAGCTATTTTTTAACAGGGACAAAAGTAACGGTTTCCTTTTGAAAATCCGTGATCTTATCATTGGCAAATTCAATAGACTGAGGTTCCTCTTCATATTTCCGCTGCATATCTGCATAGGACTGTAACGTAGCCAGTTTCTTTTCGATATTCAATACATCACTATCCTTGGAATTTGACGTCAACAGTTTCGCCAGGCATGTCAGGAGACACCCAATAGTTAAAACGATTTTTTAATAAAGCGTTATTTGGTTTACATCAATACGAACACAGATTGATAGCGTGACTCACACGATCCGTTACGGGTGATAATGCCTAGCGAGTGTCGGTTAATCCTTTTGATACAAGCAGAAAATTCCACTGGCATGGTGAAAATTAAGTAAAATATTCACTAAAATGCACAAAACTCACAAACTCTTAATAATATTGATCGACCGCTTCACTAATTATACGTAAAAGGAAAGTATAGTGTTCTAAACCGTTCTATTAAAAATTGGGCAAGTTCCAAAATATTTACAACAATGTGGATAGATGTTCAACTATAAACGAGAGATGTTGTCAATTACGTAACCGCGGCCGAATTTCAGAATATTCTAAACGCATTGTTGTTGTTACTATGTTGTAGCACAAATTATTCATAAGTTGAGGATTTGTTACATAGCACGACGAATATATAGTTTTGATGAATAAAAAATAATTTCCCGATGATTTTGAATTCATGATAACTGAATAAGTAGCAACAAATACTTTTGTTACTAATTATAATAAATTATCGTTTTAACCTTTCCATTGCAGTAAGTTGCATTATCGCTCTAGGGCTCGAAGAAATGGCGCAATACCTTACATTTTACACAATTTAGTAATTTGTAGATAACTTATATTATTGTTAAATAGTTAGTTTATATTGCAAAACAATATTGCAACATATTGAGGAAAAATGATGGTTTTTCAGACATTCGCAAACATCGTGCTAACAGCAATGTTTTATAGACATTACAGCAGCACATGATAATGTGCATTTGGGTATATTGGTAGACTACATTTTAAAATGCCACAAATTTACAATAAAAGCATTTTTAATAATAGAAACATATATTAGACTAAAGAAGACGACCACAACTAAGAGGAACCGGTATTCAATAAAATATTACATTTTTGGATCAAATATATAACCGAATACATTCTTTGAAAAACGAAATATTTTAGATGTCTTCGAAATGGTGATGCAATATTCCCATAAAGGGATTGCAATTAGAATTTTTAAAGTCGTACCAATATGTTCTATTGATCTAATGGAAATATTTCATAATACGAATACATCCTCAACAAACCATTCGATAACAATCCCAGCACTGTATCGTTTTCCTTGCCTCGCAAAATATAACTTTGATTTAGATTTGTGCAATCACAAACTAGACATTATAGAAGAATAATTAATTGCAACTCTCTAAATTCTACTCATAATGGACCGAAGCGCGTTGCTAGTTTATTTTATTTATTCAATTTAAGCTACTAATTTTCCGAAAATCTTTCATCAATAATTCTTACAAAAACCATCACAAACAAGATTTAATTGTATAAAAGTTAGCACCTATATAGACATTACGAATTGTTTAACAACCAACACTACCAATCAGACTATGCAAACTTTCATATTTGTGCAATTTTCACACAACATCCGTGGTACGGCAAAAAAATCCTTTCTACCAAAAAACCTTGCGATAGTGGGATTCGAACACATGACATCCAGTGCGTTAGTATTCGTCCTAACAACGATATCGTCTATACCACGATGGCTCCCTTTTATTTCATAATCACCCTTTCGGTGATGAATTTGATGATAGTTCACCTGGTCCACTAAGTGTGGCACAATTTGCTTGCCATCAAATTTGACTGTTTTTTCAATTATTATTCGTTTGCATTCATAAATTCGGAACCGGAGCCGATGTGTGAGACTTCCTGTTGATATTGGACCGTATATTAGTTGATTACGACCAACATATCAAGCAAGTTACACAAATGGTCACGGTTGGGCGATTCACAACGTCTATGTTGATGTTTATCTTCTCCAAAAGACCCTCCGTGTGATTCAAACACACGATCTCGTGTGCGTTGATATTTGTCCTAACGATGAATGATATCGGCCACACCCAAAGTGATCTCCATTCTTAACTACGTCTTCTTGATGAACTTGACGATAATGCTCCTGGTATTATAATTGCGGTACTTCGGTATTGATGGTTTTTGGAGCTTGTTGGTCACTTCATTCGATAGTTTTTTTTTATAAAAATTCACTTGTCATTAAATATGACTTTTACTGATGCAGTAATTAACAGTATATATGTTCATAGAATCGGCACGTTTTGTAGATCAGCGGCCATTTAATATTGAACATAACACGAAAAATCCAGTAAGAGGGGAGTAGAGCAGTATTACTCTGCAGACGATAGCGTATACATTCTTCATACATAAATAACATCGAAAACTATAATCGTTAATGCGCCAAATACCATACCATCAATAAACTGAAACCGCAAATTATATACCGCGAAATAATATATTTTCTTTGGAACGCCTGTCATTTTCTATAAAAGAATGTACTTTATCAATGACGATGTATATATAGATATTGCAAGTACATATAAAAGAGAGAATCAGAAGGGAATCACATTTCCAGAAATTTCATAGGCGAGGAAGTTTTCTCCCAGTGTCAAATTTATACTCCGAACAATTTGTAATAATTTTTCCCTGCTCCCCATAAAAAGAAAACCGTTCACGTAGCTGGGTTATATATTTAATTAATGAGTCATATAAAGCGACTGCCAATGAAATATCAATATCTGTTGACTGCAATGTCTTACTTACTTTATTGAGTTCAGTTAAAATATCTTTCCACAGTGTTGGTAGAATCCCTGTTTCTAATTCCTCAAATTTAATTCTGATTCCATGTGCTTGGACTCTAGATGCGTTTGGTTGCGTTTTGAAAGCCGATTCAGTAATTTAGAGTTAGACAGATACAACAAATTTTGTGAAATATATTCATCTCCATTTCATGTTAAAATCGAGTCGGCCCCAGAATATCTCCAAATGGAACTGGTTGACTTACAGTGCAATATTGAATTAAAACACATTTTTGAAACATCAGAATCGAAAATAGATTTTTATAACACTTACGTCACAAAAGAGAAATTTTCCAATTTGAGAAATCTGGCACAAAAAGTTGTTAGCGCTTTTGGTTCAACTTACACCTGTAAATCGTATTTTTCGAAAATGAAATTGACCAAACACAAAACACGCTCAAACATAACGGACGCTAACCTGCAACACCAATTACGATGTGCAAATACCCAAATTAAGATCGATTTGCAAAAGCTAAGTGAAAGAGTGGAGAAACAAATATCGCACTAGTAAAATAAATATTTTTTAATGATTTCATTATTTAAATTTCATTCATATTTATATATTTTTTATATTTAATTTTTAGTATTATATATTTCTTTACAATGTACGCTTAGTATCATTATTATTATATTATCTATGTTTACATGTAAGAATAATAGTAAACACAATAATAATATCTCATTATGTTTCAATTTTTCAATCAAAAAAATGTCTATAGTGTATCTAAATCTAATATGGGGATTCATAATTTTATATGTGGCCCGCGGAGTTATGATGCATTTCCAAAGTGGCCCGAAAGATCATTTGGGTTGGCCACCCCTGGTCTAAATGATCGACTAGAACTATCAATTGGTGACTCAATATCAGAAGTTCATGGTGTGAATCATTTTACAATATTTATGGATAAGTTCTATAGTTTGTTTAGCCAGTCTCCTAAAAATCAAAGAAGCATTGAAGAGTTTTCCGCAGATCTTGGAAAAAGCTTTAAAAAAATGGTAAAGTTATAGGCATCAGGTGGGTATCCAGTTCATTTCGAACAGTTTCAGCCGTGTGGCATAACTATGCTGCTCTCTATAATTATTTCCAATCAATAGGTGAAAATAAATTGTCAATGCAATTGGAGCGAATCAAGTTCAACGGTTTATATAAACTTATTTCGTCGAAACAATTTTTATATGATTTAGCCATTATGTATGATGACCTTTTTGAAATGTCTATACTGTCAGAATGTGTCCAAAAAAAGAGACATGACAATCTTGCAACCAGATAAATTAATTCAACGTACCATAAAGCAATTTATGGAATTTATGATAGATAAAAAAGGCAGCAAGGTATTAGCTGTTGAGGCAGCTATAAATAACGAAATGACATTTCAGTCCGTGAAGTTAATGGATAATATCAAAATTATCTCAATTAACCAAGGGCAGTTTCTAACTAGTGTAATAAATTATATGAAACACTTACTTTCTTAACGGCACAGGGGTATCATCTCATGAAACATCAATGTCAAGCAAACCAACGCATAACTTATTATTAGCACAACTATCTGTGCTGGAAGTCCATGAGTGGCCCACTGAAATAACGCCCGATTATGGACAAAAACACATTGAATCTTTGCACACGTTTCAAGCTGCAATTTAAAAAAATTCTTCCCGCGTACAGAGAATATCTTCATGATAATGGTCGACAAACCCCTTAAGATTTAGTTCCATTATTAAAATGTGCTCAATCTATTCCATGCAGTTCTTCGGAATGCAAAACGGGATTTAGCAGTATGAATTTAATAGTAACAGAAAGGAGATCCAGATTGGAAATTAAGCATGTTTCTAATCTTATGTTCATAAAACTACACGGTCCTCCTCAACATCTTTGGAAGCCGGAGGAGTATAGTAAGGAATGGCTTCGACAGCATAAATCAGCCATTGATACGCAAACTAAGAATGCTAAACCGAAGGCAATAGAAGAAGATCCAATTTGGAAATTATTGTAAATATTGTCTAATTCTTATCTACATACTTTCTAATTTTTATATAAAATTGTATGTAAAATCATCAATAAATTTTTTTAAATAATTCTTGTTTAATAAATATTTTTAAATAATAAAGAATAAATATTTGCATTTTAATACTAATATTAGTTCCAGCTATTACCCCCTTTCTCTCAAACAATTCTTGAGAAATGTGCACATTTTGATCGGCAGTGCGAGCCCCCACCTCTTTTTTTAGCAGTACACCACTGATTATATTGTAAGAACTTACGTGTGAAAATAGATAAGTAAAATTAAATTTTCGACTCTTAACTTACGCTAGATCATATCTTGTAAGATTTCGTATTTGGTATTCAATGGTGCGAAGGCGAATTTTAATTACAATTATTCAGAGTAAATAATCTTTCTATTGTTTTCTATCTATATAAATCAATGAAGTTTTTATTGAAAATTCCATATTTTACATGCATTTAATATGAATGTTGCAATTCATAAATACTAAATTATATTAGTGAATAGTCGCATACATAAATTGACCATAATTCTCCAAATCTGTACCAATCATGTAATATTTGACAACTATGCTTGGGTTGTGGTAACTGAATATAATCTAGAAATATAAATATTTTTTTATTCATTATCCGAATTCTTCCGCGAACTAAACCGTTGAAAAACGAAAGAAAATGCCAACAGCGCATGTACTGCTATGGGTTTTGAATCAACTAGATTATTATAATAGATACATTCAAGCAGGATATAACCTACTTGTATATATCGAATATTTCAACACAACCATAATCTATAGACCACCATCAGAGTGCAGCACTTCCTGGCCTATGAAATTTGTGGAAATGTGATTTCCCTCTGATTCTCTCTTTTATATGGACTTGCAATGTCTATATATATTGTCATTGCTATTAGATATTTTAAAAGATGGGCAAGTAGTAGAGATGGGAACATAACTTACAATGACATTGTTTAAAAAATAATAACCATGTACGGCTGTGAAAACGGATCGTAACAACAGAGGTAACGGTCTCAGAAGATAGAGCGTCAACACATCGAACCCATTCCCACTAAGTGCAGGAGTACCATAAGGATCAGCCCTAACCCAATCCTATTTAACCTCTATATAGCGAATATCCCATCTCCTAAAGATCACAGGACCATACATTCGCAATACACAGACGACACAGCCATACTAACAACATCAAAGAACATTCAACTACTAAGTAAAATCCTACAAAAAGAAACCACATAACGCGCAGAATACTACGAACACTAGGGACTAACAGTAAACTCAACAAAAACAGAACTAACGCACTTCACAGTTAGAAGCAAACACCAACACAACGAACCCAACAAGATCAATGTAAACCAGAACTGGATCAACTGGACGGACGACATAAAATACTTGGGACTCACACTCGACAGAAGACTCTCATTCACCAAACACACTAACAACACCGCCACAAAAGCCAATGCACGAACTCATCCCAAACATAATATCCCCTTCCACAACACATGAACACACTATCCTACTATACAAAACATACATTCTCCCCATCCTATCATATGCCACACCAGCCTGGATTAACACATCAAAACATAACATGGACATGCTCCAACTAATACTAAACAAATTCCTTAGACTAGCCACCAGACTACCCATGTATACAAGCATCAAAACATTTCACGAATAGACAGCAATGATATAAGTACAAAAAAAACAAAAACAAAATAAAACAAACCTAAAATTCTACAACAACATCATATACATCAACAACACACCACTCAAAAGACTAACAATAGAAACTACATCATATAAACGAAAGACTAGCAAACAAAGAAGCCACAAGAGAAAGAAACATAACAAACCACATGAAACAATAATAGAAAAACCAAAAGAAAAAGAAACCAACACACTACTGGAAGAAAATCAAAGCAAACGCACCAAAAATAGACAAGACAACAGAAATACATTCATTAAAATCAAAACAGACAAATCAACAATTGAACAAGAGCAAACCAAACCCAAGAAAAGGAGAATGCCAGAAATAGTAATAAGCAATGAAAATGAAAGCACCGAAAAAACCAAGGAAGCTAATAGAAACACTTATCAACGAAAATAAACTAACAGAACAGCCAAAATTAATATTCAAAAAAGAGACGACAACAATAAGAACAACAAACATAAATGATTATCAAAATCTAAACAACAAAATAGAACAAAGTGAAGACCAACACTACTATACCAAAGGTAGATTTGATGAAAGGCCAAACAAGATAGTGGCCAAACCCATTTCTAAGGAAATAGAAAGCGAGGATATAATAATATATCTGAGAAATAAAAGCATAGAAGTACAAAGTATTGCAAGAATGAGAGATCCGAAAACCAAAAAGCCTATATCCTGCGTAATGATAACCGCAGACAGAAATAACGGTGAGAAAATATACAAAAAAGGGATATATGCTACATTATGGTAAATATGCAACCTTGCAGATGAAACCAAATACCACAATATAGAAATTGTCAAATTTATGGACACTTCTCCGCCACTTGTCGAATGCCAACAAGATGTGTTAGATGCGGGGAAAACCACCAGGCCAACCAGTGCTACAGAGCGAGAGAAGAAAAACCGACCTGTGCAAATTGCGGAGAAATCCACCCGGCGAACTATAGAGGCTGTATTACACACAAAAGAGAGAGAGAGAGCATATAACATAAGAAACAAATCACAGAACAAACACCAAAACAAGAAACAAAGTCAAAGCTATGTCCCAGCGCAAAAGCCTGGGATCAAAAGAAACAAGAGAAGAAGAAGTTCTAAAAAACTACACAGAACAACACAACCAAACACATCAAAAGACACCAACATACGCAAAGCAGAGCAACACAGAAGAAGAAACCATTTTTAATGACATAAACGAAGAAAAACTCCTCAAAGCATTAAAAATGTTCAAAAATAGAATTCACAAAAATACCCCAAAAGAAGAAAATGTGATGATAATACTGGAAGCGGCAGCGTACCTCCTAGAAGATGAGTAATCACACCAAAGAATTGAAAATACTATATTGGAATGCCAACGGTATCACAATAATCGACAAAAGGCTAGAGCTAGAAAAATTCATATTCAAAAACACAGCAAGAAACACAAATAGAAAATAGCAAATTACGACTTGTACAGAACTGACAGGGAACAAAGTTGGCGAGGTATAGACATCATTATAAAAAGGTCAATCAAACAGGAATACAAGGAGCCAAAAGACGCGAAGAATATAGAAAACACAGTAGTCACCCTACAATATGGCAAAGAACTGAAAGAGATCATAGCGATATACAAACCACCGCAGAAGATCTGAATAAAATATTCAGCCACAACAGAACAATAGCAGCTGGAAACTGGAACAGAAAATATTCCAACTGGGGAAACAACAGCAACTCTGCAGGAAACACACTTAATAGATATGTTATGAACAATGACCTAGAAATAGTCCCACCAGATGGGAACACACACTTCTCATATACACACCAAACAAGAAGCACGCTTTATATAGCCATAACCAAAAACCTACACCTAATAGCCACAAACAACACCAGAACAGAACTAACATCAGACCATTTACCAGTAGTACTAACGGTGACAAAAATGAACCATGTAAAGAATGAATAGCTGAAAAGTAGCAATAAAAATAACCACTACTGGACAGTCTTCAAAGAACACCTAAACAACGCAAAAAACACACACAAAATAACAAGACAAACAGATGTAGACAAAGCAGTAAAGGAATTAACCGGAGCTGTACAACAGGCACTAGACATATCAAAAATTAAGAACAAAGCAAAATAAACCAACCACTCTCCCCCACCCCCCAGAAATAATCAACCAGATCAGAATCAGGACAAGAAACCAGTATCACCAAACCAGATGCCCAGCAATGAAAAACGAAATCAACTACCTGAACAGAAAAATAAAGAATGGAATAAACACATTCCGAGCAGAAAGGTTGGATAACTTTGTAGAAGAGAAACTAGACGAAGACATACACACAAACCCTAAAATTCTTCTTAAAAAGAGAACAGAAATACCTCAACTAAAAATAAATCAGGGAAAGATAGTATCAACCGATGTAACCAAAAATTAAGAGATCACGGAAGCCCTGCAAGACCCATTCACCCCCACCATATGCATCAACAAAACAGCAGAAACAATAAGCCAACAAACCTTAGACCATATAAACATATAGACACGCCGCATGACATTTATGCCTCACTCTGAACAGAAGCCAACATTACACAGCTACTATGACGTCAGTTGTGGGCAGAAAGAATATTTCAGTAAGCGTTGTATAGCAAATTCCTGTAAATTCACTCCCTAATTCATTTCAATTTCATCAAGTTCGAATTAAAATTTAAATAAAACGATATAAAAGAGGATCAGGTATATCATTTCACATGTAAGTACTGCCTAGTATAGTGAAAACAATAAAAATTAAAATCTCACATGTTTAACCTAAAACTCAATAATGCGCAGGTTTCCCAATGACTTATTATTGAAGAACGAATGGATTATTGCAATGCGTCGTGAAAAATTCAAGCCACCAAAACATGCTAGAATTTGTTCGATACATTTTGTAGGGCATATTCTTAGGCATGGGGGGATTATGCAATTGATCATAGAAGGTAGAGTGGAGGGAAATAGAGGGGTAGGTAGGCCTAGATTGGAGTATGTGAGTCACATAGTTGAAGACGTTGAGATGAATAGCTATAGGGAGATGAAGGGATTAGCTCAGGATAGATCGGCATGGCGTGCTGTTTCCAACCAATCTTTAGGATTGCGGACTCTTTAACTAACATTTTGCATCTGATTCTTTTATTACCAATCGTTGGAGTTCAAAGAAAGCTCTTAAATATGATGCTGTGCCAAGTATTTTTGATTTTCCTAGTCATTTGACGTTTTGACGTCAACTGGGTTTTCCAAAGATTTTGAATGCACTAACGCTACAGAGAGATTTCTGATTTTTATGAACGACATTTTCGGTATTCTAAATAGCTGAAACGTACTGCCAAATATTTTAAAGCAAGTTTACAGCACTACAACAAGGATATTATTTTTACAAAAATTAATGAAGCAATTCAATATTTACCATGTCTTAAATCTTCAGAAAATGGTGAGCTTCTGTGTTTAAACCAGAGAAAAACTGGTTTTATTGGATTGATAATCAGTTGAAAGTCTTACATGGGGATATGGAATCATCATTTTGAAAACATTGATGGTGATCTAAAGTATCTTTCGGCATATAAACTATGCCAAGATCATCTTGAACTTCTCTTTAATGCGATTAGAAGTCATTGTGGATATAACAACAATCCCACTGCGAAGCAATTCCAAGCTGCATACAAGAGACTGCTAATGCATACGAGCGTTACAGGTTCCACACAAGCAAATTGCATTGAACCAGCACCAACTATTATCTTGGCTATGAGCACCTCCAGAAATGTTAAAATGACGACAATTGACCATCAATTAGTAGAAAATCACCAGCTTGAAATATCTGACGAAGATATTTGTAATGATCAAAATTACACTTTAAATAGTGTAATTGATTCCAAGCAATTATCCCTGTATGTTTCAGACGTTGTGGAATATATAGCAGGATTTGTAATTAAACAAGTGAACAAAAATGTTGTGAAATCTGTTTGATTGCAATCCAGTCTAAAGTATTGAAATCATCTTTGATAACAATTAAAAATTACAACAATGTAAAGCAGTGCTTAATACAACCATCTGAGGATATAATCCACATTTGTAAAGTGGCTGAAAGTGAAATGAGAAGCATTGAAAAAACCAACAAATTTTATAAAAAAGAACTAAGGGCGAAGTTAATAATAAATATCATGGGCAATGTTCGGAATTCTGTTTTTAATGAATACAAAGAGCACATGATCATGATGTCGAATCTAATCATATCATAAATTTGGTTGAAATAATTGCCTTTCACTACTGTAATATAAGATTATACCATATAGGAGAATCTTTTAATAAAAATGAGAACCGAATAAGAAATAAGCCGACTAAAACAATTTTATTTTGTAACCAATAATTGTTTTATTGTCTTAATTTATTATGATTAATTACCTAATTATCCTTTCTTTCTATTTAATAATAAATAACTAGAAATTACTAGTTTAATATACTGTATTTTTTTAAATAAATCGTATAAATGCAAGTAATAGATATTTGTTTTATTGATGTATGCTCCCTAGGCATTCTTGCGCACAACGGACGTAACACACTAGGATCTATGTTGGCTTCATAGAATAAGCGACAAGGCGTGTCTATATGTATATATGGTCTAAGCAACAAACAAATGAGCAAATAAGGAATATAGGCGCAGAAACAATAAGTGAAATCAAGATAGAAATACCCAGTGTACACAGCTATCAAAAGAGCCTCATGGAACATAGCACCTGAACCTAATCAAATCCCAAACTATGCACTAAAAGAGCTCCCAGTGAAAACATTACTTCAAATTACAAAATTCTACAATGCCATACTAGAGACCACCTACTTCCCGATAGCATGGAAAAAGGCAAATATCATACCGGTACCAAAGCCAGGCAAAGATCATACAAATCCCAAAAATTACAGACTTATTAGTCTGCTGAATACCCTAAGCAAGACTCTAGAAACTATTCTGAACGACATGATAACCACACACATGAATGAACAAGAGCTCTATGCACCGGAACTATTCGGATTCCCAAAAAACACTCAACAGCACAACAACTACTAAGTGCAAAAGCATTTGACAAGGTGCCGCACCACGCCATAGCACACAAAATGCAACAACTAAACATAGATCAAAGGTTGATAAAAACCGTACAAATCTACCTACAAAACAGAATAACCATCAACAACAAGGCATCCAATCCAAGAGAGATCAAATGCGGGGTACCACAAGGCAGCGCACAGGGAACAACGCTATTCACAATGTTCATAAACGACTTACCTGAACCTGAAGACCACAGAATAAAAACTGCAATTTACGCAGACGATGCAGCCATAATGTGCATATCCAAAAGCATAGACATCATCACAGAAAATCTGACCAACCACATGGAAGACGTCATCAACCACTTTAAGAAATGGGGAATAAACGTAAACGCAGTAAAAACTGAAGCAGTTATCTTCCACAAAGAAAAGCTAAAGGTAGAAGAAATAAGCACAGTAAAGCACAAATTCAAAAACATCAAATGGAAAAAGGAATCCAAATATCTAGGACTAGTACTAGATCAGAAGCTCAACTTTGAATCACACTGAAACCATGTGAAACCTCTGCACCGAAATGGTACAACGCACTAACAAAAACCAGGAAAAAGAAAATCAACGTAATTGAAACAAAATTTATAAGAACTGCAACAAAAGCAGAAAGATTCACAAAAAATACAACACTCTATAAAGCACTCGAAATAGACACACTTGAATACCACATAACACAACTCAGCAAGAAATTCCACAACTCCATCATAAACCACACAACCACTACTACTTGAAACATCCACAGCAAAATACGATGTACAACAAAAGCACAAAAGTTCTATGTTCTGCCTGGGAGAATTATCACAAATACCCTAAGAAGGCTACAGAAATAGATCTAAGAATACCCAAATAAATTTAAGTGACGAGAAAATAGAAGAGACAGCAAAAGCAGAATATTCAAAAGTTAACACAGGGGCAAGAAGTATATCAAATGCTTAAAAAAGCCCAAAGGAAATTAATATCGGCAAAGATAAGAGAAAAAAACGTTATATTGTGTGTAGCATGTATTATTATTCGAAACGAAAATCCGAATTGGATCAAATAAAGAAACAAGAGGCTAACAGCATCTAACAGATGAAGTCCTTTTTCAGAACAAACTTCCCTTTGTTCCTTTTAATTTAGGAATGCTATAATGAAAATAGTTCTCAATGTCACTAATTTAGCCGAGTTTAGACTATGTGCTGTTCTGTTTATTTTATTGTTTTGTTGATTTTATTGTGTTAGCTTTTATTTGTAAACATGTAATACGATGTTAACGTATTAATTTAGTAGGTATTTTATTGCAGAGTTTTTGCACAGTCTTTTTTGCTGTTTTTGCCGCAATTAGTGAACACCCTAATCTTTCTCATATTTAACACAATTTAAAATCAACTTATAACAACGACCGCTTCCACAAGAGTGTTGATCTCTTCTGGTATAGCCCTAGCGTTATTCATCATTGCATCAGTCATCAACCTAAAAGCTATTAGTAAAGTCATTATCAATAGCCTTATCGGCTTGTAAAAGGTAGAAAGGCAGCTTAAAGAATTTGACTTTGAGCACCTTGAAAGAGACTATAACTTGCTCCCACTCACCTGCTCAGAAATTGTTGATCCAATAATGATCGAATACGAGTTTGGACCAAAGGGAGACAAGTTTGATTTGAAATTTTTTTTGTATTAGTCACGAGGAGGTTCTGGGTCTTCTGTCAGTTTCCCAGGCACAAGACATTCTAACGGAAGTTAGAAATATAAAGAATACCCTAAAGCCCTCAAGTGTGCGGCTTCACGGAATCGGAGTTCACCCAGGCAAAGACGGTATGAACAACTTTGATATCACCATTATTCGTCTTGTGGCTGCCATTTCCAGGAACAGGTTTAAGGCCAGAGATAACCTAACTTCTCCATGTGAATGTGTGAGAGGCAGGTCTTGTCCGTGTGAATGTCTAAGAAGCAGCTCATCTCCGTGTGAATGATGAATGATGAATGGGTTAAATTGATTCTAAAATGTCAGACCCTTATCACCTATTGCTTTACAATTCTAATATATATACTGAAGAGATTATCAACACTTTCGGGGTGACTGGGCCTCATTGGCGAACAGAAGATAACAGACAACGGGAACTGAGCCTCCGGCATGACATGTGTTGTGTGCTCCTCTGCAACCTCGAGAGACGCCCCATTGAAGACAACTTAGCAAACATATCTAAAGGTTTCAAAAGACGTCTTACACAATCAACAGATGAACCCGATCATGCCTCTACAAGCAAGCGTATTGCGTATGAATTCCTTCATCTCCCGTCCACAAGCAAGTCCAGCCCAGCTCCCTCTGCCAAAATTATCCCAAAACCAACCCCTGAGACCTCCATTTCATCCCATTCAGACGACCCATCGGACCCCGAAGATCAGTACAGATTCTGGCTACTCGAAGGGTCCTCCACACTCCCACAACTCCAGGCTAGATGCTCAACTGAGTGGAGATGCCCAAACCGCGAGTCGCAATGGGACATTATAGATCACAAACACCAAAAATTCCTGGAAATCAAGGTCACAAAAAACATCATTACTGCCCGTAACAATTATGAAGAGAAAAGGGCCAAAATTCTATTGCATTCAGCTCTAATAGTCATAGACCCTCATAAAGGGATGATCACGGCATTTAATCACCCCAACGACTTTTGTGGTGCTGCCAAAGTTCGGTTGTTCATTCTTAACCGACGAGAAGCCATGAAAACTCTACACATCCAGGAGCGCGAACTGAACGAGACTTCCAACTTGTTAAATACCATTTTCACCTCCCCTACCTTCAACGCCGATCTCGATGCAGGATGACCAATATTCGCAGTGGGTACAAACTCAATTTTGACTACCAAGAAGCCCTAAAAACCTGTACCCATTCCTTGACCCATCCAGTGGCTTTGGATTTATTCAATAAATTAGAGAACCCAAAATTGAGACTTGATGCACCGACAATCAAGTACACGGGAAAAATTCTTCCTAACATATACTCTCACAACATCCCAACCCAAGAACATACTGATGTCGAAATAACCAAAGTATTATTACACCATCTAAGCCTGAATCCAATTTCCCATGTCTCAAAGGTCAACTCCAAATCTATCATTGACCCCACACTCCTCTGGGCCGAGATTACCACCATTTTCAATCAAGACATCACCACAACACACAATTTAAAGGTCACTCCAAGAACACACCCACTAACCACCACCATGCTTGGTGTAGGAGGGAAACGCAGAACATATGACCCTTGTGATGACACCACCTCGCAGCCCGAATACCACAAATTAATCAAAATGAAAGACCATCCCTGGATTTCCCATACCATATATTACATGAGCAAGAGCTGTGGAGACCCAAATAAGATTGTTTATCCCCATCTCCTAGAGCCTCCATTGGAAACCAATCACACAATGGTTGACATCTGTGAAAGGAGCTGTGACATGCTCTTAAAAAGATTGCTAAACACTCATACTGCCCACACCTCCTCCAAATACACAAATGCTTTCTCCCGCTTAGGTGGTTCATACCTCCAAAGACAAACTTTTGGCAATGATTACTATAACAATATTGCCTGCTTCCCCATCTACTCCACCACTAGAGACCTCACAGACGACACCATCAGTAGAGATCTGAGTGGCATCATTCTACGAGGGCCCCATCATGCCAAATCACCAACAGACAAAATTAACATTATGACTATTGAACTCATGAAAAATGACCCACTTTCCGAATTTCTCAACCAGATTCATAATGTGATCTGCCTGCACACCAAATCGTTTAATATTGTCATTCGCAACAATGCAATAAACAAGGAAGACATATCTTATCTCATGTTCACCCACAATTCTCTTTTTGTACCTATCAACACATTAGGCGAAATTACCATCAATAACCCAGACAACCCCACCAATGTCAACATCAAAGAGCTCATATCCACAACTGTTAAAGAACACTGGAATTGGTTCAGTGAAAGATTTACAGAAGGCTTTTTTTCCGCCATTATTGGTAACAGTAGAGATGAAGGGTATTTTGCAGGTCTGCGCAAGCTTTTCATGATGATCTTACAATGGAAACGTGGCAGAACGGGCATAACCATTGATGTCGATGGTTTTTGTGATTCCTTGAATGAATGCCTCATTGACAACCCATTATCATTTTATTTCCATGGAACTGTTCTCAAAATCATTCATAGCTATATACATGAAGGAGTAATTTAAGGTTGATTGACATAATGCACTTAAGTGTAAATAAAAACAGTCTTGTTATTACAGATTTGGAGAATTATGGTCAATTTATGTATGAGACTATTCACTAATATAATTTAGTATTTATGAATTGCAACATTCATATTAAATGCATGTAAAATATGGAATTTTCAATAAAAACTTCATTGATTTATATAGATAGAAAACAATAGAAAGGTTATTTACTCTGAATAATTGTAATTAAAATTCGCCTTCGCACCATTGAATACCAAATACGAAATCTTACAAGATATGATCTAGCGTAAGTTAAGAGTCGAAAATTTAATTTAACTTATCTATTTTCACACGTAAGTTCTTACAATATAATCAGTGGTGTACTGCTAAAAAAAGAGGTGGGGGCTCGCACTGCCGATCAAAATGTGCACATTTCTCAAGAATTGTTTGAGAGAAAGGGGGTAATAGCAGGAACTAATATTAGTATTAAAATGCAAATATTTATTCTTTATCATTTAAAAATATTTATTAAACAAAAATTATTTAAAAAAATTTATTAATGATTTTACATACAATTTTATATAAAAATTAGAAAGTATGTAGATAAGAATTAGACAATATTTACAATAATTTCCAAATTGGATCTCCTTCTATTGCCTTCGGTTTAGCATTCTTAGTTTGCGTATCAATGGCTGATTTATGCTGTCGAAGCCATTCCTTACTATACTCCTTCGGCTTCCAAAGATGTTGAGGAGGACCGTGTAGTTTTAGGAACATAAGATTAGAAACATGCTTAATTTCCAATCTGGATCTGCTTTCAGTTACTATTAAATTCATACTGCTAAATCCCGTTTTGCATTCCGAAGAACTGCATGGAATAGATTGAGCACATTTTAATAATGGAACTAAATCTTAAGGGGTTTGTCGACCATTATCATGAAGATATTCTCTGTACGCGGGAAGAATTTTTCTAAATTGCAGCTTGAAGCGTGTGCAAAGACTCAATGTGTTTTTGTCCATAATCGGGCGTTATTTCAGTGGGCCACTCATGGACTTCCAGCACAGATAGTTGTGCTAATAATAAGTTATGCGTTGGTTTGCTTGACATTGGTGTTTCATGAGATGATACCCCTGTGCCGTTAAGAAAGTAAGCGTTTCATATTATTTATTACACTAGTTAGAAACTGCCCTTGGTTAATTGAGATAATTTTGATATTATCCATTAACTTCACGGACTGAAATGTCATTTCGTTATTTATAGCTGCCTCAACAGCTAATACCTTGCTGCCTTTTTTATCTATCATAAATTCCATAAATTACTTTATGGTACGTTGAATTAATTTATCTGGTTGCAAGATTGTCATGTCTCTTTTTTGGACACATTCTGACAGTATAGACATTTCAAAAAGGACATCATACATAATGGCTAAATCACATAAAAATTGTTTCGACGAAATAAGTTTATATAAACCGTTGAACTTGATTCGCTCCAATTGCATTGACAATTTATTTTCACCTATTGATTGGAAATAATTACAGAGAGCAGCATAGTTATGCCACACGGCTGAAACTGTTCGAAATGAACTGGATACCCACCTGATGCCAATAACTTTACCATTTTTTTTAAAGCCTTTTCCAAGATCTGCGGCAAACTCTTCAATGTTTCTTTGATTTTTAGGAGACTGGCTAAACAAACTATATAACTTATCCATAAATATTGTAAAATGATTCACACCATGAACTTCTGATATTGAGTCACCAATTGATAGTTTTAGTCGATGATTTAGACCAGGGGTGGCCAACCCAAATGATCTTTCGGGCCACTTTGGAAATGCATCATAACTCCGCGGGCCACATATAAAATTATGAATCCCCATATTAGATTTAGATACACTATAGACATTTTTTTGATTGAAAAATTGAAACATAATGAGATATTATTATTGTGTTTACTATTATTCTTACATGTAAACATAGATAATATAATAATAATGATACTAAGCGTACATTGTAAAGAAATATATAACACTAAAAATTAAATATAAAAAATATATAAATATGAATGAAATTTAAATAATGAAATCATTAAAAAATATTTATTTTACTAGTGCGATATTTGTTTCTCCACTCTTTCACTTAGCTTTTGCAAATCGATCTTAATTTGGGTATTTGCACATCGTAATTGGTGTTGCAGGTTAGCGTCCGTTATGTATGAGCGTGTTTTGTGTTTGGTCAATTTCATTTTCAAAAAATACGATTTGCAGGTGTAAGTTGAACCAAAAGCGCTAATAACTTTTTGTGCCAGATTTCTCAAATTGGAAAATTGCTCTTTTGTGACGTAAGTGTTATAAAAATCTATTTTCGATTCTGATGTTTCAAAAATGTGTTTTAATTCAATATTGCACTGTAAGTCAACCAGTTCCATTTGGAGATATTCTGGGGCCGACTCGATTTTAACATGAAATGGAGATGAATATATTTCAAAAAATTTGTTGTATCTGTCTAACTCTAAATTACTGAATCGGCTTTCAAAAGCAGCTGTAAGGTTTCTTATTTCTTTTGCATATTTGATGTAATTGTTACATTTTGATTTCTTAAATTCTTTCAACAATGGAAAGTGGTGAGCGTTATAACTTTTCAATTGCGATTCAAATAACAACAATTTCTTCTGAAATGCTTTGATGCGATTAAATGTATTGATTATAAGGTTATCTTTTCCTTGAAATGATATATTTAATTGATTAAGTTTTTCGACAATACCCACTAAAACGAAACTGCCCAAAGCGCTATTTATATTCTTGCGTTTTACAATTTAAAGATTCGATATATCTCTTTAATTTTTTATAAACATGATATAAACTTAAATCCTATGAATAATATGGTAAATTGCAGGAATGTAAATTAGGCGAAGTGTTAGCGACACTCCGCGTAGTACCTCCTGGGTAGTATGGAAAGCTGCGTAAAAGTATGTTTTACAGTACAATATATGTTGTACCTATTAAGTATTTTAAACCGTTTGAACTTTATTTTCAAATAACTTATGCAAAGTTTTCATCACCACCAGCAACAAATAAATCAATAAAGCAACAATAACTGACACAATTATTATGGAAAAGGCATACTTTTTACAAATATTAAAGGAGATAAACACAGCGAACAAAGGCACTATATCAATATTACGTGAGAACACGCTGTGCAATGTTCGGCTAATTGAGCGGGCTGGAAGGAGTATGAAGGACCCAAATCCATTATCAAGCACCATCGCTGCACTATCCCAAAAATTCCCCCTTTCAATTATCTCAAACAAAGCCAAACAATATGGAGTTCCAAAGACTTTCCTACATAACAAAGAAAAACCAACCCTAGACTCCCATGATAGGCGAAGGGTTTTATGTAGGAAGGAAGCCATAGACTGGTGGGTCACCAAATCCCCCCTCCCTGATAGTGATATGATCAAAACTATACAGATTCTATTCAACCCCCATGACATAGAGACTGAAGAATATTATCGTCAAAATTGGATCCTAAACATAAGGTTTGGCCAGGTAAATTTTGAAAGAAAAAGAATTCCTACCAGAACTCCCATGATCGATATCAATAAGCGTGATGGTGCAAAAATCATTGAGATGTGTATATTCCCCGATTTCACAATCCCATATGATCAATATCCTACTGCAATAATAGACCAAATTAAAAATCTCATTGGATCATCCATAACTTCCAAAATGGCCCTGATATCCCAAATCAGAGTTGTCACAGAACAATTGGATCCAAGATTTAGATATCTACCAATTATCCCTGGTGTATTGGAAGAATGTGCGAATATCAAACATGCTTATTGCGGATCCAATTTTATCATGTCAGGTATAAAAGATATGTTTATAGCTGATGCAAAACCTTGGACTAAAACCGCAGTAAAAATAGCAGACTGTTTGCTTTATCAACATCGTACCAATGCAATAACAACCTCTACAATTCAAGGAGCCATAAATGAGATTTTCATTGGTGAAACCAAAATGCTTTACATCCTACACAAATTAAACCTTCCTGAAACCCAGTCCATCAAATGGATAAGAACCCTCATCCAATTGCCCATTACTTTTGAATCATGTAGAGATGGCCTTACAAGCCCTGAGTATACACGTTTGTATATCAAATCATGCTATAACCTATCAGGTGTAAGGTTCCTGACCTATAATGGCGTTGAGACAGTTCATTTTAAATATGGGGTAAAATGAGAGGACAATTCATTCACAATGGGACAACCATTTTAAATATTGTAACTAACTTTACGACAAGAAACGATCTGATTACCCTTCTATCAGAGATTGGAATTTACTGCAGACATGGGTTTGCTCTCACAAAAGCGACAAAATATCACTTAATAAAAGCAGAAATTAGAAAGATAATTAAAATGGATGCAAAAAACTTCCTTCGATATACTGGTGTAGTGCCTTTCAATGTTCTTCTAAATCAAATCGAAGGCAATTGTGAAGTTGGCCTTTTAAGGATTGACCAACATACAGAATTTAAAGGTGGAAGATATGCTCAATATCATCTTGATCCAATTGACTCAAACATAATTGACCCTGTGACCAGGCAAAAAATACACATAGAGACCCCTTCAAGCAAAAATGTAATTCTCGATGATGAAGTCGTAGACCCAACCCATACGCTTGAACCACACTTATCCTTCAAACAGCTCCTAAGAACAAGCCTGTACAACCGAAAACATCATGAAGTATTAAAGAGGGTTAGATCTGGAAACTTTACATGGAATAATAACCACATTGGGAAGTTTCTTGGTTCCCAAGCTGGGTCGTTGTCTAGAACCTGCAGAACTGGGCTAATCAACTTATTATCTGACAAAACCAATGTCTACTATACTTCGTTCCTATACTGTTTTGCTGGTGCACCTCCAAATATGACAACTGAAGGAGTCATAGAAGTACAGATGGCAAATGGTATGGTCATAGATGTGTCTGCCTCCCAAGGAATATTCAAATATGACTCCTCTAAAAGGAGATTCAGTTTGTTCAACGCCATTATCAATGCGTCCCCAGTAAACCTTCGCAGTACTTTCAAAGGACTATTGTATGGGTACCAAATACTTTCAGAAGTTATTCCACAAGCTGAACTAAGGCCCCTCATCTATTACCAAAAAATGGCTGATACTATAAGAGACGGTGTTGTCGGGAGCACTTTCCTTGAAGGAAGGCGTTTATCAATAGTGCGAGATTCATCTATCAATGTGGCCTTTATTGATACAATTCAACGCCAGATCAGCGCCATTAATACCTCAAGATCATACTCATCACAACGTATATTAAACTTGAAAAGACAGTGGCTTGATGAAACACCTCAATCACCTGCAGTTGAAGACATACCTCTTAAGACATCCAAACCATCCAATCTGGTGGATGATGAACCCATTATCATGGATAATAACGATGACCCAAATGATGAGGATTGCGACATGGATGACATTTAGGCTAATTGACATATTATTGTTGAATTTTGTTAGATATTTAGTGAAAATAAAAAAGAACCTTGTTATTACCACCAGGTTCTCTCCCTACCCCTCTCCTTGAGTTGCATTAGCTCCCTCCGCTCTTAGCCATGGGAATCAAGAGACTTGCTATCTCAAGCTCAGCTACGGAGTTTTCCGTCCTGAGCTCTCTATTACCTATCCTTGAGTTGTATTAGCTCCCTCCGCTCTTAGACGTTGGAATCAAGCAAATTACAATCGGAGTATTACGGAGTTTCTAGCTCTCTATTAACTTTAACCGCGACGCTGCCCGTTCCGACGCCGCCAGCCGCGACGCCGCCATCCCGACGCAGCCTTCCGCGACGCCGCCAACCGCTACGCTAACCGTCTCGACGCCGTCTACCGCGACGTCACTCACCGCGACGATGCTATATACATTGTCTTGTTATATGTTATACCAATATACACATTTACCTACTGCAATAGTTTATTTCCACACCCCATCGTTCGCCCATAAGCTTACCCTTCCGGTAACAGTGCCATGTCTGACCCAAGGGACACCTCGTCAGAGAAGGACAACGGGGGCTTTACTGCCCTCAAGGTAAGAAAGAAGCGAAAGTTGACAATCAACAAACAGAAAAATTGTTCACAAATGAAGATTTTTTCCCAGAATGTTCTCTCAAAGAAATATTATATTTTTAATTTTAATTTAATTTATTTAGTTTTTTGAGCTGATGATGGCCAAAAGCCGAAACTAGTCGAAAATTTACATAATATAAAAGAAAAACCTGTAAGGATTTACTCAGCATTCAAATCTCAGCTTCTCAACAGACGAAGAAAGGAGAGAATATTTTTTATAAAAGAAAAAACAGAATCATTCACAAACCAGTGTTTTAAAAACTTTTTTGATTCCAAAAAATAACATTACAGCTGCTAGTTTTCAAGTAGCCCATTGCATTGCTCGTCATGGGAAACCTCTTTCAGAAGGAGAGTTTGTAAAACAAGCGTTTTTAGAATGTAGTGCTACTTTGTTTGCAGATTTTAAAGAAAAAGACTTGATTATAAAGCGTATATATGAGTTACCAATAAGTCACAATACAATTAAAGATCGAGTAATAGAATTACAAAGAAATATTTCATCGCAAATACATAACGAATTATTGTATGCAGAAATACATTCAATTGCTTTAGATGAGAGTAATGATGTAAATGGTTATGCACAACTAGCAGTTTTTGCTCGATATAAATCAGGCAATATAATGAAAGGAGAGATAATGAAACTAATAACGTTGAAAGGGAAGTGTACCGGTCTTGATATTTTCAATGAATTTGATATTGCATTTAAAGAAATGGATATTTCAGCCAACACCGAAGAAAGAAGCCAACGGCTTGACACTTCAAACACAGAAGAAATCCACCCACACACGACTGCGTACAATATTCTTGTAAGGTGTATAAATAACAAACCAAAGTGCATAGTGCCCGACACTAAAACACAAACCCCCCGCGACGCCGCCATGTCCACCCCCATGGATGACCAAATGGAAGGATTCGCCATACAGAAGGGAAAGATAAAAAAGAGGAAGAGGAAGCCGACACCACCATCAACAACAACAACCGACACCACCACCAGCACGATCACCACCAGCAACAGATACGAGAAACTATCCAGCGACGAATACTTCGAATCGGAAGAAGACGACAACAGTCAAGTAAACGACACACACACCAACAAAACACAACAAACGAAACAAACCAATCTCCCACCCATCTTCATATATAAAAAAAACACTGTAAAACTCATCCAAATCATCAACTCCATCGTCCGTCATGAATACACAATCAAACACCACCTAGATCACCTAACCCTCAAACCTACCAACCTATTAGATGCCATAGCCATCAACCAACACCTCAAGGCTGAAGAAATTGAACACTTCACCTATGCCCGATCCATTGACAGACCCGCCAAATTAATCATCAAGCCCATCCCCGCCGACATACACATAAATGACATTAAAACCGCCATCACAGAAGCCAACATCCCCTTCCTTTCCGCAGCTCGCGTCAAGCGAGACAACAAACCAACCACCTGCATTCTCCTCACAGTCCGTAAGGAAACACTGGAGAAAGCAATGAGAACCAACCGCTTATGCGGATTGGTAGTCAAGGCCGAACCATATAACAACACCAACACTCCGCAATGTCACAACTGCCAGGCCTTCGGGCACTCTTCCCATACCTGTAACCTTAAACCAAAATGCATGAAATGCGCCGCACCACACAAAACCTCAACCTGCTCAAAACCAAGAGACTCCCCCGCCACCTGCGCCAACTGCGGCGAATCCCACCCTTCCCTACACAAGGGCTGTACTGCACTAAAAGAGTAGAAGAAAGCCCGACATCAACACCTAAACAACAAACTACAAGCCACAACAACACACACAAAAACAACAACAACACAAAGCAACCCCACAATACGCAAACCGCCAACCCCAACAATCAACACACAACCAAACACCACACGCGTTAACACGCTCTTATACGCCCAAACTCTCTCTAAAACGCCCACACCACCAAACACGAATCAAACAAACACAAACCAAACAAATACACCAACCACTGACATCCCTTAACATCTCCGAAAACCCAATCCTAGAAATCCTCTCATTCCTAAAATCCCTTAACCTGCTCAAAATAAAATCCACACTTACAAAACTATCCCAAGACCTTAAAACCAAAACTGATCCCATAGATAAACTCTTCGCGGTCATCGAAGCCGCCACTTCCCTATTCAACTAATGCCTGACACCCTAAACATAATCACATACAACGCCAATGGAATATACAGACAAAAACACGAACTAACACAATACACCATAGACCATAATCCTGACATAATACTACTCCAGGAAACCTTCCTAAAACCACCAACCAAATTCACAATCCCCAACTACACCACGTACAGAAACGATAGGGAGACCCGAGGAGGAGGAACGGCCATACTTATCAAACGCACCCTCAAACATCACGAAATCATACTCCCGAAACTAAACACTCTAGAAGCCACAGCCATAAACATAAATAACACACTACTTGTCTCCGCCTACAAACAACCCAAAAACACAATAGAAATAAAAGAACTTAAAGCACTGACCAAAATAGCTCCCAAAACGATAATAGCAGGCGATCTCAACGCTAAACACATCTCCTGGCACTGCACACATAACAACAAAAACGGTAGAATCCTATACAATTACACACAACTACACCCGAACAACAGAATAATCGCACCAGATAGCCCAACCCTAGTAGCCACAAACAGAACCAAAACCAACTCCACTATTGACATAGCTATCCTCCACAACTTCTGCAATCCCACTAACATAAGCACACTCCCTGAACTAAACTCAGATCATGTCCCAGTAGCAATCGAAATAGACCTAAAAACCAAACACATAGACCTACACAGAAACCACTGCATGAAAGACTACAACATCCCCAAATTCACCAACACAATTGAAATTAAAATTGCACGCTCCGCACCACACACCCAAACACCTACCACCCCTGCATGCATTGACAACGCTATTAACACACTCACACAACTAATCCAAACATCCATGCAAGAATCCCTAACCAACACCAATACCCGAATCAAGCAACACACAATAACACTTCCTCCACGCATAATCGCACAAATCGCACAGAACCAAACTCAGGCAACACTTCAAAAACAGAAGATATCCACCAACAAAAACACTAATAAATAAACTATTAAAACAAATCAAAACAGACATATCAGAATTCCACACAGAACAATGGTATACATTTGTTGAAAATACCATACAAAACCCATACAAACTCCCGAAAATCCTATGCAAAAAACGCTCCCTAATCCCCCCCCCCCTCAAAGAAAACAACACCACCGCATACACAGACACAGACAAACAAAACATGCTAAGTAACTCCCTAGTAAAACAATTCACCCCCAACCCACTAACTGACACAAATATAATCACAAATTGTAACGTCTTCCACAACACACTGAAAAACCTAGACATCACAAACACCGAACCGATCACAATAACACAAGAAACAGTTGTACACAAAATCAAACACCTCCCGAACCACAAAGCCCCAGGCACTGATAACATCCCCAACTATATCATAAAAGCACTCCCAACCAACGCCATAGACCTAATTACCAATATATACAACAACATACTACAAACTGCGTATTATCCCGCATGCTGGAAACAGGCAATAATAATTCCTATCCTGAAACCCAACAAACCAAAACACACACCCACCAGCTACAGACCCATCAGCCTACTAACCACCCTATCCAAAGTTCTAGACTCCATCATCCTCGACCACATCACAGCACACACACACACCAACACAACATACTCCCGAACCACCAATATGGCTTCAGACCTCAAGACTCATGCACACACCAACTACTCAGAATAGTTGACCACATACAAGCAGGATACAACAAAAACCACTACACCGCAATCCTATCACTGGACCTCGAAAAGGCCTTTGACAAGATATCGCACAAAGCCCTCATCATCAAACTACTAAAACACAACTTCAACAACCGTATAACCAAACTCATCCAAAGCTACCTACACAACAGAACCTTCACAATCAAAGTCAACAATTCCATCTCCCACAAATTCCCCATCCAATCCGGGGTCCCACAAGGATCAGCCCTAGGACCAATCCTATTAAACCTATACATATCCGATATCACCAAACCCATAGACAGCAGAAGCATCTACTCCCAAGACGCAGATGACACCACCATACTAACACAGTCAAGAAGTCACACTCTCCTAACCAAACTCCTACAAAATGAAATAAACCAACTAACCAACTACTTCCACACCTGGGGCATGACTGTAAACCCCAACAAAACAGAACTAGCCATGTTCACACACAAAACAACAAGCATGCAACAGAACATAATTAAAGTCCTAAACAAGAAAATAAACTGGTCACACAACATAAAATATCTAGGCCTAACACTAGACAAACGACTAACATTCAAAACACACACAACCAACATCTCATTAACAGCACGAAAGAAACTTCACCAACTCATACCAATAATGATATCACCCTCCGCTACAGAAGAACACATCACCCTCCTATACAAAACCTATGTACGCCCGATTCTCACCTACGCTTCCCCAGCGTGGATCACGATCTCACCATCCAACCTAAAAACCCTACAAATCATACAAAACAAATTTCTCCGCTTAGCAACCAGAACACCTAGATACATCTCCATCCAAACCATACATGAACAAACCGCCATGACTAAACTCAAAACTGCGCTATCCAAACTAAATACAGACTTCTACAACAAACTAAAACACAACCAAAATCCCACCTTGAACGCACTAACCCAAACCATACCCACTCCAAAACGAAAAGCAGCGCGAGTCATGCTGCAAACACTAGCAAACCAACACCACCCACACCCAATGTAACCAACAAATACCCAGTACACCCAGCCAACACCACACAAATCGCCAGAGATACACTCAAGCCAACCACAAGACATAACCAGCCAACATCGAAGAAAGAAGCCAACGGCTTGACACTTCAAAGACAGGAGAAATCCACCCACACACGACTGCGTATATGCTATTACTTACCTATAGACACTTGACTTGACTTGACAAGATCTATACTTGTAAAAAAATATATATAAAGTTCAAACATGAATCAACAGCAACTAAACACTCTTTCGTCATCATCATCTCCGGTACTAGTATCAAAAGTATTCAATACTGTTCCGGGTGCACCAAGAAAATTATCAACCATCAATAAACGTTTGTGTATGGTGGATGAGTCAAGTGGAAGTGCCAACTATTATGTACCGAATAAAAAAGTTCGTCAGAATCCTTTTGAATTTGAAGATAATAGTGATGATTTTGAACTAACCAACACTGCAGCCGTACAATCGATGATTCCGGAAAATCTAACTCAAGACCCATGTGATTTATTAAACGCCATAGGTGGTGGTGAAGATTTTACTGTATTACCGTTACGTGATTTAGATCAAGATAAATTGTATATAGTGGAGAAGTTCAAGTACATTAATACCAAGAATGGACAAAAGCTTGTTGTGGAATTGGGAGAAGGTGCCGTTTGTTTTCTACCTGAACGTTTCAATCAGCACTTTAATTCGGACGCTGATTTGAAGCAACTTAACACCACTCCAGTAAAACTACTCTACGATGGATTAAAGAAATTACCTGAAGACGCACTTGTCATATAGTAGATTTTAAAATGTAATCTTCAAATAAAAAGTATAAACCCAATATACACACAATTTTTTTTATATTTTTTTATAATAGTAAAAGTAGCATTTGAAAGCTTGAAGATCGAGTACAATATAAACTTTATAAGAGTGATACGTGAATTAACGAGTAAACTGAGTATAATTAATCCAACAATACCTGATTTACTGAAGTGTCAGAAGATAGCAGTGGATCAAATTAAACTTTTAAATAAATATATAAAGTGTAAAATCGTGTAATAATTGTGTAATAACACACAAAAAAAAATTGTGGCAGACTTGATAAAATTAGAAACTATTAAATTAAAGTTCGCTATTAGAATAAGGACAAGATGTAATATAAATTCAACCAACGGTCATGGATCGTTATTGATTGGTGGAGGTAATTTACGCCCTCGTACGAATCTTGTTCCGCAAAGGAGGAGGAATGTTGTACCGGGTGGTGATGATGACAACAAAACTCTTGCAAAAAGAGTTAAATGGCAAAATGTAAGTTTCACTGTGATACTCTATTTTATTTTTATATTAATTTTATATTAATTAAACTTATATATTAATTTTTTTTTCATTGTTACAGTTGCACTCTGCCTTTGAGAGTAGAATTCGTACAGGGGTTGTAATAAACATTACACACAAAGACATCCACAGTTTTTTCGGTGATGTAAAGACAATGATCATGAGTCGTATCGTTAACCTTCGTAAATCCATGAAGTTTTTAAATTAACCTTTGTTACACCGGCAACTTCATGCAACCGTCTTCACTAGTGGAGGAACCGAAATTTTTTACGACGAGAAACGCAATAGTTGTTCAGGGTACTGACTTGAATGCGGCTTTAGATTCACTATTTGCACAAATACTCCTTAAGGCGAGTTGAGAAAATCTTTGAAAAATATTGTAATAATAACACATTATTTTTCCAGTTGCAAGAGCAAGCAGATCGTACGAGTGGTTGGGCCCAATGCAGTATCGTTAATATGGTAGTTGCATTCGTGAAATATTCTCCACTCAATTGTGGAGCTTCGAGTTATGTAGAATTACCCGAATCTTATCGCACTAATAGAAATATTTTGAATATTCGAAACACCGACACCAGATGTTTTGTTTGGAGTTGTTTAGCCAAATTATATCCAAGTCTAACAGATCCATTAAATGTTAATTCATATCCTCAAAATATTCATGATTTTTTAAATTTTAGAAATATCGAGTTTCCCATTAAAATTACCGATTTAGTTAAATTTGAGAAACAAAACCAAAATTTATCAATTACCGTTTATAGTATAGATGGTGATAAAGCAAAAGATTCAATATAGCCAGTTTACATTTCTAAAAACAACACTAACGATAATGTAACATTAATTAATTTGTTATTTTTACCAGCATATAATAATAGTAAAGGTCACTATTGTTTAATTAAAAATTTAAATAGACTATGTTCTCGTCAAATTTCCAAAGACACCCATGTTAAACATATTTGCAACCGCTGTCTTAATTATTTTAGAACAGAAACAAAACTCAAAGAACATCTACAAGATTGTAATAATTATCAGGCTACTAAAATTGAGGTACCAAATCCCGGTTCACTTGTAAAATTAAAAAACTTTCGTGCGAGTATGAGACATCCATTTGTTATATACGGAGACTTTGAAGCTTTTACCACTCGTATTCAAACTTGTAAAAATAATGAAAATATCTCTCACACTACTTCTTATCAGAAACATGTTCCCTATTCTACTGGTTACATTCGAGTATGTTCATACAATCCTGCATTAAATAGTTTTAAAATGTATCGTGGTGAACATCCACAACAGTGGTTTATAGAAGAACTTTTAAAGGAAAGCGAATTCATTTCAAAATGCATGAAAACTGATGGGAATATATCAATGAATCCAATATATTTAGTGGAAAAGTTACAGTATGATACTTGTACTGTTTGTTCTTTGTGCAATACAACCTTAAATATAAAAAATGATAAAGTGATGCATCATTGTCATTTTATCGGTAACTACATAAGTACAATATGTAATAATTACAATATGTAATAATTGCAATATTCAATGTAAAAATAAATTAAAGATCTTACCAATTCTATACCATAATTTGGGTATGATTCAAAGTTTTTGATTGAAGTTTTAGCAAATGTAAAATGTGACAGTGAAATTTCGGTAATTGCAAATTCAACGGAAGAGTACATCTCATTTTCTAGAATGTACCATGGCATGCAATTACGTTTTATTGACTCTTTAAAATTTATGCCCAGTAGTTTAGATAAATTAGTAAAAAACTTGGAGCCCAATCAATTTACATTAACTAAATTACACTTTGCAAATAATGATGATTTCAATTTAATAAAGTGTAAGGGCATTTTCCCTTATAGATATGTAGATTCGCCACAAAAACTAGAAGATTGCACTTTACCAAAATATGCACCACACGAAACAATATCCCACCCATATTTGTCTACACCAGGGGTCTCCAAACTTTCCAGCCTTAGGGCCATACTGATTACTCCAGTAAGTTCCGAGGGCCAAAACCATATTATCATTGTTGGCGGTGGTAAAAAGTGAAATAGTCCACTGTTCTAGATTAGTCGTAGAGTACGAGCCATGAGGAGTAACGTGACACGACATCTGGTGGACACAAGCGGAAATAGGTAGACGGCAGTAATTGGAATATATAAGAAGGCTAGTGGCGCAACCACAAGTCAGTTCCTATGACACTGTTGTGAAATAAAATAGTGCGTACCTCCTTAAAACGTGTTTGTGCGTGTTTAAGTTTAAGACATCTTTGTAACAGTATTTTGATTTGAATTGTTGCTTTTGTGTGTGATTTAGTAGTATGGAAAAGAAGCGAAAAATTGATAGTGAATGCAGAAAATTCAAAGATCAGTGGAACATTCAGTATTTCGTAATTGAGTCCAGTAACAAGGCGCTATGTTTGATTTGCAATGAAAGCATAGCCGTTCTCAAGGAATATAACATTAAACGTCATTATGAAACAAAACATTTTCAAAATTACTCAAAATATACAGGAAGTTTGCGGACAGAAAAATTCGCAGCTATGCAGCGCGGATTGAAATCGCAGCAATCTTCATTTACAAAACTCAAAACTGAACAAGAGGCTGCAACTCGTGCCAGCTTTCGTGTGGCTCTTGAAATTGCAAAACGTGGAAAACCATTCACCGATGGAGAAATGATCAAAGAATGCATAATTGCAGTAGCCGAAGAAATGTGCCCTGAAAAGGTAAATTTATTAAAAACTGTCAGTATGTCAGCAAACACTGTGGCTCGAAGGGTAGAAAACATCGCTGAAAATATATCCTCTCAACTGTTCGACAAAAATGGACATGTTGAGTGGTTTTCTTTGGCCTTGGATGAGTCAACGGATGTGTCAGATACTGCTCAGGTGTTGATTTATATTCGAGGAGTAGATAAAAGCTATGAAGTGCATGAAGAACTTCTTGATATGTATAGTATTCATGGCACAACTACTGGTACAGATATTTTTAAAGGAGTTGAAATGGCCATTAATCAATAGAACCTTCGATGGAAAAACTTGAAATGTATTACAACTGATGGAGGCAAAAACATGAGTGGGAAAGATAAAGGAGTGGTCGCTCTTGTGTCAAAGGCTGTAGAAAATGACGGTGGTTCAAAACCATTAGTCTTACATTGTATCATTCATCAACAGTCTTTGTGCGGAAAATGTTTGGATATGTCTGAAGTTCTGAAACCAGTCATATCAACTGTTAATTTTATCAGATCTTTTGGGCTGAATCACCGACAATTCCGACAATTTATTGAAGAGATTGGAGAAAATGACTTACCTTATCATACTGCCGTACGTTGGCTTAGTTGTGGGAAAGTCCTTCAGCGCTTTTTTGAACTTCGAGCAGTGATCGAAATTTTTTTGAATGAAAAGCATCGCCCTCTTACTGAATTACAAAACAACGCATGGCTGTGGAAGTTAGCATTCTATGTTGATTTGACAAAACATGTGAACGAACTGAATTTGAGATTGCAAGGAGAAAACCAGCATCTTCCTGATTTATACACTAATATCAAATTATTCCGGAAGAAATTGATACTGTTTCAATCACAACTACGAAGTCAATGTTTTTCACATTTTAAAACATGTGAAATATTCAGCCACACCACTGAGACTGAGTTTCCTATCGATTTTGCAATCGAAACTTTGAGTGCTTTGAAAATAAATTTTGATACTCGTTTCTCGGACTTTGATGCCATTGCGAATCAAATTAAGATTTTTCAGAATCTTTTTGATACTGACATTGAAACCCTAGCCCCGGAACTTCAAATGGAAATGATTGATCTACAGTGCAGTGATATAATTAAGAACAAATATCAAAACTCATCTTTGTTGGAATTTTATAAGAGTCTTCCACTGACACAATTTGATAATTTGCATAAATTTGCTCGTGGGCTGTTTTCTGTTTTTGGTACTACTTATTTGTGTGAGAAGACCTTCTCCAAAATGAAGTACACAAAAAATGTTTACAGATCTAAATTAACTGATGAGCATCTTAAATCTCTTTTAATAATTGGTACAAGTAAAATTAGTCCACAACTACAAACTATTGTCAGTGGAAAATCTCAATTACATAAATCTCATTAGTATTTCATATGTCATTATGCTTGTTATAAGTTATGTTTTTATTTAAAATATATAAAATGTTAGTTGGATTGATTTCAATAATTTGTTAGTTATTATATACTGAAGTTAAATTTTCTGCATATTATACATGTCTTTACTCATTACAATTCTGTGTTTCTTTATCCAACTTATCACAAAAACAATAACAATAAGCCTACAACAATGTTATGAGTAGTTAGCCCATGACCATATCAATGTAGATGTCATATTAATAATTATTCAACATAAAATTAGAATACTTCAGTAAACTAAATTTAATTTGCTATAAAAAATATGTTCTCTAAAATGAGTTTTCAAGTATGCTAGCTCTCCGCGGGCCGGACAGAATCTGTCCGCGGGCCGGATGTGGCCCTCGGGCCGTAGTTTGGAGACCCCTGGTCTACACCAACAAGACAGTATGGCTCCTAACCAAACTAAAACACTTCACCAAAACCGATCCTATCATCAAACATAACCTAGACCACCTCACCATCAAACCCCACGACATACACGACGCCATGGCAATAAACAGCTTCAAGTCCGAGAAAGTTGAACATTTCACATACTCCCGAAGCATCGACAGACCAGCCAAACTCATCCTAAAACCAATCCCACACGACATCTCCATTGCCGATATCAAAACCGCCCTCACACACGCAAAACTTCCATTCCTATCCGCCTCCCGCGTCAAATCCAACAAAGCCGACATCACCTGTATACTCCTAACAATCCACAAGGAATTCCAACAACAAGCCATGGGACTCAAACGTCTCTGTGGCCTAGTTGTAAAAACAGAACCATACCGAAACAATTCCGTACCACAGTGCCACAATTGCCAAGCTTTTGGGCACTCATCCCACACATGCAACCTAAAACCCAACTGCATGAAATGTGCAGGAAAACACAACACGAAAACCTGTACCAAACCCAAAGACACACCGGCCAAATGCGTAAACTGCAGTGAGGCCCATCCTGCCCTATACAAAGGGTGCCCAGCACTCAAACAATACACCGCCAACAGGCAAAAACACCTGTCCGCAAACACCACATCCAACACTCCAACACAAACCAAACCCACAACACAAAAACAGCAAATCCAACATATCGCATACATCAACAAACAAACACTAAACAAGCCACAAGCCAACACACAACAAACATACGCAAACGTACTAAGAAACGAAAAAATACCAACCTCAACAGAAACAACACCACCACCACAAACAGAACCCGCCACACAACCACCCCAATCCGACAACCCACTACACGAAATAATATTACTCTTCAAAACATTAAACCTATCCAAAATCACTAACACACTAAAACACATCAACCAACAACTAAAAACAAAAACCAACACCATAGATAAAATATTCACCATCGTTGAAGCCGTCATAGAACTCTTCAACTAATGACACAAACACTCAACATCATCACATACAATGCCAACGGCATAATCCGACAAAAACACGAACTAATACATTACATACAGCATCACATCAAATCTGCAATCACACGGTCGTGACAACATTTTTATAAACTTTTCTACAGGTAACTATGTAACTATTCCTGTAGATACCAAAATATCTGACCATATTGGTCAATGCATTATTTTATCAGATATATACAAGAATGTTAATTCAAATCAAGAAATCAAATCAATAAGGCCCATAAATCAAGTTGGATTATACTCTTTCTTTATGAATGTTTCTAACAATTGTACAATGTTCTTAGGTAACAATAATTTAAGTTTTACGACCACGTTTACGAACTATTTTAACATTATTTGTAATGCATATCTAATATCTTTTCCTACTCGTACTTTGAAATTATGTAAACGTGATGATGGAGTGAAGTGGTTCCATGAAGGTTTAAGGAAACTTAGAAACGAGCACGCTTTAGCTTGCGAACTTTACCAAATTTATAAATCTAATGAATTACTTGTTCTGAAAAGAACTCTGAGAGTACATGTACATGGAAGAAATTAGAAATGCAAAGATCGAGGCAAACAATAATTTTATCTCCAAGACAACCAATCCTATCAAATCAATGTGGAAAGTAATTAACTCTCACAGGTCTATTAGCGACTAGAGTGCTGTGTCAGTTATTGATCCAAATGTATTTAACAAATATTTTGCAAATATTAGTGCTCCCACAACTGCTTCCACTAGTAATGATGATGATAATCAGTTATCTCAATCATGTGATGCAATTAAAATATGTAATGTTCCAGTTCCGGTTGGAAACATGTTCAAATTTCTGAATGTGTCACAAGTTGAAACTAGAGATATTTTGAAATTGCTAAAAAATAGCAATGCAAGAGATTCGTATGGAATGTGCTCGATAGTCAACTCGACAGCAAGTGATTTTCGGCTGGCGTATTCAACTGTTTCAACAATCTAGAGGGATAAAGATAAAATAAAAGACTCAATAAAAGCATCAACAGGCAATGCCATAACTAGGCAACGAAAAGGCTTGATTCCTGAAATGGAAAAAGCATTGGCGATTTGGTTTGATGACCAGATACAAAATAATGCCAATAAAGCTGTTAATAATCCATACTAAAGCACGTAGTATTTTTGAGACTTTAAAGGAACGCGAAGGCGGTTAATCGACAGAAACATTTGCAGCTAGTCATGGATGGTTCCAACGGTTTCGTAGAATATGCAATTTGCATAATTGCCCGGCAAGCGCGCAACGTAGAACCAAAAAAAAAGTAGATGAATTCGATGAAATTATTATGAAAGGAGTCCTTTCACAATAATTTCAAGATCTACAGCACTTCTCTATACCAGCGAAAGATGCCTTAGTGGTGTTTTTTTTAAATATATAATATATATTTAACTGTAGTCTTTATACTTCTATAAGTTTTGTTATTTAAGGAAAACTTTTGAATAATTTTTATAAAAAAATAGTTCAGTTAACATTTGTACTCAAATATACGCGGCCACGCTGCCCGATAATAAGCACAGCGACCAAACCTTAAAGTACATATAATTAATCGCGCCTACCTGACCCCCCTCGCCCTGCCGCCCCGTTACCGAACAGAAGAGGTAGCACAACGAGTAATAACACTATGAACCGTGTCAATATCCTCATCGGTAATCTTGCCGTTGATTATGGACCAAAGATTTTTTGCTATCGATAACAAATTCTCGTTTTCTTTCATAGGAATTCCTTGCAATACCAAATTGTTCCTTCAACTATAATTTTCGATACTGTAAATGTATTCCGTTGTTCAAGTGACTTTGGCTTCAAAGCTATTTTTTAACAGGGACAAAAGTAACGGTTTCCTTTTGAAAATCCGTGATCTTATCATTGGAAAATTCAATAGACCGAGGTTCCTCTTCATATCTGCATAGGACTGTAACGTAGCCAGTTTCTTTTCGATATTCAATACATCACTATCCTTGGAAGTTTCGCCAAGCATGTCAGGAGACACCCAATAGTTAAAGCGATTTTTTAATAAAACGTCATTTGGTTTACATCAATACTAACACAGATTGATAGCGTGACTCGCACGATCCGTTACAGGTGATAATGCCTAGCAAGTGTCGGTTAATCCTTTTGATACAAGCAGAAAATTCCACTGGCATGGTGAAAATTAAGTAAAATATTCACTAAAATGCACAAAACTCACAAACTCTTAATATTATTGATCGACCGCTTCACTAATTATACGTAAAAGGAAAGTATAGTGTTCTAAACCGTTCTATTAAAAATTGGGCAATTTCCAAAATATTTACAACAATGTGGATAGATGTTCAACTATAAACGAGAGATGTTGTTAATTACGTAACCGCGGACGAATTTCAGAATATTCTAAACGCATTGTTGTTGTTACTATGTTGTAGCACAATTTATTCATAAGTTGAGGATTTGTTACATAGCACGACGAATATATAGTTTTGATGAATAAAAAATTATTTCCCGATGATTTTGAATTCATAATAACTGAATTAGTGGCAATAAATACTTTGTTACTAATTATAATAAATTATCAGTTTGACCTTTCATTGCAGTAAGATGCATTATCGCGCTAGTGCTCGAATAATGGCGCAGTACCTTACATTTTACACAATTCGGTAATTTGTAGACAACTTATATCATTGTTAAATAGTTAGTTTATATTGCAAAACAATATTAAAACACATTGGGTAAAAATGATGGTTTTTCAGACATTCCCAGACGTCGTGTTAACAGCAATGTTTTATAGACATCACAGCAGTACATGATAATGTACATTTGGGTATATTGGCAACTACATTTTAAAATGCCACAAATTTACAATTAAAAGATTTTTAATAATAGATTCCATCTTTCTACTAATAGAAACATATTAAAGTAAAGAAGACGACCACAACCAAGAGGAACCGGTATTCAATAAAATATTACATTTTTGGATCAAATATATAACCGAATTCATTCTTTGAAAAACGAAATATATTAGATGTCTTCGAAATGGTGATGCAATATTCCCATAAAAGGATTGAAATTAGAATTTTAAAAGTCGTACCAATATGTTCTATTGATCTAATGGAAATATTTCATAATACGAATACATCCTCAACAAACCATTCGATAACAATCCCAGCACTGTATCGTTTTCCTTGCCTCGCAAAATATAACTTTGATTTAGACTTGTGCAATCACAAACTAAAGACATTATAGAAGAATAATTAATTGCAACTCTCTAAATTCTACTCATAATGGATCGAAGCTCGTTGCTAGTTTATTTTATTTATTCAATTTAAGCTACTAATTTTCCGAAAATCTTTCATCAATAATTCTTACAAAAACTATCACAACAAGATTTAATTGTAGAAAGTTAGCACCTGTATAGACATTACGAATTGTTTGACAACCAACACTACCAATCACACTATGCAAACTTTGATATTTGGGCAATTTTCAAACAACATCCATGGTACGGCAAAAAAATCCTTTCTACCAAAAAACCTTGCGATAATAGGATTCGAACACATGACATCCAGTGCGTTGGTATTCGTCCTAACAACGATTTCGTCTATACCACGATGGCGCCATTTGTTTCATAATCACCCCTTCCATGATGAATTTAATGATAGTTCACCTGGTACACTAAATGTGGCACAATTTGCTTGCCATCAAATTCTACTGTTTTTCCGATTCCATTATTATTCGTTTGCATTCATAAATTCGGAACCGGAGCCGATGTCTGATACTTCCTGTTGATATCAGACCGTATATTAGTTGATTACGACCAACATATCACGCTAGTTACACAAATGGTCATGGTTGGGCGATTCACAACATCTATGTTGATGTTTATCTTCTCCAAAAGACCCTCCGTGTGAATCAAACACACGATCTCGTGTGCGTTGATATTCGTCCTAACGATGAATGATATCGGCCACACCCACAGTGATCTCCATTCTTAACTACGTCTTGATGAATTTGACGATAATGCTCCTGGTATTATAATTGCGGTACTTCGGTATTGATGGTTTTTGGAGCTTGTAGGTCACTTCATTCGATAGTTTCTTTTAATAAAAATTCACTTGTCATGAAATATGACTTTTACTGATGCAATAATTAACAGTATATATGTTCATAGAATCGGACACGTTTTGTAAATCAGCCGCCATTTTATATTCAACATAACACCAAAAAGTTCAATAAGAGGGGAGTAGAGCAGTATCACTCTGCGGAGTAGTGTATAAATTCTGTTCATACATAAATAACATCAAACCTATAATCGTTAATGCGCCAAATACCATACCACCAATAAACTGTAACCGCAAATTATATACCGCGAAATAATATATTTTCTTTGGAACGCCTGTTATTTTCTATAAAATAATGTACTTTATCAATGACGATGTATATATAGATATTGCAAGTACATATAAAAGAGAGAATCAGAAGGGAATCACATTTCCAGAAAGTTCATAGGCGAGGAAGTGCTGCACTCTGTTGGTGATATATAGATTGTGGTTGTGTTGAAATATTTTCGTTTGTGAATGTTGAAAGCATCTATTATAATAATCTAGTTAGTTAAAGGACATGTATTGCGCATAAATAACTTCCGTAAATACCATAATGTGTGTTTTAAACATTTACTACAAAAATTGAGCGGATGCTATCCATTTGTATAATCGAAGATGTAATATACTCGACGATAATAAATACCACTCACCACAAGAAAAATTCAAGCACAATTACCTCAAGCTTACGAACACAAATAAAAAATGCTAGAATATGGGGAAAAATTATAATTCCGACAATAAGTCAAAGACGGTGTGGAATTCCATAAATTAGTTTTCAATATATTTCATCGATCATGGCCTATAATATTCATTAATTATGGCCCATAGTATTCATTAATCGTGACTCTCATAAATGGATTTGTAAGTGTTAAATATGGAATATAAACGATGCTGTTGTCTGTCGCCCAGAGTTAAATTAATAAAGGAGATGGAAGTGTTTGGATGTTTATATATGTATATTTTTACATCTTTCTTTAAGACATTAGGTGACGAATATTTTGCGTAATTTTACATTTACAGAAAATAGATTTGATTCTCAAACAAGGATTTATAGTTCAACCATCCTTCTGAAAATAACAATTTCTTGACAAGCACTCGAACGCATTGAAATGGTCATCAAATATTCTATTTTTATCGAACGGATTATTAATGGAATCAAAAGGCGAATCAATCCTATCAATTATTATGTAAAAAGTGTTTATAAGCATTTCGCTTCTGCCATTGAATTCTACTTCACCAGATCTTGAATCATCGAATTGTAATTTTGTAGTACGTATTCTCCAAGTGTCAAATTTATACTCCGAACAACTTGTAATAATGTTTCCCTGCTCCCCATAAAAAGAAAGCACACAGGGCAAACAAAACACGGATTTTTGTGACACAGAATACAGAGCCGATCACGACGAACCACTTCACCATTCCGTAGTTTTGAGAAAAATATCTTCTTGGAAGCATAACGTGTTTTAGTATCATAAACTCGCTTAGAAGCTCAAAATGAAATTCACTCAAATTTTGTTGAATGGAATTTTTCACCAAGAAATCTATCATTTCTGAGTTGATTATTAATTAATGCAATTAACAGAGGGGAAGACCCTTAATTAAATTTTAATTTACAGGCTGGTATATCACTATTGAAAAATACAAAAATAAGCAAATTAATGGCTGTATATCATTGGTTTATATATTTATTTTAAATTATTTTGATTTTATCCACGTTTTTATCGTTTTAGATTTGCAATTGGACATGAATTTAGATTTTTTACATAATAAATTTTATTATTTTACATAAAAAGCATCTTTGGGCCACAAAGTAGTTCGAATATTCCTATATATATATATGCTGAAAATCCTGCATTATATATAGACATTGACAAATTACTATAAACAGAGCAACTCTATATAAAAATGCGTATCAATTTTAGGTGGTTGTTTTACATCTAGCGACATCTGTCGTTATCCTTACTCATGTAGTCAGTAAGGATGTCGAAAGAGGACACCACTAGCGCAAAGAGTAAGGATAGCGGAAGATGGCACTAGTATCAAATACAATTAATGTTGTCAACAAAACATAAATATAACCTCAATTCATTCACAGAAAATACGCTATACATACAAGTAAATATAGGAATAAAACAACATTTGCCATAAATGAAGAGGCTTTCACTATAACAATCGTATTGTCCACTCCATATTAGTCAATAATAGAGTAAAATTATACAACACAAAATTAATTTAACAGGGATACATGGTGCTAATGATGCATAACGCTTGGTGCCTCCGTTTTGCTTTCGTAAAATACTCTACGATTTTGTTTTAGATACCTAAAAATAAATGGAATAATAACCGCATATGTACATGCACATAAAATGGATGTTCTTAAAATGGTATATTTATGAATTACCGCACCAATGCTTGTAAAAGTCGGAATCGTACAAATATAAAATTTGGCAAGAAACATCAAATTTATAAGAGCTATTTCAATATTAATATATGTAGGTAAAAGTCAATCCAAATGACACAAACTAATATACAAATTATATTAAAGGTAAACGTTGTAATCATTATTTTAGGCACGCATTAAGGTAGCACATGTGAGAATTGATTTCGGTGATCTCGTAAGACTGTTATTGTTTGGATCATGAATATAAATAGCTGTAATAGGTCCAAAATATGGTAATTAATCGTTCTCGAATAAAGTGGAAATGAAGACTTGGATATTTTAGTTCTCATGATGAGAAAATGTTATATATATATATTAAATCCAAGGAAGATCAATGTAGTACATACACAAACTATTCACAAAAAATAATTTTATAAAGCTCGAAACGTCTGCATGCCTAAATTGTTTATTCCTTTTTATCGCATTTACGGGAACGAAGTGTTTAAATAATGCGTATGACTGCTCATAAATTATACAAACTTGCCTTTGTATCACAATAAATAAGTGAAGGTAGCTGCCAAATGCGAATAATTGACTTTTAGTTCTGTTTTCGTGATCAATAAATCGTTTACCTTTTTTTGAACTGTTAAAAAACGTAAAATATTCCAGCTGTCGACTAAACCATGGCAAAGGAAGTATCTGACAACAAAAATTATGAAACTTATGTTTTGACAAACAATTCCAGACAGATAAAACCAGCCAAAATCTGCCTCAACTTGCTAACGAACTAAAAGTAAAACAACAATATTACGATATATCAATAATTGGTATAAATTAACACGTATCGGTGGATCTGTTCATGAATTTTAGCTTCATATCATGAAGAATTAAATTTGCATATTATTGCACAGCAGCAGATGTTTACGAACAGAGAATATAAATATCTATAACATGTTTCAATTATCTGCCCAACTTTACGGCTCAACAACCGATTCAATATCAGCAGACAATATTGTTCAGATTCTCAAGAATCATTTGATAGAGCAATGTATCTTATGATTATAATCGATTTGTTGCACCTGCTGGTAATCGCTGACGCTGGACGCTAGCGACAGGAACACCTTGCAGATGCCTAGATCGCATCACAGGTTGCGGTTCAGAGAACCAGGGCTTTTTGGGGGGAATTGGAAAACAACGCCAAGAATTACTTGTCCAATAAATTGTGTTTTGTTTATTTAATATGCATCCAGGGATGTATTCTAGCTATTATAATGTACTAGGGATACTCTAACTCTTTAATACTCTGTGATGTTCCCTGTCTTACGCTCTTCAGAAGCACCTCGACCGTGCCTCTTCTTTTGCTGGGATTGCGATTTTCTTGGTTCGCTGTCAAATTCGTTCTTCATTCCAAAGATCCACGTGTACCAAATTATTACTTTATCTATCATTATCAGAGTGCGTGATCAGTCTGGACGGCTCACAACGTCCTCTAGACTCGTCAATAGTATCACGACAGGGCTGGTCTAGATTATTGAGGCGAAAGTAATGAATGATTTGAAAAGTGGTGTTGGGATACAAAGATACACACATCAGACCAGAAAATAGATACGTAGCATGCAAATTTCAAATCCCAATGAAAGATATGGCATATTGAGACTTCGCATTTGGTGTTCAACATGCCGAAGGCGTATTTTAATTATAAATTATATGATTATAAATCTATTAGCATTAGCATTTTTTAAACGGGGCCCATTATCACATATATCATCAGTTACCCATCAATCCGAAGGATTGGTTGGAATTCATGTGCAATTTATTCAAATTTGGATGTAAACATGTAAACAAATCAAAAAATAATAACGTAAATTAACAAAACAATTTCAATATCTGCCTTATTGCATTCATGAAAGCATACTTAGTAGTTCTTTAAATATATATCAATCTTGTCATACTTGACAGCAGTGTGCTATCAGATCGACTCGAAAAATCTCCAAATGAATAAAATAGTATAATTTCTTTTTATTAAATATCCGAAATATTACGAAGCAATACAATGAAGTACGAAAGAAATGACAAACATGCGCATCCTTGAAATTTGAATTGGCTGACATGAAAGTAGAATGATAAGAGAAACCTGTAAGCAAACTATAAAAAAGTGTAATACCTTTCGGACTCACTAGTTCCAGCATTTCCTGGACCATGAATATGGCTCAAAAACGATTCCCCTCAAATACCCCTACGATTCTCTATTTCCTATACAGTTGCAATGTCTATTTATAATAGTCTATGATATAGATTTAAAAAACATTGCATAAAGAGAGGTTATGGACCCTATGCTATGTGAAAATCAGCGACGCAGTTCGGTGATGTCAGTGATATTCTATTGGGAGTTAAGTCCCCAGTGGACCAACCAAATTGGTTATGTATTATTGCGCTAGGATAGCGCAATTTGCAAGAAATGATTGAAAATCAATAATTAATATCTTTGTTTACATAAAAAAACATATCGTAATTTTTTGATATTTTGTTTATCAAAGTCTCTTCTATAAGATTGTATTAACAATACACCATATTATGGGGTGGAGGGTCACCAATATAGACTGTGAATGACACTGTGTATAATATGAGAGCGCGGTAAATGAAGGATTTAACCAAGAATAGGAGGAGCAGTAAACTTATAAATATACCTATGACGTTGCGTCATCACTTATTGAAGAATATTCTAAAAATCAGAACATCTAGTATGAAAGCAACCGAATATAGGAAGAATAGAGAGTTAGCTGTGCACATACATATCAAAGATCCGGCAGATAACATTATAAACTGTACAAGTCACGTTTTCAGCGAATATTTAGATTCTGCTAAATTGCAATATTTTTGCAATTGGCCATATGAAGCTAATGAATGTGCATGAAGAATTCTGTGTTATGGCCAGATATTATGACCCACATACATAGAGCAGCTCATAATTCTGCTATTTTTACTTTTAAATATGGGTTCTAATATAGCAGATTGCTACAACACCATTGTTGAAAAGTTTTATGAAGGAAAAGAATAAATTTTACGAAGCGACAATCATATCAAACTAGATGCGAGGTAGCATGCATGAAAATTTTTTTTTTTTTCTATTTAATTGCATCCTACTGGAAGTAGTAGATGCAGGGTTTACAAGAGGTCAAGATATTATAAGAAATCCACAAGAATTTGAAAATGCGGCACATTTTAAACAATTTCATATAGCATTATATTATACATTCAGTGTATATTTATACATTCGTTATTTACATCTCACTTTCACCCATATATAATCAGTGCTGACTTTATTTGCTAAGTCCAGCCTACATAAAGCCCTGAAGGGTCATAAAGTTAGCCAAAATTCTGAGCGCTGAAAACTTGCGAGATTCCAGTTCGCCCTTAAGGAATATTATTTTTTTAGCAATACACTCCCGGTGGTACGTCTATGAGCTCATTAAAAATTCTTTGTAATATTATATACATACGGATTTTATATACTTGAACAGATTTTTTATTATTGAATCATATACATCTTATGCTGGAAAAAAATACGATTGTAAAAAAGATCACACACGAACCATTGTTATAAGTTTTGAATTTATTAATTTAAACATTTTAAGGTTTCAACGGTAGTGAATTAAATGAAATTAATGAATTAATATTTGAAAGCTGAGTACATATTATAAAATAAACTATAACTTTCAAAATTAGTATAATTCCAAATTCCACAATTTAAATATAATTAAGTTTTAACAATTAAAATATTTAGTTCAATTAATTACGACATTATTCAACGAAGTATTATAGAACGAAGTAACATTTTTTCTTTTTTATTAAATCGTAATGACCTTGTATTTGGTAATAATAATTATGTGTTGTTTTGAGGTGTATTTGGCTATTCTTTATGTACATATTATTTATTTATTTATTTTTCGGTAGCTTTAATTGGAGGTACGTCTCTCGCGGGATTTCTGAATTTTTTAATGTATTTGTTGCATTTTATCTCATATAAGATGGAACTCACTAATTATTTAAGGTTTTGATACGGATATGAAGTCGTTAGCGAAGAATTTTTTAAAAATTATTATTACTGTAAATGGTTCCAATCCGTTATATTTATAGGTTTTAATCTTTCGTAATCCGGTTGTCTTTGGAAGCCTCTCTGTGGATAACTGATATATTTATTAGTATAGAATATCACCCAAATACCGTAACTTAAAACATTAAGTAGCTAGATGTACATTTCGAAGGCTATGCCCTCATCTTCAGTAGCACAAGATAAAAACTAACTAAAATACCTCTGTCACGAATCGTTATTGATATACTATTAAATAAACAAGTCAACGTGACAGAAGTGATTAGTACGGTAATTTTTAAAATAGATATATTTATTATTGAGATATAATAAATTTTAAATACGGTAAATTTCTATATATTTTAGTTGATTTATTTTTACATATTATTTGAGATTTGAATCATACTCCTAGACCCGAAAAACATCTTTCTCGACAATTACGATTTTTACGAAATTTTATATTTAGGTCCATGTTGCATATATAATTGGCCCTAAGTTCTTAGATTTTTGTATTTCGATAAATTTATTCTATTAAAAAATGCCATATGTTTAGCAGCAAAATTTGAACTAATTAAACCATTAAAATAAATTAAATTTTTCTTAAAACGGCGAGCTTAAGGGCAATTTAACATTTATAAGCTGTTACCGCAAGAAATTTGAAAAAAATTCATCCAAAAAGGAAGAGTAATTAGTAGAATAAATTACACTGTTTTTCTTTTAGCATATAAAGGAGCTCTATCCCTTCAAGACAGAATTATAGCGAGAATGTACTTTTAAATACTAAATTGTGTCCAGTTTTTTCCAACTTATAAATAATAAAAGTAATAAATTGCATCGCAACGAAATACTTTTTTTATAAAATGTTCATACGTTTTTTAATAAGGAATAATTGAAATCTATATAGCTCAGTTCCTATATATATCCCATATCCTATGATATAAAGAATAATTATGTTATCAAAATAATATAATTAATACATTGTAATATATGATTAATACGTGATATTTCTAAATACATAACACGATGAAATATTATCGGTACACGTACAATTGAATGAAAGATGCATTTCTTCGAAAATGTGTTTAGATAAATATATGAAATCCCGCTTGAAATTCAGCTAATATAAATTATGTTCTTCCAGTCTTTGTTTTATTAGTACTTTGTTAATACTATTTAATGTAATATTCGGCGGAATCTTCTGAACTATGAATCTTCTGAACTTCTGAACTGAATCTTAAACTAATAAGGATAGAAATTTGGATTCATATACAGCTTCATTGGAATATTCTAAAATTAGCTGTTCCTAGAAATACATGGTTCCTAGAAATTACAAAGTAAAAGAGTTACAAAGTGATACATGGTTATAAACACACTTTTATGTAATATGAAATAAGTTACGAAAAACTATAAAACGTTAAAAAGTTTTTTGCATAATTGACTGGGTATGAGGACGTCTTCAGAAAATTCCGCTACGCCAATGGTTATTCACGCCGTAGATCAAATTAAAGAATAGAAATAGAGTCGGTTTTATTAAATACAATATATAAGGGTGATGTTTATTAGTATTTGAATAAAATATAGAAATATTACTATTAAAGAATAGCATAAAGAAAATACATATATCCACATATTACTTAAAAACGTATGAATTACAATAAATATACAAAAAATATAATTATAAGAAAATGTACATTTTAATGTTTTATTTGGATTCTATAGTAAAACAAGGATTTTTTTTATAACTTTGTACTTTTTGAAAGGATATTTTTGATAACATACAATTTGTAATGGTGCCGCCGTTACTACATGATCGATCATTCTTTTAAGTTGAAAAATCTAAGAAATATACTTTCATTTAATTGTACCATAATATTCCATCGTTTGCAAAATTTAAATGCTAATAGCAAGGGTATAAAATAAGGAAACCAAGGTACGTTCTTCGTGCGTTTGACAGCCGTGTTTGATGGTCAAAAGAAAATGTATAAAGATAAATTTGCAAATGTTTAATAGTACGTGCTTCCCTTATATTTTAGATATTGTAAAATATATTGTAATAAATCCAAATAAATAAAGTTTATTTTTCCCTCAAGAACTGACATCATAAAAGCATAAACTGGCAACAAATAACCTTTGTTAATGTAGTCTTAAAATAAAAATTTCCGATGGTTTTAGTAGATGATGGTTTTTATTAGTTTCATATAATTTGTTTAGATCTACTACAAGAGGAAATTTTTTACTACATTTATTTATATGTTCAGAGAATTTTGAATTATTATTTCGAAGGTTGAAACACTATTAAAACCATTGGCTTAGTTTTTTATTTTAAAGAAATTAATTATAACTTTAATAATTGCTGCATTTACCGCGCTCTCATATTATACACTGTGTCATCAAAGTCCATATTGGTGACCTTCCACCTAATAATATGGCGTAGTGCTAATACAATCTCGTAGAGGAGACTTTGGTAAACAAAGTTTCAAAAATTGCGTATACTATTTTATTTAAGGAAAGTTATTATAATTTTAATAATTGCTTCATTTACCGCACTCTCATATTATACACTGTGTCATTCAAAGTCCATATTGGTGACCTTCCACCCCATAACATAACGTACTGTTGATACATTCTCATAGAACAGACTTTGATAAACAAAATATCAAAAAATTGAGATTTCTATTTTTGTTTAAAGGAAGCTATTGTTGCTGGAGTTTTCTATTGATTTTTTAGTAACATGCAATTTCATAGACTAAGTTTCATTCGTTATTAATAGGTAATTTTATGCACTAAACTGATTATATACTGCTGTATTTTGGTTGTTGATCATTAAAAGTTACAAGCATTTGTCTATGTATTAACTTGTTAATTGTTATAGAAATAATGTAAACGTAATATTGTGTATTTTGTATTGGTCCACAAAATTAGGTTGAAAAGTGCTTATCCTGCCATACTCCCCTCTCGGTGGCTATTTGAGGTTAACCCAATATTAATAGAAGGAGCGACGTACGTCACGGACGTAATAATATTGAAATCAAAAACAAAAGATACATTGAAATGTGGCGAAATAAAATTATAACTTTTAGCTCAGGAATATATTGCAGAGGTAAGGGATACTAAAAATATACATACGAAACTAAAACTTTCCTAACAATACTCGTTCTCAAATTGCAGGGCAAAACGTTAACCACGTGAAGTACAGAAGACAATTCGATGTCCCTTAATACAGCCAAAATGTCGGATGCTAAATCTTTTTACGGATTTGTACCGCACGGCAGAGCGTAGCGACGGCCAGGGCTGATATTCGTAATCGCCAACAATCCACAGCGGAAACACAAAGTGACCACGTACGAAATAATCAATTAGTGATACATAAATAAACCGCAGCAAAATATAAAATTGAAGCGATCTAAAGTATAAAAATCGATAATAAAAACTGAAAAATAAACATTAAATATTTAAATAGCTACAGTTATGAATGTAACTGAAATAAATAATACATCCAAAAACATTAAAGAAAACTCTAAATGACTCGGGTGTGAAGATAAAATTGAATAAAAATAATATATAAAAATAAAATAGGAATAAACTAAGGGTAAAATATAAGGTGTTATTTAAAATACAGTGAACTTCCCTATAACGGGGAAAAGAAAATTATTCAAAAGTTTTTCTTAAATAAGAAAACTTACTAAAGTATAAAATCTAATTTCAAATAAATAATAAAACGTCATTGAGGTAGCTTTCACTGGTATAAACAAGTGTTGTAGATACAGGAGTTAGTATAAGGAGACTTAGTATAAAAAATTATAAATCACGAGGTTTTTACGTGCCAGTAATTCCTTTTCTAAAGATTTTAGTAGATGTACTAAATTTAATATGGTTGGGTAAACTATTGTAGGTAACACTGGACGAAGAGGTTGTTTTTTTCTTTCCCATGTTTTGTGTGGTGTGTAGATGAAGGTAATGTTTACTTATTAGGCGACTATCGATATCCGCGGTTGATTGTAGTTTGTTTTTCTTCGATTGGTGTTCGTTTTTTATTTTGTAGATAAATACGTTGCCGTCGATGTGTTCTATCATTTTAATTGGTAATTTATTTGTAATTTCGTACACATCATTGGTATGAGTTCGCCTAATTTATACAAAGTTTTTGGTACTTTATTTTGAGTTGTTTCGGCACTATTATATGAACTTTTGTTGCATATAGACCAAATGTTTATGCCATACTTTATTTTGGATATTATGTGGCCGAAGTACACGTTGTCTATTATAGTTTTTAGGAAACTGCAACGTGCTATAATCGTGAAATTTTTAAATAAATAGCATGTACATACATGCTATTGATTTAAAATGAACACATTACCAATATACGTAAAGAAAACTTTATTTCGTAAAAATTTAACAAATACATCACGTGTAATGCTGGTTTCTTTTTTACGAGGAGAACGAGCGGTATATACAGAGTTGCTGAGTTGAAGAAGGCCAAACCAAGCTATGATGGAGGGTATATTGGAAGGTTGTTGAAATTAAATTCAGTACAAGTTTTAAACACCACTTGGTTTTAATGTGTATTCAATATGATTATTTGGAAGCTTAGGGTTGTCTTGATCCGACGCCGATGTGTGACATTTATTAGGTTGAATTTTGGCAGAGTCCCTGCCAGTGGCGGCTCGTGACATTTCGATCGGGTAGGGCGCATTTATTAAAAAATAACAAGTGAGAAATCTTATCTTAATCTTTAAATGGATGCAAAATGATTAAATTCAATTATTTCTTGAAAGTGAATTCCACTCGTCTATCATTCATTGATATAAACTTTCCCAAAACTGTTTCGTTAAAATTGTAAATATCTCGCACCACATTTTTATTAATACACATCATCGCCAACGCGTTTAAACGATCGTACTATTTCGCAAAAAAAGTGTTGATTCTTTTAAGTGTTGAAAAACAACACTCTGATTCAGCAGTGGTCATCGGGGTTGTTAAAATAATTTTAAATATATTTATAGTTTCCGGGAAAATTTCACTGAAATTATTTTGTGGCAATAATGAAAGAAAATTTGTGGCTCCAATTATTTGATAAAAATCCGGACGCGAGTAAATGACTTTAATTCTGTTCTTAATCTGGTTTTATTAGAGTCCTAATATGAATTATTTCTTTTTTTATTTCTTTTAGGAGATCCAACAGTGTACCAATACGGATCCCACAAATTATACATTCAGTAGGTAGTTTCTTAAAATTAAAATTAGAAGGAACTATAATTACAAATTCATTCTTTGGATATACAGTTCAAAATAGAGAAAGTACGGCTATCATGTGCTTATATTAACAAATATAACAAATGAAACAATTGATATAAATGAAAGAGATTAAGCCTAATACCGTGATTAAACAAAGATAAAATAAAGTTCACATTCTATAGTAATATGAATAGCTATATATGAATTACAAAAATAAATATAAATTACAAAATTAAATATTATTTCACGTATATTTTATATGTTAGAGAAGATATAAGTATAGATAATCTGCTATACAGAAACATAAGTCTTTTATAAATACCATAAATACATATTCTTGAGAGGAGAAAAACTTAATAATCTAAAATAAATTAAAGGATATATAAGAATATAATTTAGAAAACATTCCTGGTTATTGCCTAAGCGTGTTAGTTACATTTTTTTAAGTGCATATAATGAAATATTAATATCAAATCATTAAACTTGCAATTAAAATTTGTCATAATTCTATTTGTCTGTGAATTGGCACGCAAGGATGTCCGACTACGTAGATTTAAAAGCCAATACATTTCTTGAATTAAACGACGGCGCATTAAAACAGATTAAATGTAATAATAATGTGGTATCGATATTGTTATGTATGATTTTGTACAGGAGAACGGTATGGTATATGTGTCTATTTTCACAAGATAGTAGTTTATACCGCTTTAGACCTTCAGCATAACTCGCAGATCTATTATTATTGAATTTTAAGTCGAGGAATTTTATAAATCTCTTTTGTACCGCCTCTAGTTTTGAATAATACATTACATATTGTGGGGACCATATACTACAAGCATACTCTAAGTGACACAGGACTAATGATTTAAATAACAACAAAGCTATTTATTTGTTTAAAATCCTTGTAGGCACGACTAATAAAACCCAAATTTTTGTAGCTCTTTTTCATGATGCTATTAATTTGCAAATCAAATATCAGTTTTTTATCAAATATCACACCCAGGTCTTTATAATTATCTACATATTCTAGTTCATGTGTTCCTAGAGAATAAGTAAAGTTTATTGGATTTATTTTTCGGGTAAATTGAATGATGCTGCATTTCGATAAATTTAGATGTAATTTGTTTATCACATAATAATTATGGAAGTTATCAATATCAAGTTGCATGGTAATAACATCATTTATTGTAGATATATACTTAAATATTTTCAAATCGTCCGCAAATAATAAATAACGACACTGATTGAAGCAATCCTATATATCATTAATATAAATATTAAATAGTAGTGGTCCTCGTATGCTCTCTTGGGGAACCCCTGACTCAACAAGAACAAACTCTGACAGAACCATTCAATGTCACGGCTTGAAATCTGTTAGATAAATAGGATGTTAGTAGTTTTAATAAGTTGCCATGGATACCAAATTTTATCGTTTTATTGATCATAATAATGTGATCTATCTCATCAAATGCTTTCTTAATGTCAGTTACTACAACATCCACCTGATGAAAGTCGTCCATTGACCATCCTGACTGAGAGAATCGTATGAGTTACGGGTACTTACTAGTTTATTCAACCAATAATCATCCATGAGCGTTTGAAATTTTAGCTTGTTTAATGTTCCTGTGCTAGACCGTTGTCGTTTCTTGTTCTCTACAGTTTTCCAATTAGCTTCCTGCGTCGGTTTTTCTGGTATTGGTTGAGAGATTTCCATTTGGTTTAGTTTTTGTGCGGTCTGGTTCGTTCCGGCAACATTGGCTTCATGGCTAGTCGCTATCGCTGCAGGTGTAATATTCTTTGATTCTTGCTCATTTTTATTTGTAGCGGCAACATTGTCGACGCTATACTAGTAATAGTATTGGAGCTACTTGCGCCGCTCATTTATATATTGTTGTCATTGATTGTTGCATATTCTGTTATTGCAAAGTTTGCGATATTATCACGTACCGTTTGTAGGTCACAGCTGGAGTTCACTACGCTGGTCGTATTTGGGGTTATAAATTGGAGCTGCATATATCGGACGCGCTACGGCTCCATTTTTGCGGACTAGTTAAATGTTTTTGGGAATTTTGTGATTTTTTACTAGCACAATTGGAGCATCATATATCAATATCATCGCTATTTCTATCGAAAATAAATTGTTCGATTGAATATCCAGCATTGATATCTGTTGATTTCTTGGTTGCACTTGGCGCACGATTTGGGCATTACCTTGTCCTCAAAAAATTGCACTTTTTTATATATATTAATGCACCACTAATAAAGTTTGTTTTCAAAAGATTGTAAGTTGTGTGAAGCATAAAACATTCTCCAGTCCCCCGCTAAGGGAGTTCGTTATCACTTTCCATGCACTTTTAATTGTCAATATCCTCACGTAAAATAAGAACACTTTCAGTGAAAAAATAGAATAAAAATAAATCCAATAGAAATTAAATTAAAATAGACGAAAGAATACTACACGAAAACCACTCATGTGTATGGTTTCACAGTACCAATTGATAGAAGTGAAGCAGCTGCTCGGAAGAAAGAAATGGCCTTTCCACGTCTCTTGGTTTCAATTGATAAGGGACCCAATTGCTTTGCTTTTGAATCATGCCCATAGATTTCAATCGTACGGAAAACTGCTTGTTTGGTCACCCCCAATGTACCGGCAAGCTCCTCTTGCGTTTGAGTCGGATCTTCATCGAGTAATGCCTCTAATTCATCGTCTACGAATTTTTTTGGTTGTCCCGAGCGAGGCTTAGCTTCAACACTGAAATCACCACTTTTGAAGCGTCGAAATCATTCTCTACATGATTTATCGGTTGGAGCATTGTCACCGTAAACTTCCACAAACATTCGATGTGCTTCAGCTGCACTTTTTTTCCAATTAAAACAAAAAATTAACACTTCCCGCAAATGCTGTTTAGTTATCACAAAATCCGACATATTCAACACCGTAAAAAACCACGTTTTGCATGAAACTCAAAGCAATACAAACTGAATGTGATTGGCAGATATCTAATCTGCCAATCAACATGGAAATAAGCTGTCACTATAAAAAAATTATTAGAGTCAGACACAACTTTTGAAAACGGACCGAATTAATTTGTACTCCCAATATTTGTGAGGAAAGGGTTGAAGTAGTAAATACTGCTTGGGTATCAGTATACATCAGATTCCCTTGGTTGATTGTCTGTGCGGTAAAACTTTACCCCATTTACAATTCAATATTTCCCTACTATTTTCGCCTTATATCCTAAAGATCTAGCTTTTTTTAGATGAGGTAATAATACTTTATCTACTTTCATTCAGTAAAGTAAACATTACAGTTTAAAAAAGTTGTATAATGATGACCATTACAGCACTAGTGCTGTAATGAGTTTTTATTGCTGTAAATAAGTGCTGTTAAAGCATCTAGCTGTATAAATTTGCTTATATCTGATTTCTTCTTACGGAAATCATGGTTCTTAACATGGAATAGTGTTACGGCTTTTGTGATTGTTGCTTTTCGGCGAAATACGCCAACAAACATTTTTCCGACACTTTTAATCTTTTTGAATCACACCATTTTTCAAATTTCTGGTATTCAAGTTCATATCATGTCTTTGATTTTTCGGGAATTCGACTTGAAATTGCTCCATTTGCAGCTTCCTCTACTTCCGAGGGTAAACTTTCTTCAGAATCAGACATTTTGAAAGAGTACTTTTTTCGCAAACTTTTTCTATAAATCTGACGTGTTTAACAGTAATCAAGATAACTCAGAAACAACAAACAGTTCAAGACTATTTAGAAAACTTAAATCATTATAATAGCAGGTATAATTTTTGTTTAGGACATAATATCATTTTAAAAAGTATATCATTTTTTAATTATCGGATTATTTTACGAAAGTAGATCAAATGTCGTGCAATATTCGAGTTGTAAATTCATATTACGACACTCTACATATCGTAATGTCGTATTGTAATATGAATCTTTACAACACTTATATTGTAAATAACTATTATAGTCATGTCTGTCTTCAATGGTCAGATCTTGCGAAATAGAATATGGTGTATCTTTGAATTTTGCCGCTTGAGTCAAATCTTTTTGCTTACAAATAAACGTAGCAAATTCTATCAATATGGGTCGCTGTTTGCCTTGGCCTTTCTTTCTAAGCCTCAATATATAATTTTACTGGATATCTTCTATTACTATATTTAGATGATTCTCGAATAACTTCTTTGTATGGACTATTAAATCTTCATCTGCTTCGTATACTCCATTTATAATAATATTGTTTGTCTGGTTGTGTCTCAGTACTTGTTGCAGTGCCTCGGTCGTCTTCAAATTATCTTTAACTGTAGCATTCAATTTTGAATTAATCAAATTTATTTTATTTGACAAGTCAGCTTTCGTGTCAGCTAGCTCTACTATAATTGTGTTTATATTTTCTTCAAATTTCTTTAATGCAGCTTCAACTGTTGTCGTACCATCTTCCGGTTTATTGCCTTTAACGTTTAAACTCATTTGCGATAATTTAATTTTAGATTTAACGAAGAATTTTGATACGAAAATTTCCGTATTGTATTTTATGTCATCCGTCTTTTGATACATATTATGTCATGGAGGTAAACTAAACATCTGTGGATATTTTGTAAGTCTGGCAATGCTACATTCATTAAGCGCTGAAAGATCGCTGGTGCTATTTTTAAGCCAAACGGCATTTTTATGATTTAAAAATGTCCTAAGGGGATGCTAAAAGCAGTTATTACGATCGTAGGGTTTCATTGCAATTTGATGAAAACCGGCTGTCAAATCTAATGTGATGAAAAATTCTACAAAAATGCGCAAGATGATTTGTATTTGTATGATCTAATCATGCATTTGTATGATCTAATTTTAGGTCATCAATTAGTCTATCTAATCTACTTGAGTCAGAATTAGAAGTAGTGCGAGTACTTAATATTGAGGTCGTGTGTGGTAATTCGTCCATAGTTATATTTAGCTGACCTAATTCCAAATTAGCTTCAGATGATTTCAAAATAGTTGTAAGTATTGTATTATAAGTATTGATACGTTGTCCTGTATTTCTATATTCGGTACTAACCCTTGTTTTAATTTGTTTTCATTATTAATTTTAACGAGCACTACTATCTCCATTCGCGCTTTAATTAACGTTTTATTTTCTCCACAAGACTCTTTACTTTTAACTGGTATGGATTTCTGACTTTCGTTTCTATAGTATAGAATATCACCCAAATACCGTAACTTAAAGCATTAAGTAGCTAGATGTACATTTCGAAGGCTATGCCCCTATCTTCAGTAGCACAAGATAAAAACTAAATAAAATACCTCTGTCACGAATCGTGATTGATATACTATTAAATAAATAAGTCAACATGACAGAAGTATTTCAAAAATGGCACACAATATGACCCACAAATCTCTCAAAAGAATTTAAATTAATAATTAACGAAACTGACAAGTAACAACAATAAACATTAGTTTGTCTAACCTAAAATAACTAAAAATAAATAAAATAAAAATAAATTTAAAAATAGTTCTTATTAAATAAATTAAATAGACAAGATGAAATTGGGCCTGATTCTAAATTCATTAAATTTCATTTAGATTTTTGCATGTATATACTTTCATAAGCATTTCACTCGGAATAATTCAAAACACTTAAGTAATTTAAGTGAACTAATTTGTATAGGATGACCTGATTCAAAAATATGCTCAGCTACGGCACTTTTGTCTTTTCTATTTCATTTTAAATGAGCTAAATGCTCCTTAAATATAATTTCAATTGGTCTACGTGTTAAAGTAAATTCAACTCCAAATTTTGTTAAATTACCAGTTGATCCTATAATTGCACGTGGTTTAGATAATATTTTAAATAAATATAATTTGATACCCTACCGTATTTGACACCCTACCTTTCTAGGGGTAGTGTTAAATTTTATGCAGTAAATCGAGAGTACGCACGAAACATGACACATTGTCATTGCATTGTGCTTACTTTGTCATTAGATGACATGCTCTAATCGCCTATTTGTATTGTACTAGAATATTGGAATTTCCTTGTCAACAATATTCCAATATTGGAATATTGCAAAGCAAGCTTAAAACAAAAGAAAGTGATTTACATGGCTAATCTTTATTTTTTATTCTTATAAATGTTTATTTTTGAATTGTGAAACACATATTATAATTAAAAAATAACTTGACAAATTACGTTACGTATTGCTGTTTTGTAAATATCGCTTAGCTCACCGAGTGCAATAGTGGCACATCTCAATAATCGGCATAATGATATAACTGACATAATCGACATAATATCGATATAATTCCCATATGAACCTGCGTTTTATTATTTTTTTATTTGACAAACAACAGGCAGTCTCCTTGCCCAAGTTCATCACTATGTAAATTATAACAGAATTACATATGTATACAAATTTCAGATTCTTTAAAAAAAAGAGAAAATAATATATTATAATATAATGTGATAATACTAACAAGAGTAAATAAAATACGTGAGCTACATTTAATTAGTAACAGCACTTTGATTATAAATGGAAATTATTAGCTTTCGATAAGAATTATAATTCAAGTTCCACATATCTAGGCAAGGGTACGTCGAGCACAGTGGTGAATTCGCTGAATACGAAGTATTACAATGGGGTGTATGAAAGGGTAATGGTTTCGTACATTTCTAGGTGGAACCTTTATCGACACTTGGCTTAACAAGGGCATACAATCTATGAAATTATTCACAATTTTATACAGCATTAAGAGATCCGTTACATTGTGTCTATTGTAAATACTTGGGAGAATTATATTAACATCCAGCTTCTTACCGCAATACCTAATAAACCTTTTCTGCACCCCTTGAAGCCGGTAAATATGGATATTAAAGTGTGGGCGCCAAACGACGGAAGCAAATTCTAGATTACTACGTACCAGGGTGAAGTATAGGGTTCTCAGTATATGCACGCTTTTGAATGATTTACAAGTTCTTATAATGAAACCTCAGTTTTTTAAAGCTTTATTGGTAACTAGATCTATATGTAGGTCATATGACAATTTACCATCAAGAGTCACACCCAAGTCACCAATACTAGTTACCGTTTTGAGGATATCGTTATTAATGTGGTAATTTCTATCAAATGAGTTTTTAAATTTTGAAAATGTTATATGAGAGCATTTGTCAATATTTAATTGAACATTTAACTTCTTTATAAATCTTTAAATCATCTGCATATACTAGAAAGTTTGTATTTGTAAAACATTGGTAGATATCATTTTTAAATATTGTGAACAATAGTGGACCCAGGTGTGAGCCTTGGGGCATCCCGGAAGTGACATCTTTTGATTCAGATTCAAATCCGTTCAACACCACATTCTGCCTCCTGCCACTCAGATATGATTGAAACCACAGTAAGAGGTTACCACGTATACCGATTCTTTCAAGTAATATCGATTGATTGATCTTGTCAAAAGCCTTGTTAAAATCGGTATACACCTCAATACCGGAATTAAAAGAGTCGATAACGTCAATTTGTGAAAACCAAAAGGTTAGTTACAACTGATCTGCCTGGCATAAACCCATGTTGATGTGGTGAGAGTACAGATTTTAATGATTTGGAAATAACGTTATGAATGCGTTTCTCTAAAACTTTGCTAAAAATATTTGAAATGGGACGATAACTTTTAAAATTGTTCTTATCCCCAGACTTATATACATGCACAATACATGCGCGGTTGTCCATATGTTCGGACAAGTGCCCTCTGATAGTGATAAATTTAAAATGACGGATAAAGGGATATGCAACGAGTTGGCGCAATTTTTTATGAAGTATGAGCTTATTTGGTCAGGCCCCGAACCTTTGTTAGGGTCTAAACTAGTTAGTACTGACAGAACAGAGTCAGGTGTGAACATAGTGGATGTTAAATTTATTGAATTATGATCGACATCACCTTGAGTTAAAGATAGTTGCGCTGGGGCAGCAGGTGCTGTGAATGTAGATGCAAAATATTCCGAATAAACTTCGCAAATATCAGTTCCAGTTGATGCATGTTTGTCATTGTAGCACACTGAATTTTGAGTAGAACTTGTACTTTTCATTGATTTTACATAACACCAGAATGACTTTATGTTTGTTGATATAGAATCCTGAACGTTTTTCAAATAAAAAGTGTAACATTGTTTTATCAAAGTCTTACATTATTGTAAAGTACTGTAAATATTGTAATGGTAGTTTGTCTTATAAGTTTTAAATTTCTTATGTGATGTTTCTTTTCTCGTTAATGTATTACTATTATTTAATGTGTTACATGTATTATTTGAGAGATTTATTTATAAACAATATATCATAGATAAAAATGCGGAAAACCCTCTTTAACTGTCGGCATCAAACGGCCGTGTCTAATAATGTACCACTCTCCTCAGCTGCAAACCCTACATATGCTTCTCTTATCAAATAACTCTAGCACATCTTCATTAATTAACGAATTAAAATAAATAGATTTCGAGTTTAATTGGTACTTTTATGGTATGTTCAAACATCGCATTTGTGTGTAATAGCTCCAATTTTTGACACTAGTATTTGAATGAACTTATTGATTTTTCCAGCGAACATTTGCCTTTTTCATGTCTCTTTTTTAGGCCTTTTGATTCAAACGCCTTTTCAAAACAGCATTTGTTTCGTAAATGATAAATGAGTAATATTCTTATTTTCAGTATATCTTGAGACTAAAAATACGTAAAGTTTCAAAACTATTACAGACGCTTTGTTGTGCATTCAGTAGCCAGGTACCTGTAAGCTGCGCTTCATAAAAGGTTCGGTGAAATTCGATTTTATTTTCAGATAATAGGCTTATACATATCTAGGCACTAGCTCCAAATAATATTTATTCGACCCCAGCGGCCTCTGTGCGGAATAGTTTGGCATAACTCGAGGTTAATTTTGCCTTAATGTAATTTGCTTGTTTATTTGTATATTTGTTTACCCTCCAGAGCTGAACACTAAACCTGCTCCTACGGTTCGAACAAAAAAACTCGGAACGAATCTATGATTTAGTTCAGAAGAAACTTAAGCTAGCCGGTGAAAGAAGAAAACAATATTATGATCTTCGACGAAGAGATGTCAGTTATGACGTAGGTCAGTCAGTCTTAAGAAGTAATCATGTGCTTAGTCAGTTAGGAAAAAAATCAACCGATGGATGTATGAATTACAGAGTGGAGATGACACTAACGCAGGAATTTGGAAAGTCAAGGATTTAAAAGCAGTTACTTTCGATATATCGGCTGATATAGAATAGAATTTGTGTGGCTTGTTGGATTGGACTTTGGTTCTCGGATTTTGACTTATTCTTGATTTTAGACCTGGAAATTTTTCTTATTATAATAATGTGAATACTTATTTTTGTTGAAGGAAGGGCAGGATTTGTTACGTTACCTTTTGAGCTTAATGTAATTTGGTTGTTTATTTGTATATTTGTTTACCCTCCAGAGTGTTCAGGGTTTAAGGCCTTGTGGGTTTATCTATGGGATCAGTTTTTGTTTTAAGGTCTTGGGATAATTTTGTTAGTGTGGATTTTATTTTGAGGAGGTACGGGATTTTAGGAATGAGAGGATTTCTAGGATTGGGTTTTTGCCGTTGTTAGGGATGTCCGAGGTTTGTGTATTTGTTTGGTTTGTGTTGTTTGTGTTTGTTTGATTCGTGTTTGATGGTGTGGGCGTTTTAGTGAGTGAATTATATTATATTTAATTATATTCATCGAAACTCAAGGTTTCCTGGTGGCTCTTATATTCAATGCAGAATCCTCTAATAATTGCCTAAGTTCTGATTTATTTAAACCTTCATTGTTGATAAATTCGAAAACATTTATATCATCAAACCTCACCCCATCCAATTTTTGTGCCAACGGTATTATTTAATAGAATAGAATATTTATTTATCACAGCGGCTGTTGCAGATACATATACAATTACACGTATATCGTACCAATAATAATAATATATCTTACAGATGTAAATCCTCAAAAATTTATTATTAATAAACATCCAATATCACACATAAACATTAAGTATCACAGTTATAATAATCGTTTATAGAGTAGAAGCATTTATCAATAAGATACCATTTTACATTAAAAATAAAATACTTCTAAGTTTCTACTGATTTTAGACGCATAGGTAACTTGTACAGTTTAATGCATGCATAAATGGGAGATTTTTAATAAAACGATCGTGTATGTGGTGTTATCCGTAACAAGTGGTAATAACGTGTGTTATAGTTATGCATAGTTATCACAGAATTTTTCACTATTTTGCCATACATAAGATATTGCTTTTAAAATATATATATAGAAGGAAAACAGAATATCATGGTTGGAAAATTTGGTTTACAGGATTGCCTACGTTTTAAATTGAATATAAGTCTGAGGATACGCTTTTGCAAAATAAATATCCTATTGCAATTTACCGCTTAACCCCATAATAAGACATGCGAGTAAACTAACGCATAGTATACATTGAGTAAATGATTTATGGACAAACATGAGTTAAGCTGATAAATAGCAAAATAGGCAGATTTTATTTTTTTACATACCGCATCAATATGCGTATTAAAATAAAAGTTAGAGTCCATCATAGTACCAAGAAATTTTATACTAATTGATGTTTTTAGATCAATATCATAAGAGATAAGTTTGATGGGTTCATCTAGTACTTTTTTCTTGAAAAAATAAACACATTCCATTTTCTATACATTTAGAATTAAACAATTTTTATCACACCATTTGTTAAAGTCAATAATAGTTTGATCAGCTGACACCAATAAGTCATTGATGTGTTACCGCGACTTCATTAAGCGCTCAGAAAAGGGGAATGAAACGCAGCACACGATCAATATTATATTAAACACTTAGACTAATTATGAATACAAGCGATACAGCGTTACTACGCACTAGACTATATGTATATATATATCCGCGATACAGCGCTACTACACTCTAGACACTATATATATATATACGCGGTACAGCGCGCGGGAAAACTACAACGGTTTCTCTCGTGGAGACGCTCGGCAAGATCACTCAGGTATGGCAAGATCAGCTGTGGCAGCGTGCATGCAGATACCCTTGTGATGTCGTTGCTTCGGAGTCGTCTGGCAGAGAGAGCGATGACACGGGGAACGCGCGCTTAAATGCAGTTCCGAGCAGTCCGGAGTATATCTGGAGGCGTTGCCGCGGCGATGTCCATACTCCGGTTGGACGAACTGGCAAGACGACTGCAGCGGGAACAACGCAGTGCGGGGCACTAGTTGCTCCCGGTAACAGATGTTTCCTAAGGATACAATAATAGATGTGTCATCCACGTACATAGTCACTGCCCCTTTTGTAATGAACTAAGTTAGATCGTTAATATATAAATGGCAAATGAGGGTTCCAAGGACAACCTTGGGGAACACCCATATTTACATAGTCAGAAGATTGTTTAACATTAAGAATTGCACACATAGAACTAACATAAAGATATGAACGAGTCCAACTTAGTAAAGTACCTCTAATCCCCAGTTTTTCAAGTTTATAAATAATAAAATCACAAGATAGTGTCAAAAACACAACTCAGATAAAAAAATAGACCCATTTTCTCTTCCCTTTTTCAACATCATCAAAAATATGTTGAATGAAAGATATGCTAGCTGATTCCTTTGATCTGTTTTTTCGAAAACCATGTTGACAGTCGGTGTGAGAGAATGAAAAAAAAAAACATGAGAGAATTGCGAAATTCGTTAAAGATTACCTACTGTCGATCATTGGGTGGATATGGCCACACTTTTTTTTACTTAAATATGAAAAACTTAGGCACGCAGTCGTTAAAATTAAATTACAAATGTTCGCTCATATTCCATCGCATGGCCGTACAATGCCCAAGTATCCGTCGCCTCCAGAACTTCTGAATATATTATTATGTTGCATATATTTATATATTTTTTGAATTAACAAATTAATTAAATACTTCTAGCTCATGTAATTGTAGATTTTTTTCAAACACTTGGAACATGAATATTTATTCATATTTAGCGATGAATACTAAATATATTTATAGAGTAAGACCACGTCTGTAATATAAACTTGCGCAGGATATCATAATATTTAATTTTATTATGTACTATTTTACAAACAGTAAATATAAATCAAATATGGTTTTGCTGCTTCTTTACTATATCATCATATGAATCTGCATAGCAATTACATGTATTTATTATGTTACAAACAGAATTATTCTGTTGTAGTTTAAATATTATTATATAATATTACACAATAAAATAGCTTATGCACTAAATGAATCTCATTACAAATTTATAATCACTGCTATAGAACAATTTACCCAAAACGTTTAAATCGAGTACAATCGAGTAATGACAGCTTATCTCACTTTTTGTTGTACTGTAATATGAAATTATGTGGAGGCTTTTCATCGGCATAAGACATAAATCGATACGAGAGTTTATCGCTGTAACAGCAATTTTATTTATTGCATTCGTTATATTTCATATATCTCAGAGTTCCTTGAAAAAAGAAAACCTTATTTACTGTTATGTATTAATATTGCGAACTCTTACTTATTTAAAATCTGTAATGCAGGTGCAATTTAGTAATTATAGCGATAACAGAACCAGCCTTATCTTATATTTTGCGATACTCCAACATGAAATTATAGAGTATTTTCGTTGGCATAAGATACTAATTCGTTGTGACTTAATGGTCGCAACCATTGGCTTAATTGTTGAACTCGTATTGCTGAATATAGAACTTGTTCGATTTTTAAGCCATCTTACAATCTCCTTACAACCAGCTGACTAGAAAAGTACACATCCGAAGTTAGACGATAGTGCGCTCTAGCCGGCGTATACAGTCAATTCTTTAACGAATATCGTATTCTTGAATTTCTAGATTTTTCTCATTGTGAAGCAATTCTTTGAGATTTCTTGTTGCTCTATGTTGCTCTTGTTTCGCTTTGTCTCGGGGACATCTTGTTTTCAACCAGGTTTTTCTTAGACTTCTTTTTTCTGGAATGGCTAGTCTAGCTGTTTTGGAGCAATGATGTACTTTGAGGTTCACTGGTATTTCTTCCGTTGAGTTCCAGGCTGCTTGCAGTATTGTGTTTGTCAGGTGTTCTACACCGTTGTCGATATCTTCAGCAGTTTTTAGTGGAATATTAATTCCGATGTTTTTCTCAATATGCTCTTTAAAAAGAACCCAGTTTGTTCTCTTATAAATTGTACGTATTGGTGTTTGTTTTTTTATTACTCTGGAACTCAGTGTCACTATAATAACCGAGTGGTCTGAGGATAGATCGAAGTTTTCTTCTATCAATAGATTGTCTTTGGGTATATCTTTATATACACAAAAATCGACGAGATCTGGTATTTTATTCCGGTCACTAGGCCAATAAGTAGGTTTCCCAGTGGACAAAGTATTTAGATTATTTCGAACTAAACACTTCTCTAGCTGTCGTCCTTTGGGATTGATTAGTCTTGATCCCCATCTTGTGTGCTTTGCATTATAGTCGCCACAAGCTAAGATCATATTTCCTAGAGTTGTGTAAAATTCATTGTATTGTTCTACCTTAATTACATGGCGTGGTGGACTGTAGATTGCAGAAATCGTTATCGGTCCGTGCAATTCCTCAATGGCAATGTTGGTTGCCTGTATATGTTTCGATTCGTACTTACAGCTTTCATGGTGTTTTATTGAAGACCATTTTTAATAATGATAGCACTTCCACCACGGGCTTTGCCATCAGGGTGTTTGGTATTGTAGATTTTGTAGTTATATATCCTTAAATAATTGTGATTTGTATAATGTGTTTCTGATATTAACATTATATCAATATCATGTTCTTTCAGGAATGCATATACTTCCAGTCTGTGGTTCACTAAACCATTCCATACAGCTATCTTAATGCAAGAGTTCATTAGTTCAGTTTATCAAGCAGTTTGGACTTGATACATATTAACGTATCCATACGTTGAGCCATTTGCTCAACTAATTTCTCCAGTTTGTTTAATCTGTCTTCTGGTGGGTTTGAGTTTACCTTTCCGTTTTCTAAGATGCTTGTAGTTGTTTCTGTATTACGCAAGATCGAAGCAAAAGATTGGCCATCTCTGATATGGTTAGATCGAACTGGGTGCTCGTTTTTAGGTTGATCTGGCTGACTGGTCTTATTTCGTAATGTCGGAAATTTTTTCTGCTGAAGTTCCTTATATACTTTACATCCCTTGTAGTTTGCCGGATAGATTTGTTCGCAGCGGACACACTTTAGAACTTTGCGCTCCGTTACGATGCAATTTATACTGGTATGAAGATCTCCGCATTTAATGCACCTAGTTTGTCTCATGCAGAAATTTTTGGTATGGCCAAAATTTTTGGTATGCAGTTTTGGTATTGAGGTATTTGTCGAGGTTGGCGTATGGGTTCAATATTTATTGTACAAGAAAGTAATTTTTTTACTTCATAGATGTCTCTATTATTTTCCGTAGGTTCTATGTCTATAAAGAACATTGGTAGTGCTTGTTTATCGCGTCTGCTTTTAACATTGTAGATATTTTTTACACAGTGCCCTTTTCTTATAATTTCATCTTTCAAATCTTCTAGGTTTGTAAAATGGTGCAGACCCTTTATTACTACACGAAAGTTGCGCTGAGATTTTAGTTGATATGTGAAGTATGTCACATCATTTGTATTAAGGTCTTTGACCGCATTGCGATAAACTTCTTCATCTTCAGTTATTAACTTAACTTCATTATCGTTATTAATAACTTTTAAGTTGTATTTGTTTTTAATTTTGTCATTTGAGTTAAACAGAGCTGTCAAACCATTTATATCGTTTATACTTGCAAGGAATAGAGGTGGAGGTTTAGCTTTCCTACTATTATTTATATTTGTATTTCTACTTCCTGTAATCTCAGTAGTATCTATGTTTTCCTTTAGGCCTTCCAGTAACTGAAATCTGTTCGTTGCATTTACCATTTTATAATCAGTAATCAGTTTTTGACGTGTGTGTCGAGTTTGGTCTTCAGGAGAATTTCTTTTAGTTTTTCTTGATGCAACTTCCGTCTATTCACTATCCATTTCATATTTATCAATGGCTTCTGCAATCATCTTTTGGGCAAATTTTTAAGTCTCTCTCTATTTCAGATCGTTGCGTCTCTGCGCTTGTAGTTTGTGCATTTACATTATTGTACGTGGAATCTAGCACGTTATTGGTCGACATGGCATCACTGCTTTCTTCCCTGGGTCGGAATGGGTTAGCAATGGGTATCGCGATTTTTAATTCCGCGGATTTTGATGCGGTTTCAAATTTCTCAGGTGTATGAACTCTATGCCTGACTAGGCCATTGGTGGAGGTCGATGCTGTCTCAACGGTATGTGCACTTGGATTGCGAAATAGCTCGCTGCGATTATTGCGAACATCTCAGAAATATTGCTATTTTCAGTGAGTTTTTAGATATTTGAATATTTTCCTGTAGCACATAGTTTACATTTCCAGTCTAAGATATCTTCGGAATGATTAAGGTCTGTATATAATTTTTCGGATATACCCGCACATGAAATATGAAATTGTCCCGCGCACAGACTTTTACACACTATGGATTCTGCATATCTCTTGATATTAGTTCCGCACTTCTTACAACAAGCTATATCCATTATGCCATGATGTATATATCCATCATCCAACATCATAGTCGAGAGATTGGGGTAAGCCATGCATACATACTCTTGCAGCGCAAGAACGGGGATATGGAAAATTAATTTTTATTGTTATTTTCTCCACTTATAATTTTTTAATTATTTTTTGGTTGTTACAATTTGTCTGTAATTTAAATTCTTGCTTAGACTACGACCGCACACTGATTTGATAGATAAGAATCAATTCGTTTTGAATGATTCTACGAAAACAAAAATATAGAGGATAGTCAAATAAGAACCACTTCCTGTTTAAATAAGAATTATCTTGTCTGAAATTTGTACACTTTTATAAGGTTTATCGACATTCTAAAAATAGTTTTAGCTCTACAATGTGTACAGAAGAGCACAATAAAAATTAATGCAAATTTTATAATGAAACATTACGAATATTCTATGTTTATTTTATAGTATCCTTACTGAACTTTACGGAAACTAAATATTAATATGCCAGAGTGCGACATCAAATATTTACGAATTTGTGTGATTGTAGGATAACTTCAAAAAATTATAACAATGACATGTGATGTAATAGAGTAGCAAAATTTTTAAATTGAGTTTTTACTAAATTTACAAATTATCAAATTTGGATTTATTTTAGATTAGGCAAGAAGTTCCGACTCTTTCTACGATACATACCTGGTAATAAAGTAACGAGACTCTTTGTCTTACGGCAAATGCCTGATGGATATCAGGATTATGTATAAAGGAACACTAGCTTTGTAATAGAGTAGAAAGAAGTAAGTCCTTATAAGATTTTTTGATTTATATTGGTTACCGGTTTCGAGAGGTATATCTCATCTTCAGATGAGATATACCTCTTCTTCTTTATATACTTCTTCTAATATACTTCTTTCTACCCTATCACAAATATTAACTTATAATAAGGATATTCCAACAAACTAGCTTTGTAGGTCACCTCTCTATTATTTCTCAACAATATATACGATATTTCTTGCAGCTATACTAACATGTTGATCAATCTGATACTTCTTCGAAGACGGAATACGCTTTTCACAAAGTGTACAGTATACTACTGTACCATCAGTTGTAAAGTAGCCTGGGTAACTTTTAATCCAACATTCCATGAATGTCTTGTTATTCTTTTTAATGGGCGGCATTTTCGTGATAGTGAATGTACCACTGATATCGCACGGCACAACAAAAAACGAATAGGTATTATAGACAATGTAAACAAACAAGAGTGGACTGACCGCAGTAATGCCAATATCAAATCCGTCAATTACACGCCAGACTGACGTGGCGATGCTCTCTGCAGCTCGCGCTCAACCATCGTCTCAAAAACAAAAACAAAAACAAAAACAAAACAGCGACGCCGCTCGTCTCTTGCGCCTATTTCAAATTTTAACGTGTTTAAAACTGCTAAACACCACCTTTTATGCCGAATTATGCACTATAAACGAGAAAGTATATGCAATAACGTGTGGAAAAGCGAGTTATATGCATTTACATGTTTGCATCTAGGGTTTATACAAAAACCTACTTTTTGAAAAACATGTTTTCGAATTCCAGATTTCCCAGTTTTCGAATTTTTGTCAAAAAGAATAGAATGGGAAATATATTTAATTTAATTTATTTAAATAACAAAAAATGAAATCAATATCAAAGTCAAAATATAAAAAAAAAATTAAGGATTGCACATTACTTACACAAAATAACGAAAACTCAAACAAAAATTTCAAATTTCAAATAATATTTATATTTATTTCACTAATTTTTATTTCTCCTAAGAAAATTGGATTTAAAAAAACATAAAATATCCACTGAACGGTGGCTAAGTCTTGTTCTTATTTTGGACACAATATTGCCTGAAATTGAAAATACTCGTTCACTAGCTACTGAGCTTGGTTTTATAGTTTTCAGGGCATCAAATGACAAATCTAAGTTTTTGGTTCTTTTATTCGTTGCCTCAAATAATAAAAATTCAGCTTTCAGTGTCTTTGGATTTGTAAGTTTTTCTTCAGGGTCTTCAAGAAACTTATGAATAGATTTTTCCATGGCTTCCTTTAAAAAAGCATTACTCTGATGAGTAGTTTCTTCGATTTGCTCTTCATCAGAATCGGTTTCCACATAATAATTTGGAAATATTCTAGACAATACCTTTCCAGATAACTCAATAATTTCGGTTTTTGAAGCTACAGAAAGTACACTAGATTTCTTTGCTGAACTGTAAATGTATTGTGGATTTTGCAAATACAGCAAAAGAATTGCTAATTCTACTTGTTTTCTTTCTTGAATTCGTTCTTCTAAAGCATATAATAATTTCAAATTTATTTCAGTGTTTAAATTTTTTAGTTCATTTAACAGATATTCAAATATACCTTCACTTGTTAATAAATTGGCATCTCGTTGCCCTAAGCCTTCAGCTGCTAAACGAATCGGTCTCAAGACTTTATGAAGTTCCAAAAGTTTAGGATATTGAGCTTCATTCCACATATAAGAAGAACCAATATCATTCAATGCTAAAACAACACATTCTTTTACTGCCAGAAATCTTCCAATCATGTCCTCTATACTATTCCACCTTGTTTTGCAGTCAAGAATTAAATTTAATTCCTGTCCTTTTTCTTGTTTGATATAATTTTGAAGAATGGTGTTTCTTACTGGTTTCTTTCTAATTTGTGAAACTGATTGTTTGTAATTGTCAGACAAAATAGGATGTTCTCGGTTACAAACATAATAAAGAGAATCTTCATAATCCTTATATTCGTCTTCATCTTCATCTTCCGATTCCTCACTTGAAACATTTACTTCGGCTTCAGCTTCAGCCATTTCTCTATGTTTATATAACACATCAGTAACTGCTAAGTGGATGGCGTGTGAATAGCATAGTTGATTAATTATAGATGATAATTTGCCAAATTTTTTCATAACAGCAGCACCATCATTTGTTGCTGCAACTATGTCAGTTTCTAGATTCAAGTTGAAATTTTGTAGCCTTTCAGATACCAATTCTAATGTTCTCTGAGCATCACAGGAACCAGCTATTGGCACTAATCCCAAATTGAAATCTTCTGCCAAGTGGTGTACATTAATGTTTAAATATCTATGATTTCTTTTGCTAGTCCACTCGTCTAAATTTATAGAGAAAATTTTCCTATTCTTTTTTATTGAATCTAATTCAATAATAGTTTCACGTTTGGCATTGTCATAAAATGCATGAATGAGATCCATTACTCTAGAGTTGTTTCTTGGTAATGAATATCCTTGTTGTTGAAGAGACTCTCGTATGAATGAACTATTTGTAATGCTATTAATAGAAAATCCATCCATTGCTGCAAGTTTTGATATGATTTCTTCCAAACTACTCCTTTTCACTTTCATAAAATTCAAAATATTCGTTTGTTTTTTTGAAGAAGAGGAAGATCCAGGCGTTTAATCTACGCCGATCGTTTCTGATTTCTTTCCGATAATTATTTTATGAGCTGCTTTCAAATGATTATGTAGATTGCTCGTAGATGATCCTTTGCAGCTCAATATTTTATTACAATGATTGCAAATTGCCTTGTCCTATCCCTAACTTTTTGAAACTATCCAAACTTCCGACTTATTTATTTTTATCTAAACATGAAATTAAAGTTATTACATAAATATTTTTGAAGTTTATTTTACAATTTTATTATTTTAACTATTAATATTAATGTAATTTAAAGAAATCTACACATTTTTTAGGAATTTTGAAAAAACACGCACTTTTTAATCTAATTCCGAAGCTTGATAACGACATAATTTATGTCGAAACGTTGCGAAAGAAAATATGGATTATTTTAACACCCTGTGTTTCATTTAAAATCCAATTAGACAGAAGCCAGAACTTTTTATTTTACATTAATTTTTAAGAGAAGAAATTTATATAATAAAATTAAAGTTTTAAAATGTAAAATAGAAAATACAAACATAGAAATTAGAAACATACTTAATACTTACGTTATTTTTACCAACTATAACAACTTTATATTTTTGTTTCCAGTTTTCACTTTACAAGATTAAGCGAACCTGTCGTGAATCGTGACGGATTGCACATATGTACTAACATAAAATAAGTCGGTTAGGCACGTATTTTCCACGTGCGCACTGCGCAGTGCACAATGCACAAGCACTGGCCATCACAACTCGCAACGTTGAAAAAATGTGTCTACTGCCCGTTGCATAGAATGAATAGCAAATCAAATAAGTTAAAAATTAATTTTTACATAATAATTTGAATTCTTTTAAACCGGTTTTCTTAATTTAAAAACCGTTTTTCAAATGTGACAAATTTATTTTAAAAACCGGTTTTTTAAAACCGGGTTTGAAAAACCGTCAAACCCTAGTCAATATAAACGGTTTTTGATAATCTGGGTATTGTAAGATTGGCGGTGAAGTTATAATGGATTTTAATGAATCAAAAGCTAGTTGACAGTTGTCCGACCAATAAAATTTTACATTCTTTTTTAATAGTTTGGTAAAGGGTATTGTAATTTTGGAAAAAAATTCGGTAATAACCGACTAAAGCTAAGAACTATTTAACATTCTTCGCCCTTTTAGGAATTCGAAAATTTAATACTGCTGCTACGTTATCGGGGTTTCGGTTCTACTCCCTTACTAGAAATTTTATGACCTAAGAAATGAAGTTCTTAGCTAAGAAAATGGAATTTTTGTGGTTTCAATTTCAAGTTAAATTTTCTAAAACGATCGAAAATTTCAGATAATTTATTAATATGTTCGTTCAAGCTGTGAGAAAACTACGATGTCGTCTAAATAAACGAATGAATTAATGCCGATAGGAGCAGCTAAGAGCAGTTTGCATATGTCTGGAAAAAGTACTGATGGCACCTTTTAATCCATATGGGAGTCTATTAAAATGATAGTGATTATTTTCTGTAGAGAAAGCTGTTTTATGTTTATCATCCGGATGCATCGTTATTTGATGATATCCAGATAACATGTATAAGGAACTAATATATTGGGCACGCCCAATGTTATCCAAAATGCCAGAGATTAAAGGGAGGATTAAAGGGATTAAAGAATCGCCTATTTTAATGTCGTTTAATTTCCTAAAATATACCACTATTCTGTAAGATGCTTCACCATTCTCGGATTTCTTTGGAACCACCAGAAGAGGTGAATTGAACGGGGAACTGCTGTATTCGATTATAATCTTAGACAACAATCTTTCAACTTCCTTTTGAACTATAGCTTTGTGCTTATGCGGCAAACGGTATTGGCGCATATGAATGGGTGGTTTATCGGATAATGTGGGTATGCTATGTACAGTGATACTACTGTGAGAAAGTTTATCAGTTGACAACGCGAAAATATCGCTATAACCGTCTACAAGATTCATTAATTTTTCTTTTCTTCATAGTTTAAAGTTTTAGTATCAATTAGTTTTCTAAGGTTTAATAAACGAGCGGATCTGGCGTTTTCTTCTAGTGTAGGATTAGTTGAAGAAGAATTTCAACTGTAACTTTTTTGGATTGGACCTTAAGCATCGGACAGATTATCTTAGAATCAGTTAAATTCAAGACAGAAACCATGCATTTTTTGTTAGATGCATAAGAAATACAAGAATCTCTGGAAAAGGTTGTTCGGAAAATATAACACATGGGCCCTCGTCCACGGTACAATTCACTTCGATTATAGTTTCAGATCTTGGTTGAATGGTACATAATATAGATTCATATGGTAATAATTTCCAACTTTTAGCTTTAGCTTGAAGATTATTAGTTTCGTAATTTATTATAGCTTTATGGTTCATTAGAATTTTTCGCCCGAGAATTCCGGCACCTTTAATAGCCACGTCATCATTGACAACGAAAAACTCTTGCGAAATATAATTATTACAATCTTAATTAAAATTTAACATACATTTTCCTATAGTATGCAAAAATTTATTAGTTATACACTTAAGGACTAAAATTCCATCTTCATAAATATCTGTTCCTAACGGTACTTTACTAACCTTAATAATAGAAATAACAGCACCACTATCTAAAAGTAGAGGCAGTGCATAAGTATTAGTACTAAATTCGAATAACACCATTTCGTGTTGCTGATTATTTATAGTGAAAATACAAGGATCATTTCCCATTTCCTTAGGTTCACTACAATTGCATACATATAATTCTGTATTAGTTTCAGATTTTTTTTTCATAATTCTCCACTTCTATTATTAGTAGTGATAAAAGGCGGTAACTGGGCAATATTTTCCTATGCTATTTTAAATGCACTTCCGGTGATCTTTTCTGGCAATACTAATAGCATTGTCGTGGATAGCGTATAATTTTCAATGCAATTTTAAATGGACTTCCGGTGATCATTTAGTAGGCAAATGCGAAGCATAGTTGGGGCTAGCGCGTAGGGCGTCCGTGCGTTTAGCATGTGACATCCGGTGTAAGTATTTGCGACGGGTAAGAATAGAGTTTAGGCCTAATTTGGGGGATGGTGGTTGTGGTGGTGAGTGTGTGCATCATCATAAAGTGGTAGTGTATGGTTGAATGATATCGTTGGAGAGGTCTTGAAGAGTGCATAGAATGGGGGGGTTGGTATTGCGGGGGGCGCGAGTTGGGGTTGGGGTTTGTGGATGGTTGTTTGATATCGTTGGATAGGTATTGAGGAGGGTAACAAAATGGTGGTAGTGTATTTTTGGTTGGTTGGATAGTGTGAATGATAAATTGTGAGGTGTGGTTTATGATTGTTTATGTTATATGATTGTTTAATATTATTATTGGGTGGGGTTTTCGTGAAGAGTGTAACAAAATGGAGGGTAGATCGTTGTGATTGGTTGATAAATAAATGTGGTATGAGATTGTTTGTTAGAAGTTATAAAAACTAGTCATAATTTATATTGTTCTTATTACCTTAAAAGGTATGGTAAAGAATTGAAATGGCAGTTGATAAATTTGGTCGTCACTCTAAAGCACATTATTCTAAGTATGTAAATAATGTTAGTAGGGGGGCAGCAGGTGTTGGATTTAAATTAACTGAAGATGGAAATTATGATATGCAGACAAAGGTACTGAGACAAATTGGAATGCCTACAGAAGAATCGGATGCAGTACCACTGTGTAAATTAAATACTGAGTTACAAGAGTTTGTAAAACAACGAAAAATTAATTGGAATAGCAATTCGGTACGATTTAAAATCATCACACTGTACGTGATTTACGTTATCGAATAAAGCTAAGGGACACACCTTAAAATCATGAGTCAATATCTCTCAAACGTTTGCGACAGTGACGAGGATATTATATGTACTCAAAATTTAGTTACACCCAGTGCAACTAAATTAAATCAATTAAATAAAAAAACAATTCGGGAACAAGTGCAAAAAGTTCTTAAAAAATTGGTGTTGAAAACAACCGGTCCTAAATTTGTTGCTGCATCAACATCCGGGAAGAGGCCACTTACCATCAATAATGATAGGGTGAACAAGAAACGAGTAGCCCGATCGATCAATCAAGAATTGGATGAAGATATCGACAATCCAATTGACATTGATATTGAAGAGGAAGCTTTGAATGAAGAAGTGGATAGCATACTTCATGAACTTAATAATGTAGGAAGGGAAAAAGTTGTACCTCTACGAGATCTTAAAAAGAATGAGTTGTATCCCATTCTGGAATTTAAAATCAAAAAAACTTCCGAAGGTGAAAAATTGGTGGTAGACTTAGGTGGGTACATAGTCTATTTACCGGAGAGATTTAATTCTAACATAAAAAGGATGAACCCTACACAAACAAGTGACTGGATGCAACGAATGAATGGCAGCCAGGTTCAACTATTCTACAGAGGATTAATTGATATGGGTAACGGAAAATCGTTTCACGACGTTTCTTTTAATAAATTCTAAATAAATAGTGCAGCAAGAACAAAATACAAGTTACTTAATAATAAATGTAAGAATTCAATAGAAATAAATAATAATTATACAAGTTTGAAATGGATTGTTTGAATGTAAATTCGAGTTTGACAAATATAAAAGGACAAATAAAATCTAGCAATAATATTAGTATTTTAAAGCAATGTGAAAATGTACTTGTTCAAAAAATTAAATTCTTGAAAAAAAGAAGTAAATTAAATACACATTATGTACATGCTGAAAAACGTTCCGTAGCACAATTATCAATCTGTGAAACATTAAAACTATTATTAAAGAGAAAGTTGAAGAAAATTTATGATGAAGCACTTATTATTTTTTAATTGTAAAAGTAATTACTATCACGTACTTATTTATTTCTGGTAAATTGTAAGTTTCTTTATTTATTTAAATACGTATGTTTACAACATGTTTGTATTTACATTATTTCCCAAATTATTATTATTGAATTATTTCAGCTACAAACAGCATTTGACAGTAGAATTAGAACAGGAGTCATCATCAATATCAAACATACAGATGTTTTAATGTTTCTGGAAGACGCTGCAATCCTAATCATCAACCACAATCATAATCGTTGGAACCATCCATGACTAGCTGCAAATGTTTCCGTAGATTGACCGCCTTCGCCTTCCTTTAAAGTCTCAAAAATACTACGTGCTTTGGTATGGATTATTAACAGCTTTATTGGCATTATTTTTTGTATCTGGTCATCAAACCAAATCGCCAATACCTTTTCCATTTCAGGAATCAAGCCTTTTCGTTGCCTAGTTATGCCTTTTATTTTATCTTTATCCCTCAAGATTGTTGAAACAGTTGAATACGCCAGCCGAAAATCACTTGCTGTCGAGTTGACTATCGAGCACATTCCATACGAATCTCTTGCATTGCTATTTTTTAGCAATTTCAAAATATCTCTAGTTTCAACTTGTGACACATTCAGAAATTTGAACATGTTTCCATCCGGAACTGGAACATTACATATTTTAATTGCATCACATGATTGAGATAACTGATTGTCATCATCATTATTAGTGGAAGCAGTTGTGGGAGGAGCACTAATATTTGCAAAATATTTGTTAAATACATGTAATGCGTAGCGGATAGGTGGTTTTGGATAAGAGTGACTGCGCCAATTTGTATAATAATACAAATGATTTATTTGTGTAGTAATAAAATATCAATATTTTATTAGAACGAATTAGGGTTTTAACGTAAAGCACAAGACGGATGTGAAGAGTTTTTATGCGTACTGCATAAAGTTTATTTGAAAGAAGTCATTGATGGTTATAGGCAACGTATAGTTATGATTATTGATAGTTATGCCGAGCTTTTTCTGTATGTACAAGTCTTATATATATACTTAAACTAACACAACAAAACAAGAAGGGAGAGTAGTTAAAATATTAGTTTATAGAGGGACTGGAATGGATTATAAGAATACAATAATAATGATGGGGAAGTTTGGTAATTGAAAGGTACTTGAAATATCATTATAAAGGCTTAGGAACAGGTAGGTAAAATTATATTATAATGAGAAAATAGATATCAAAGAAAAGGTTAATAGTTAGGCGAAGACACTGACAATAGGTAAAATGACAGGGTTCATTACACTCCCCCCGTTATATGAAAAATATTTTATGACTATAAAATATTTTGATTAATGCAAACCTTTACATTAGTATGAGAAAGGAGAAAATATATATTATTGAACACAAGAACGAATTTAGGTCAGAAACATATATAGGGAGCAGACACAAAAAAATAGAGCACAAATACATAATATGATAAAAGATATTATGTGCTATTATTGTTTTTAATAATTCTGTAATCAATATTATTAGTTTATATAATTACCTACATACTATCCTAAGGTTGTTATTGTTACAATTTTATAATAATGAATCTGAAAAGAATATAATATACGATTACTTACAATTAATGATTCTAACATAAATCTATTCAATAAAATGTATAGTGCAAAGTTAATTAAATGATGAATTTTGTAAAGTAAATTGAAATATACAGAAAGACACAAATATGCTCTGATTAAAAATATACAGGTGAGACAAGTTTCCAAAAGAATTTGCGTACAGCTTCATTTCCTGTATTAAAGTTAAGACAAAAGATGATCTTTTGTTGGGACCATCATAAATTAACACGTTGGTGCATGATGTGTATAAGGATGAACAGCTTGGTTATCATTCAAAATGGTTGAACTTGTCCGGATTGTCTTTGTACAGGTGATTGAATCGGAAAATATTTAATTAATATAATTAGGGCATAACCAAAATTTAAGAAGTTAGCTGTGGCAGCGATTATAATTGCCATCCAGTGAACATGGCCAGAATCATCTGGTTTCGAGTGGGGAATGTGTTTAGAACTATATACAATTCCATATAATTTACTTACTAGTAACTTTTAATGTCTCGATTTCCATACTGCGGGGATGAGTGAATGGTACCGTTTTTTTTTTTTTTTTGTACAACCAATGAACAATATTAATTTGAAAGGAAAGCATATTTGAGCGTATCATTGTGAACTATTTTTTCTTTATTTTTTACTTTTATCTTACTATTGGTCTTAGAAATTATTTCGGTTATAAAATATGGACCTTCGTATCTAGGGCACATTTTTTTTGATTTTCCCGGCTTATTAATTAAGTTTTCTAAAAACACTGAATCACCGACTTGAAGATTTTGAGGGTTCGATTTCTTATCATAATATTTTTTATTGATAGCCTTAGAATCTAACAGATGTTGACGCGCAAGCTTTTGTGTAGTTTGGAGTCGCATTTTCAGCTCGTCTACATAATCATCGTACGTGTATTTAAATTCAGGGTTTCTGGTTAAATCTCTAGGAAGGGCGGGATGGTAACCAAACAATAGATGGTAGGGTGAGAATTTAGTACTCGTGTGAACAGAGGTATTATAGCTAAACATTGCAAAGTCTAGAAAGTTGTCCCAATCATTTTGTTCATTGGTATAATGTTTTAAATAGTCAGCTAGAGTTAAATGGGAACGTTCTAACGCTCCGTTGCTTTGAGGCCTGTAAGCTGTAGTTACCACATGTTTGATCTTAAATAATTTGGAAATTTCTTTCATTAGAGATGAGTTAAACTCTTGACCTTGGTCTGTTAGAATGCAGTGAGGTATACCAAAACGGCAAATGAATCTCTTTACAAACACGTCGGCTACGGTAATTGATTCGTGATTGGGGATGGGGTATGCTTGAGAAAATTTTGTTAGGTCGTCTTGTAGAGTCAGGATGTACCTATTTCCATTTGTAGTCATTTGAAGCGGACCTACTATATCGAGGAAAACCTTTTCTAGCGGTTTTGAAGACGTGGTGGTAATTTCCATAGGTTGCCTGTGTTTTCGCCTATTTAATTTATTTAGTTGGCATGATTGGCACGACTTAATGTAATCTACAATATCTTGTTTCATATTTTTCCACTTGTAAAGTTGTTTAATTCGTTTACAAGTTTTTGTGAATCCTAAGTGACCTGCTGCAGGTGTATCGTGATTTTCTGCTATGATGTCGGATATATGATTTTCGTCAGGGGTAATGAGATTGTTGTGATAAATATTGATTTCGATAGCGGTGTCTTTGAAAATGTATCTTAGCATAGATCTGATTTTATTCCAATGTATCTTATCGTAACTAGTAATTATTCTGGATATGCTCACTGACTTAAGTTTCGATACCATTAATTTGCTTCTAAGATTCAGTAACAAACAAAATATATGTCTATACTCACAAGTTTCCCAATAATGTGTCTTGTTAAATATATATATGATAGAATGATTGCCTCCTTGAATAGTATGCATATCATTTAATTTCGGAGTTAAGCACTGTAATCTGTCTAAATGATCGAATCTAGAAAGCATGTTCTTAATAACGCTATTACTATTGTTAAGGTCAAAATCTACTGGAAGAAACACAACAATGTTATCTTTAGCAGAAACTAATTCTTCGTTAAAATCATTAATTTTATCATATGATACAACGGTAGTCTCCAAAGACTTTAAAAAATGTTCATAAGTACCTTCCGTGATATTTAAAATGTGCACGTTGCGATTTTCATTTCCTAGATCTGGAGTGGTTTTGATTCTACTAAGTCCATCCGCAACCTTATTTACTTTTCCAGGCTTGTACTCGACGTAATAGTCAAATTCCTCTAGGAGAAGGCGATAGCGTAATAGACGCGAGCTGGGATCGGTTACGTTAGATAGATATTTTAATGCTATGTTATCTGTAACTACTTTAAATCTCCTCCCGAAAAGATATGGTCGAAAATGTTTTATGGATGCTACTATTGCCAATAGTTCTTTTGAGCAGATGTCATAGTTTTGTTCCGCTTTATTGAGAATTCGACTATAGTATGCGATTGGCAGGTTATTGGGTAATTGGGAAAGCACAGATCCAATTGCGAAGTTAGATGAATCACATGTCAAAATAAATTCATTACTGAAATTTGGAAATTGTAATACTGGTTCACTGCATAAGGCGACTTTCAGCTTTTCAAAAGCATCTTGCTGATAGCTCGTCCAAAGAAACGGAACGTTCTTTCGCAAGAGTTTCGATAGTGGTTGTGATAATTTACTGAAGTCCTTAATGAATTTGCGATAGTATCCTGCTAATCCGAGCAATGATTTTATTTCCTTACAATTTTTTACGCACGCGACTTTTTTTGGATCTGGCATAACCCCGTTCTCCGTTATCAAGTGTCCTAGGTACACGACTTCGTGTCTAATGAAATGACACTTTTTTGGTTCAATTTTTAAGTTGTGAAATGACAAGCGATCAAAGACATCACGCAATTTACTAATATGATATTCTAAACAATCTGAAAAAATAACTATGTCGTCTAAATAGACTAAACATCGTAGACTATTTTGAAGACCGGACAGCGCAATGTTCATCAATCTTTGAAAACTAGCCGGAGCAGATTTTAGACCGAAACTCATACGATTAAACTCGAAATGTCCCTGTGGAACGCTAAAAGCAGTTTTCTGTGTATGACTTGGGTTAATTTTAATTTGATGGAACCCGGAAGTAAGATCTAGAGTAGAAAAATATCTACAGGAACCTAGGGCATCAAGGATTTCTTCTATTAAGGGCAAGGGATAACTATCTCCGACGGTGATTTCATTAAGCTTCCTGTAATCGACTACAACACGCCATTGTTTGTTGCCGGCTGCATCTGGCTTTTTAGGAACAACCCAGACTGAGGAATTCCACGGGCTACGCGAAGGCTTAATTATATTCTGATCCAACATTGATTTTACTTGGCTTTCAACTTCTGATTTTAGAGTTTCCGGATAACGATAGTTTTTTACAGTTACTGGGATATCGGTGGTTGTTTGAATATCATGTTCGATCAGATCAGTGCAAGATAAACTGTCCCCTTCTAAGTAAAATATATGCTTATATTCCTTACAAATATCAGCTATGGCGTTATATTCTTCAGAATTCAAATGCGAAGTATTAATAGAATTCAATAAAACATTCAATCTATCGGGGTTTGAATTATCGTTATCGTTATTAAAGTTTATAGTATTAGTTCGGATATTATGAATTGGTGTGAATTCTTCTAAAGTGCTTTGTATGTTACTAACATTAAAGTCATCATTAGATGAATTTAGGATTGTAGTGATTACCCTACCTTCGTGTGTTCGTACTAAGCTGTTGCATAAGTAAATATCATTTTCTAACATAATATTAGGAATAATTCCTTCTTTTAAATGAGGGTTCGTTACTTTAACCGCTACAACGGTTTCTGATCTAGCTGCGACAATTTGATTTCGGTTGGTAAACTTAATTGAATCATTCGTAATGTTAGGAGCAAGTTTCGTGGGTTTAGAAGAACTTGGTGCAGATTTTGGTTTGGGATAGGAAATTGGGTCTATAGAGTCAGAATTAGCGACATGCACGTATGTCGGATTTATATGAAACTTTGATACATCGAAAGAATTTGGTATTTCGGCTGAAAGAGAAACATGAATTTGGTCGCGATTATCATCCACAAGACTCGAGTTAATGACATGCTCGTATGTCGAATTACTATGAGACTTTGATGCATTGGAAAGGATTGGATATTCACGAGAAATAGAGACGGATGTTTGACCGTGATTATTGTCAGCAAGATTTGAATTAATGACATGCTCGTATGTCGGTTTAATATGTTTTTTTGTTGAATTTAACGCAACTGCTTCAGGGATATGAATATTTATAAATTCATTATGAAGTGGGAAAGAATTTGTACCTATAAGTAATTTGTTGTTTTGAAAATTTAATATAACATTGTTGACGGTTAAAAAATCGTTACCAATGATACCATTAAAATTAATAGGGAATGAATCAGGTACTACAAAAAATGTATGTGAATAAACTGCGTTATTAAGAGAGATTTTTATATTACAATGGCAAATCGTTTTAATCGGGGCAGAATTGCGATCAATTCCTTTCAAAGAAATTGAATGGTCTTTAATACAAGGAACAAATGGTTGCAATAGCGACAATTTTATTAATGATAACTCGCTGCCGGAGTCAATTAAGAATTTAGCATCATGTTAAAAATCTGATGATTTTAAAACTATGTTTGTTGATGCGCCTAGCAAATTTAATTTGAAAATTCGGTCTGGAAATCGGCTGCCCGGGAATCGACCTGAATCCCGGAAGCCTCGGGGTTTAAAGTTTCAGAAGTAGTTTGGTCGGCTTCAATATTTCGTGTATTATTATCTTGAGCTGAAGGCGAGTTTATGTTATTATCAGATCTGAAGGAAGTATTGTAGTTTTGCGGTGGGATGCGCCGCGATGTACGGTCGTTCACAGAGAAATTATCAAGATAATTCTTAGATCGGCTACCTGAATTACTAAAGTTGTTTTTATTTTGGTTATTAAATAATCGTTTTCTGCAATCTTGAATGACATGACCACGATTTTTACAGTAATTGCACGATATATTATTATTATTACTAGTATTACTTGTAGACGCGTTACTACGTCTGCCTGTAGGTGAGATGTGAGAGAGACTGTTGAATCTACAAATATCGGTATTGTGGTTGCTAGTTTTGCAAATATGACAAAATATGCTAGTGTGCTGTTGGGGTATAAAAGCATCAGATCCATATTCAGAATCTTCAGCGGAAGCCAACGACATTGCCGTTTCTAAGTTACAGGGGGATTGAGCCTTCACCATGGTTTTAAGAAAGGGGGGCAGTTGGTTTAAAAATAAGATTAAAGCTTGTTTATTCAATAGGTTTAATTGAGCTTTGTGTTCATCTGGCCTTAAATCGTGATCAATAGTATTAATTAAATCCAAATAACATTTCTCCACTCGAGAACCAAATGATTTAATCTTTTCGTCAGATCCTGGTCTGCAATTTAAAAGGTTGCTAAATAGAGTAGAAAAGCACTCTTTGCATGAATATTCTGCTTTTAAAAACGTTTGAAGGGCATCAAAATTGTTAATGTCACTCGCCCTGACTCGTATTTCGGCCTCGCCGGATATCTTTGATTTTATAATCATAAGGAACACATCTTTTTTGTCTCGTGAAACCAAGCTAAGTGCGTCCTCACACAACGAAAGAAATGCACCCAACGTTTCGGGTATACCGTTAAAACTAGTCTGTTGTATAATGGTAAGGGCAATGTTAAAATTATTGGCCATTTTGATTTTTACAGGTACAGTAATTTACTTATGGGATAAAAATGAAGCGATACTCAAACACCAAAAAAAAATAATCGTCTCACTTCTGGGCCTGGCTCGGGAAATCGGGAAATCTGGGCCTGGCTCGGGAGCTGTGCTGATGCTGGTTGCTAGAATGCTGATGTTGGTTGTTGGAATACTGTTGTTGGTTACTGGAAACTGTATGTTGGTACGCCGGGTTATGGAGAGGCTTCTTTTCTTCGATGTTGATTCTTCTTTTGTATAGTAATGGTGAAATATTGGCTGGGAACGCGGTTGGAGTTCAACGTAACTCACAAATGTATCCTACCGACTGCGCCACTTTTGTAATGCGTAGCGGATAGGTGGTTTTGGATAAGAGTGACTGCGCCAATTTGTATAATAATACAAATGATTTATTTGTGTAGTAATAAAATATCAATATTTTATTAGAACGAATTAGGGTTTTAACGTAAAGCACAAGACGGATGTGAAGAGTTTTTATGCGTACTGCATAAAGTTTATTTGAAAGAAGTCATTGATGGTTATAGGCAGCGTATAGTTATGATTATTGATAGTTATGCGAGTCTTTCCTGTATGTACAAGTCTTATATATATACTTAAACTAACACAACAAAACAAGAAGGGAGAGTAGTTTATAGAGGGACTGGAATGGATTATAAGAATACAATAATAATGATGGGGAAGTTTGGTAATTGAAAGGTACTTGAAACATCATTATAAAGGCTTAGGAACAGGTAGGTAAAATTATATTATAATGAGAAAATAGATATTAAAGAAAAGGTTAATAGTTAGGCGAAGACACTGACAATAGGTAAAATGACAGGGTTCATTACATTTGCTTGAATTCTGAAATTCCGCATATATTGTAGTAGCCATATCATCTTAAAAATATATATTTAATTTCTAATTATAAATAACTATTGAACGTAGTATAGAATATCACCCAAATACCGCAACGCAAAGAATTACTATGTCCCCATTTCAGTGTGGGTGATATTCTATACTATTATTTAATACAGTCGATAATTTTTTTTTAGAAACTATTCAACGTTTTTATTTAAAAATTTGAGTTTCACTTAAATACGGCGTTTTTTAAATTCTGAATTACTGGGTCTTCGAGACGTATATGTTAAATCAGTTTTCTGTCAGTAGTATTTAATGGATAAGACACGTGTATGAAACTTTACAGAACGAGCGACAAGTTAGGTAAAGCGAAAAGTTTAAGAAGTGCCACGTCATTGTTAGCGACGTATATTGTCCTATATAGATGGATGTTTTGGAAAGAAATAGGTATTTCCACGCCTTTGCAATTGCACCAATTTCTTGAATATCTTAGAAGTATGCCTATTAATAGAAAAGACGTAGTGTATGAAATCATAATATATAGAGTGTAATTTAAATCCTTCATAAATTCGTTCATTATGTTGTTGTCTTCTTGACCTACATTATGATGTTTTGATAATGAAATATATTGGCTGTTTCTTTGCATATTTGAACAATATTACGGCCAACATAAAAAATATTAAATGTTCGTAATAATTTACAATTTTTTAAACTTTTAATGTTCTGTAGAAACAGGAATTAATACTTTAAAAGAGCATTAAATTATATGATCCAAAAATTATTTACATTGAAGTTTGATTTACCAGTGCTAATACGCTTCTAATTATACGGATGGGTTTTTTCAATACCAGGTGTTTGTCCCTAATTCAATTCTCTGTAATTAATAATAGGAAGCACTTGTAAGCTTCTGAGTTAAATTAGAGGACGTTCAACATGCATAATCATTTTCAAATGAATTTCTCTTCATTACTTTACTTTTGCCACGATGTAAATATAACCCGTTTTCGCAGATACACTCATGAATACATGCTATATATGTATACACAAAAAAATCACATACTGTATAAAGAATAGTATCTTAGGATTAAATCGAATGGTAGGTATGAGACATTGTAAGTTTTCAGACAATAATGTCTGTACATTGGACTGGAGGTCCGAAGATTCTGTGAAGGGGCGGAAGTTGTTCTCTTTGACTGTTAATATTCTATTGCCATTTGGTAACATCTGTTTTGTGTCTATAGAGCCTTTAAACTCAAGACAAGGAATAGCCTCCCGGAACAATAAAATTGCCCCCACGTGGGGCTATGGACTCACATTGGGAAACACCGGTTTAGACCTATTGGAATATTTAAAAACGTTTCTCGACCAATATATGTGCATTGCGGATAGTTGTATTCAATCAGGTGATTTTGTTCTTGAAGAACTAATTTATGTTTATACATTATGCATAGAAAAAATTTCTGTCACTTAACGTATTCTGGGCAACGATTAAGGTTAAAACAAAAAAGAATACAATTAATTAATGCAGCTAGTGAACATTGTGCAAAGAGAGTTCGACTTAATCCAATATTAAGTGATAAACGTAAAGTGACAACAAATGATATAAACCAGAAAGTGGATGCTGCTACTATAGCCCCTCAGGCATCCAATGAAAGTGCTAAATTAAGACAAGAAGAGGAAACCCTGCCTTCTAAAAATGAACCAATGTTGCCCAATAAAGAACGTGAAGCAGAGGTTACAACAATTGTTGCTGAAGGATTGCGGGCTTGGAAACAAATATTCAATGTTCCACTAGCGGGTGTAACCCATCTTTTAGGCATATTATCGATTGTTGATGGTTTATATCTCCCTAAGGATGCGCGTACGTTACTGAAAACTCCCAGATTAGCGTCGGAATATATAACTTCAGGGAATGGGGGCGAATACGTCCATTTTGGTTTTAAAAAGCAGTTACAAGATTCTATTTTGCAAAATTATGAAAGAATACCGAAAAACGTAATTGTTAATATTAATATTGACGGATTGCCATTATTTCATAACACCTCAAACCAGTTTTGGCCAATTTTAGGAGCAATCGTTGATATATTTTACACGAAACCTTTTGTGATAGGAGTCTACCATGGACTAACCAAACCAATGGATTGCAACATATTTTTAAAACCATTTGTCGAAGAAGCAAAGGTTCTAACAATGAACGGATTATTAATTTACGATTCTGAAATAAATGTATCAATTAAGGCAATTATTTGTGATGCACCGGCTAAGACATTCGTAACAGGTGTCAAAGGTCACAATGTATATTTCGGATGCTCAAAATGCATACAAGAAGGAGACTATTGTGACAATCGTGTGGTTTATTTGGATAGTAATTCTACGTTGAGAACTGATGCTTCATTTATTGAAAAACGGTACGCAGAACACCATAAAACAACCTCAATATTGGAAACATTATCCATAGGAATGGTGTCGCAAGTACCATTAGATTACATGCATTTAATATGCTTAAGAGTTGTCAAAAAAATTATGAAATTCTGGATACATGGTGCAAAACACAATAAAACTATGCGCTTTTCCAAGAGCAAAGTTGAAGAAATATCCTTATTATTAGAAAATACAAAATCATCTATAACACAAGAATTTGCTAGGAAACCCAGAAAAATTACCGATGTTGATAAATGGAAAGCAACCGAATTTAGACAGTTTCTTCTATATACTGGACCAGTAATTCTATATAATAAAATTGCAACTAATTTTTACATACACTTCCTTTCATTAAGTATAGCCACAAGAATATTTTCAGATAAACTTTATCATACACAATATTTCAATTTCAGCAAGGAGCTCTTGATATGGTTTGTTAAGGCTTTTCCGGAACTATATGGTAAACAACACGTCTCTTATAATGTTCACAACTTAATACACATAGCTGACGATACAATAAAACACGGCAGGCTTAATGAATTCAGTGCATTTAAATTTGAAAATCATTTATACAATATAAAAAATAAAATCAAAAATACTGGCAAACCATTGCAACAATTTATAAATAGATTAAATGAAGAGGCTGCAATTCTAGGAAATAATATAAAACCATTTTATTCCTTACAATTCGTTCAAACAGTGTATATATAAGTGTACACATTTCAGACATTTAAGTCCTCATTACTGTTTATGTGTACAATGTCTACGAACGCGTCAACTAGTATGGCTTCCTTACCCTACGCTGTTATAAGATTCGTGGATAAAAACTCTTCGGATATAGTGGTGCAGGAAGTGCGAAGTGCTTGGTTAATTAATAACAATAAATTCGTACTATATCCCTATAAAAAACAAGCGCGGAGATATATAGCGAATAATACACCTCCGGATCCTTCTTGGAAAATGTATCGTGTAGAAGTGAAAGCCTTTTGCAGTGATTAAAAAAAGAAACATATATATTTGTGACTGAGAACAAGAAGGGCCTAATGTAGCATTTTGGCTCATTTGAGTTGATGCACCAAATTCTATTTCTAACGATATGCTACCATATTGGAAGATATGGTATAAGCCAGTAATGGCATTTGAAAGAGATGCATTTTAATTGGAGATAACAGCCTTAAAATGCATGTTAATTTAAAAATTCTTGGCCGCGATTCCTCAGTTCAGTAGTTCCTGACATAGACCCTTTATTCTCCGCCAAAGAATTATAAAAACCAACGTAAAATTGAATATATAGTTTTCAATTTAAAGATTTATTTTTCTTATTGCCATCGTAATAGATCTATACATTTTCGAAATGTTCATAAAAGACCTTTTTCAAATTTTCATACAAAATAGTTTTTTAACATTGTCTAATCTGACCAAATTTAATCAAGGGAAAGATGATTAATATCAAAATTAAGATTTTGTTTATATATTATGATGTGATGTGAGGGGGTTCGATAGCAATAAATGTGAGAATTTTGCAATTTTTGGAATACGTCGATTTTCATGTCATGAATGCAAACGAGTAAAATTAATGATGCCGCCGGCGTTGTCATCTGAAAAAAAAATTGAGTCAAATTTATTTTTATTTGTTTTTGTAAAGTCGAATAGTCTGGGTGCTACAGCATGCTAATTCAATATTTGTTAGCATTACTATTTGTTCCTGTTCGCTACGCAACACATGCAATTTACAAATCTCAATCCTATTCATCTGAGAAATTAGATATAACGCATTGAAGAATCTTCACAGATATTTTATCATAGCTTAACATCTCAATACACACGCTTCACTAACATCTATTTTTTCGCCATGTTGTCGAAAATGTGGCTTAACTATTACATATCATGGTGATATGTCATAAACTTTGACATTCGCAAGAATAAAATCAAACCAGTCGTTTTTGAAAATATGTATACAAACATATAAAGTGTTACATCCTAATAACGTAGCGCATAATGATGATTCCACTAATACCTACGAAATGTATGATCATGCTATCTAATTATTAAAGGAAAATATTTAACAAGGCACCCAAAAAATATGTTCGATTAACGTGAGTAGTGTGCATAAAACGTAAGATAAAGCCTTCCGACAAACCTTCATAAACACTTCTTCAATTCAATTCGGATTTAATTTCTTTTATGAAGTGGATTAAGTATTTGTGATTTATACGTGCAACTTGGCGAACGGGAAGCGTAATCCCTTGTAAAGTATAGAATTAAAAGTTTAGCTCTAATACCATAATTTAAAAAGTATGTATTTCGTTTGCAGCAACTCTTGAAAAGGCCCGCAAAAAGGCAGACGATGCTTACTATACATCGGAGGAAAAGTTGCAAGTTATAATAAATAAGCCAATTAGAAGAAGCAAAATATTTCCAAACCTAATTGACTCTAGTTCAGAGTCAGATGCATCTGAATCACGTAAGTATTTACCTATTAACAGAATGGACTGACGGTATGTGCAGATAGTGCAAACCAGAGGGTGACCAGCATACCTCATTTCTGACTACAAGGGTTTTATATTTTAAACATGTAGCGGCCAACATTTTTTTGAACTTAAAAATCACACACAAATACTTCTGGCCTAATTTTTAACGAAATGTACATCAATGGAATCTGTCTAAGATATGCAATTTTCTAATTTAGCTATATTTCAAATATCCTCACCAAGATTCCAAACAATCGAAGAAGTTGAAGAATTAGGTACGTATTAGATAATAAATTAAAGTACCTACCAATAAAATCATGCACTTAATTTGCATGTAAATTGGAGATTTTTTTTAGTTTAGCTTGATAATGTATATTGTAATATCAAAGAACGTAATAACTTAAAAAATAGCAAAGACTCGTGGATTCCGATAAACGCGAATCTGCGAAATATTGTAATTCATTTCATAAACGTTTCACAGATATAATTTTGATTATAACAGAAGATTAATTTGGTTTTGTAGATACTGCGACCTCTAAAACTGCAGATGAAATGGTGCTGTCGATTGATACTGCAAGTAATAACTATGGTAAATCTTCCTATAATATTTCTATACTGTATACTTTTTGCGCTGAAAGAAAAATGAGTATTTTCCTCATTCTCTATTTGGGCGTAGGTTTTTTTTTAAAATTATTGGAAGGAGACCCCGTAATTGTAAGACAAATTTATTTGAAAATTTATTAATCTTAATATGATATTTTGTAGTAGTCGACAAATTCTCATTATTTCACTAACTTGCATCAAATTGCTGCACATTAGTATGGCATAATACATTACGTACACATTTTTGATTACGTTATCAATCATCTTTTGGTAATTTGAGAACTTTTGGGGACATTTATGTACAGTTTTATTGCCACTCTCACGAGGTGATCGCGCTTTCCTTCAAACATGACAAGCGACAATGTTTTACTTTGACGTTTGAGTTCGTCAAGCACAATGAAACATTCGTTATTCTGCCTACTTTAATATTATTAATTCAATAACATAATTTTTAAATTATTATAATAACTAAGTTCTCCTCATTGAACCGTATAAAATAAATACAGAATATGTTATGATATTTAAAGAAACATTTTGATTGATTTTCAGTACTCACACCAATTCCTTCAACTAGCAAAACATGTAATTGTACAATGGAGGTGAAAAACATCATAGCGGCATTGGCAATACAAGTTGATAGGATTGAAGAATCAATTAGATGTGGAGCTTATAAAAGCCTGCAGAATGGTGCAAGAAATGAAATTAAATCTTTACTACCCATATGTGCAACGGAGGATATGAAAAAACTGGATAACTATGTTGTCAGTACTGAATCTCATTTCGTAAATAATCTATTTAATAATTCTTAAATAATGATCAGTATCATTATCATTACCTTTCATTACCCCTTATATTATTTTCCTTAAAAGTACCTATCATCTACAGCAGGGGTCTCCAAACTTTCCAGCCTTAGGGCCATACTGATTACTCCAGTAAGTTCCGAGGGCCAAAACCATATTATCATTGTTGGCGGTGGTAAAAAGTGAAATAGTCCACTGTTCTAGATTAGTCGTAGAGTACGAGCCATGAGGAGTAACGTGACACGACATCTGGTGGACACAAGCGGAAATAGGTAGATGGCAGTAATTGGAATATATAAGAAGGCTAGTGGCGCAACCACAAGTCAGTTCCTATGACACTGTTGTGAAATAAAATAGTGCGTACCTCCTTAAAACGTGTTTGTGCGTGTTTAAGTTTAAGACATCTTTGTAACAGTATTTTGATTTGAATTGTTGCTTTTGTGTGTGATTTAGTAGTATGGAAAAGAAGCGAAAAATTGATAGTGAATGCAGAAAATTCAAAGATCAGTGGAACATTCAGTATTTCGTAATTGAGTCCAGTAACAAGGCGCTATGTTTGATTTGCAATGAAAGCATAGCCGTTCTCAAGGAATATAACATTAAACGTCATTATGAAACAAAACATTTTCAAAATTACTCAAAATATACAGGAAGTTTGCGGACAGAAAAATTCGCAGCTATGCAGCGAATTTTTTATGCGTTAAGGTTTTTAATCTTAATTTTAATTTTTTTTTTTTAATCCATTGCCTTACCGTTACTACGGTAAGGCAATGGATCTCTATATTTTTCTGTTAGTTTACCAAAGGGTAACATTATATGTGATAAGCAGGGTAAGGAACTCACAGAAAATAAGGAAAAAGCTAGAAGATGGAAGGAGTATCTTGAAGATTTATATAAAAGTAGGCAGGACATGGAGGAGCTAGAAAGTGTGGAACAGATAGATGAGGATGACTTAGGTCCTAGCATACTTAGGTCAGAGTTTCATAGAGCATTAAATGATTTACGGAATAACAAAGCAGCGGGAATTGATATGATACCAGCCGAATTAATAAAACACGCAGGGGAAAAAATGCAGGAGCGATTATACAGGTTAGTTTGTAAAATATATGAGAAGGGAGAAGTACCACAGGATTTTCAGCGTAGTAGAATAGTAACAATGCCGAAGAAAATAGGAGCTAATTTGTGTGAGAACTATAGGACCATTAGCCTACTATCACATGCATCGAAGATATTGTTAAAGATTATTTATAGGAGATTAGAAAATAAAGTAGAGGAAAGGCTAGGAGAAGATCAGTTTGGTTTTAGGAAAAACAGAGGGACGAGAGAGGCGATTCTAGCACTAAGAACGGTAGTAGAAAAAAGAAAGAGGGTAGGAAAGGTAACTTGCATAGCTTTTGTAGACTTAGAAAAGGCATTTGACAATGTAGATTGGGACATAATGTTTAGAATTTTAAAAGAAACGGGTATAGATTATAAGGATAGGAGAATAATTTTTAATTTATATAAACACCAAACTGCCTTAGTTAGTATTGAGGGGGAAGAAGAGGTAGCAAAAATAGGGAAGGGAGTTCGGCAGGGATGTACACTTTCACCGTTATTATTTAATCTATATATAGAAGATGCAATAAACAAAGTAAAAGAAGAGTATAGTGTAGGTGTGGCATACTTCGGATTAATACAATCATCGCTTACCTATGCCATACTATCATGGAGTGGTTGCACGCATGTCCAAAAGAAGGCAATCCGGCTATTATCATCTGCGCCAGCCAGAGAGCCATGCAGGCCTCTATATGCCAAACTGAAACTGCTGACGGTGCCGGCCTTATCACGATACAAGAACCTGGGAGGACCTACATACAGCAACAAATCGTCTGAAAACGACAGACCAAAAGCCCTGGAACCAAGTTAATGTATACAATCATCTCGCATGGAGGCTGAAGGATATAGTTAACTCAAGGACCTTCAAAGGGGAACTGCAAAGATATATGGCTAGAAGACCCATTTAGACTATTTGCCGACTTCTTCTCCTCCGTGTAATACAAATATAAATATGCTTATAATGTCGCACAACTAAATGCGAAACTGACCATATTTATGTTCAGATTTATCATGATATAATTCTATAACCGTTGAACAATAAATAAATTATTATTATTATTATTATAAACCAACACACCCCAGATATCATCCTACTACATGAAACGTTCCTGAAACCGCATCTTAAATTCACGATACCCAACTATACCACCTACAGAAACGATAGAAAAACACACAAAGGCGGAACCGCTGTCATAATTAAAAGAACACTACAACACACGGTACTAGTCAATCCAACACTACACACACTAGAAGCAACAGTAGTCAAAATAAACAACATCGTCATAGAATCAATATAAAAGCCACATAAAACTACACTGGACACAAAAGACATTAAAATGCTAGCAAAACTAACACCTACGGCCATCCTCGCAGGCGATTGCAACGCGAAGCACCCCACCTAACATTTCCATCAAACAAACAAAAACGGCACAGAGCTATAGAAATTCACTCAAAAAGCACATCAAAAACAGATCAATTGCCCCGTATACACCAACAAGAGTAACACTAATCAAAAATCAACCAGTCACGGAAACAACGGTCGACATAGCCATCCTACACAACATAAACACGCTACGACCATAAGCACACTTCCCGAATTTAACTTCGACCACATCCCAATTCTAATTGAAGTAGACACGAACACAAAATATATAGAAATCAACACAAAATAAAATAAATTTGGTGAATTATGATACTATTGAACTACATGGATTTTGTGACAGTTCCGGACGGGCGTACGGTGCCGCAATTTATATTCGTACTAGCGATCTCGCGGGAAAAGTATGTGTGCGCCTATTATGTTCAAAATCGCGTGTGTGTCCATTAAAAATACAAACTCTATCGCGGTGGGAACTATGTGGGGCTTTGCTGCTGAGTCGGTTAACCCATCGTGCAATTACTGCTGTGCAGATTACTTTCAGTGCAACGTATTATTGGACTGACTCAGCTATTGTATTATCTTGGCTGGCATCATCCCTGGTACGTGGAAAACTTTCGTGGCAAATAGTCAGTGAAATTCAAGATTCCACGAGCAATGGGCAATGGCAGCACGTGCGGTCTGAATTGAATCCAGCCGACATAATTTCCCATGGAGCGACACCAACAGAACTACATCGCAGTGCCAGCTGGTGGTCCGTTCCGGACTTCCTGCTGCTACCTACTTTTGACTGGCCGATCATGCAGCCTAGTAGTACTGCGGCTAATCTTGTCGATCGTCGCACCACCACACAAGTATTAACAGTAAATATTATAACAGTTACATATGTTATATATATAACATATAACAGTTCGTACCAATCCCTTTGAATGTTCTAGGTTCTCATCCTGGTTAAAGGTTGCAACGTGTAGCTGCTTATTGCCTACGCTATATTCAGAATTTGCGTAATCAGTCAAAGGTGTTCAGCCCATTATCGGCCACCGAGCTTCATGCAGCCGCACGAGTTCTACTGCAACAGGAGCAAGCAGCCGTATTCCTAGCAGACTACTACGTCTGCGCCCATTTCTTGGTCCTGATGGCTTGCTTCGCGTTGGTGGGCGACTACAGCACACTGCCATTACATATGATCAACAGCATCCAGTGATCCTGCCAACGAAATGCACTCTTACTAATCTAATTATTAGGTTTGAACATGTGCGTAATTTACATGCAGGTGCAAATGCTGTTCTAGATTCCGTTCGCACCAGTTATTGGCTGTTAGCTGGGATATCAACAGTGAAACACATTCTACGTCAATGCGTTCGCTGCTGGCGCGACTATCCTGCACCCATTCAACCTCTGATGGACAGCTTACCATCAGCCAGAGTCCGCCCAGCACGTCCATTTTCAACATGTGGGTTAGACTACTGTGGGCCGTTTCACCTGGTATCCAACCATCGCCGCGGCGCAAGGACTACGAAGGCTTACGTTGCAGTTTTTGTATGCTTTACTACGAAAGCTGTTCATCTTGACCTAGTGGGCGACATGACAGCTGAAGCATGTTTGGGGTCACTGCGCCCCATGATGGCATGTCGTGGATTGGTCACAAAAATATTCTCTGACAATGGCACAAACTTCGTGGGCGTCAATCGCGGGTTAAAACAGTTGGCCAGACTGTTCAATGCTGAGGACAACCAACTTGAGTTAGCAGCCAACGGCATAGAATAGCATTACATCCCACCTCGGAGTCCACATATGGGTGGGTTGTGGGAGGCAGCGGTTAAATCCGCCAAACGCCATTTGCGGCGCTTATCCTCAAATGCGCATCTAACGTTTGAAGAGATTAGTACAGTTCTCGCTCAAGTCGAGGCCTGTCTAAACTCCAGGCCACTCACGCCTATATCGGACGACCCAAAAGACATCGATGCCTTGACCCCAGGTCATTTTCCGATTGGGGGTGCTTTGAATGCTGGTCCTGATGTCACACTGACAGATACCAAGGTCAATCGGCTGAGTTACTGGCAACGCACTCAGCAACTTACACAGCACTTCTGGCAACGATGGCAACACGAGTACCTTGGCCAGCAACAACAACGTTCAAGGTGGTTAAAGGATGCACCACCGCTGCAGTTAGGCGCGCTCGTCATTATTCGGGACGATAACTTACCACCACTACAATGCAGGTTGGGTCGCGTGATTCAGCTCTATCCAGGGGCTGACAATGTGACGCGAGTTGCAGCTGGCGACATTAAATGTTCAGTTGTGCGTTTATGTTTGTTGGCGGTCACTGAGGGTGCAGTATAGTGTATTGGTGTCGTGGTCCTTACTTTAATAAACTTAATAATTTAATAAATAAACTAATTTCTGTATGTTCATCAATATTGTATACGTTTATACTTTCATTATTTTGTTTTTGAATGTAACTATTTACTTTCAAAGTGCCGAAGATGTTGTGAACAACATGCCCTTGCTTTATCCTTCTAATCATTTTAAATTTCTTTAAACTGTTTTTCAATTCTTTAGAATTTATTTTATTGGGTACTTTGGAAGTTAATTGTATTTATTTAGGTTAAGAATTTCCTGTAAATTTGTATGATATTATTTCATTCCTTCAAACATTTGACCGTTTCCTGCCTATAAGTTGATTTGTTTGAAATTATGTTGTTTCATGCTTGCATCCTGCACATAATTCTTAGGCATGCTATTCATGTCATGTCCACGTTGACGTATTTCAGATTAATTTATGGCACGACCACCAACGCGGGTGCTTGTCAGTTCTACGCGTACTATCTTATTTAACATTGTGACAATTTTCGGGGAACCAGCTTCCTACAGAGCACATATGTTTGACTTACTTTGCATGTGTCTTTTCTTTCTCTATCCTTTGGTAGTACTGCTTCTTCTTAAGCAATTTTGGAGTTTATTTCGGATGCGCATTTGCTACATTTAACAAGGGAGAAGTTCCTTCTTCCGTGTGGATGTGGCTAGGGACATTTCTTCCTATATTTCATTGGCCACTCTTGTCCATCTGTATAAAGTACTTTGGTTGTATTTTAATCTTGCACTATTATTGATCAATTCTATACTCTGTTTAAAATAATTTGCATGTATTTCACAATTTCATTATGTATGTAAAATTTTAAAAGTTGAAGTTAGTTCTCGTTGATCTGTAAAAACGACCACATGTTCACTTTCAATTTTAAACCTCTAATATTATATTAAAATTTCGAATTATAATATTTTTATATCAACAATTTTACTTGTGTTTGTTAATATTTTTCAGTTTTCCTTTAATATATTATTTAAACACAGTGTGACTTTCACTTTATTTATCAACTAAGTCCGCATTCGTAAATAGTTGGTATTTACCCCACAATAAGGAATCAGCATTGCCTGGATCCTCGGTTGCAATAAATTTTCAAATTGCAGCCAAAACATTTAACATGTCTTAATTCTTCGGAAAATGGTGAGCTTCTATGTTTAAGTCAGAGAAAAACCGGTTTTATTGGATTGATAATCAGTTTAAAGTCTTATATGGAGATATGGAATCATCATTTTGAAAACATTGATCGTAATCTAAAGTATCTTTCGGCATATAAACTGTGCCAAAATCATCTTGAAGTTTTCTTTAGTGCCATTTGAAGCCATTGTAGATATAACAACAATCCCACTGCAAAGCAATTCCAAGCCGCATACAAGAAACTGCTAATGCATACGAGCGTTACAGGTTCCACACAAGCAAATTACATTGAACAAGCACCAACTATTATCTTGGCTATAAGCACCTCCAGTCTAAAGTATTGAAATCATCTTTGATAACAATTAAAAATTACAGCAATGTATAGCAGTGCTTAATACAACCATCTGAGCATGTAATCCACCTTTGTAAAGTGGCTAAAAGTGATATTAGAAGCATTGAAAAAAACCCAACAAATTTTATTAAAAAAACCTAATGGCGAAGTTAATAATAAATATCATGGACAATGTTCGGAATTCTGTTTTTAATGTATACAAACAGCACATGTAGGATCATGATGTCGAATCTAATCATATCATAAATTTGGCTAAAATAATTGCCTTTCACTACTGTAATATATGATTATACCATACAGGAGAATCTTTTAATAAAAATGAGAACCGAATAAGAAGTAAGCTGACTAAAACAATTTTATTTTGTAACCAATAATTGTGTTATTGTCTTAATTTATTATGATTAGTTACATAATCCTTATCCTTTCTTTCTATTTAATAATATATAGCTAGAAATTACTAGTTTAATATACTGTATTTTTTTAAATAAAAGTCTCGTATAAATGCAAGTAATAGATATTTGTTTTATTGATGTATACTCCCTACGCGTTCTTGCCCACAACTGACGTAACACGCTACGTTCTATGTTGGCTTCACCGCATAAGCGATAAGGCGTGTCTATAAGTATATATGGTCTAAGCAACAAACAAATGAGCAAATAGCGAATATAGACGCAGAAACACTAAGTGAAATCAAGATAGAAACACCCACAGCTATCGTGGAACAAAGCCCCCGGATTTAATCAAATCCCAAACTATGCACTAAAAGAACTCCCAGTGAAAATATTACTTCAAATTACAAAAATCTACAATGCCATACTAGAGAGCACCTACTTCCCGATAACATAGAAAAAGGCAAATATAACTACTAAAAACAAAAACCAACACCATAGATAAAATTTTCACCATCGTTGAAGCCGTCATAGAACTCTTCAACTAATGACACAAACACTCAACATCATCACATACAATGCCGACGGCATAATCCGACAAAAACACGAACTAATACACTACATACAGCATCACAACGCAGACATAGTTCTGCTACAAGAAACACTATTAAAACCACACATAACATTTAGCATGCCAAACTACACGACATACAGAAACGACAGACAAACACCGAGAGGAGGGACAGCGATACTCATCAAAGGCACACTCAAATACATAGAACTACTCACACCACAACTCGACACGCTAGAAGCTACTACAATCAAACTCAACGATACACTCATAGCTTCAGTATACAAACCACACAAGAACACGCTGAACCCGGCAGACATCACGACACTCGCAAGTTTAGCCCCGAAAGCTATCATAGCTGGAGACCTAAACGCGAAACACTCCGACTGGAACTGCCTCAACGCAAACAAAAACGGAAATACACTACACAAATACGTACAAAAACACATCCAATACAAAATAATCGCCCCAGATACACCGACAAGAATCACATTAGGTAACAGGCCACAGACCCCATCCACACTAGACATAGCTATACTAAAACATATATACCAACCAACTAACATCAGCACACTACCAGATCTCAACTCGGACCACATACCGGTCCTAATTGAAATAGATCTGAATGCGAAACACACAGAAACACACAGAAGACACAACATAAAAGACTACAACCTATACAAATTCTACAACACAATGAAACACAAAATAGAAACAAACAGCACACAACAAACAAATCTACATACAGCACAAGACATAGACACAGCAATAAACACACTAACAACACAAATTAAAACATCAATGTCAGATGCACTCACAAACAAAAACACCAAAATTAAAACCTACAATATCACACTCCCACCACACATTATAAAACTTATAAAACAAAGAACAAAACTCAGACAAACACACAAAGACACAAGACACGCACCAATCAAAACACTTATAAACAAAGTCACTAAACAAATCAAACAACACATAGACGAATTCAAAACACAAAAATGGACACAATTCGTAGAAAAGAATGCAAAAGACCCATACAAACTCCCAAGAATCCTAACTAAAAAACACGCACGCATACCACCACTCATCCATCAAAACACAATAGCCACAACAGACACAGAAAAACAACAACTCCTTAGCCAGGTCCTAATACAACAATTCACACCCAACATCATCACAGATCAAAATACAAACATCAACTGTAACACATTCTATAACACACTAAAAACACTAGACATAACACACACACAAGAAATAACAACTACAACACACACAGTCCTAACAAAAATAAACAAAATGACACTCAACAAAGCCCCAGGCCAAGACAACATCCCAAACTACATAATCAAATCCCTCCCACTAGTAGCAATAGAAACACTAACCAACATATACAACGCCATCCTCAATACAACACACTACCCCACACAATGGAAACAAGCCATTATAATACCAATCCTAAAGCCCAATAAACCCAAACTTTCACCCACCAGCTACAGACCTATCAGCCTCCTAAACGCACTAGCCAAAATACTAGACTCCATAATCCTAGACCATATCATAAAACACACACAAGAAAACAACATCATACCAAATCACCAGTTCGGATTCAGAGCCGAACACTCCACAACATCACAACTACTAAGAATCATAGACAACATACAGACAGCATACAACAACAAGAAACATACAGCCATGCTTTCTATAGATCTAGAAAAAGCATTTGACAAAATCCCCCACAAAGCACTTATCTTTAAACTAATAAAACACGAATTCAACCCACGCATCTCCAAACTAATACAAAGCTACCTGTCCAACAGATCCTTCCAAATAAAAACTAACAACAAACTATCACCAACACACGCCATACACGCAGGAGTACCACAAGGCTCATCCTTAGGACCGTGATCCATTCCCTCCTACCTGCCCTTTTCTTTGTACCTAATACTTCATTTGCTGCTGTAGTTAACCCATTTCTGATTTCCCTCCATTCGCAATCTATGTCGCTCCTTGATGTTCCATTAGCCATGATTTCTACTTTCTGCTTGTACTTTTCACATACATCAGCTAATTTTAACCTATCGACATCTACTCTGACCTGTTTGGACTTCTGTAATTTCTTGAATTTGACCTCTGAGTCCAGGACTACTAAATTATGGTCACTATCAATATCTGCTCCAGGGTAACTCTTACAATTCTTAATCTGGTTCTTAATCTTAATTTATATACCTATTTACATATATCTATTTACAAAACGGGTATGTTTCTATTATTCCGGAGTTCTATTGTATTACTTCGTATCCAATAATATTTCGTTGAGGTGGATCTATCATAATAGTACGAATATTCTCCGCTAGTATTTCTACTTTCTTACACCAAATTTTGCTAATTATTATACCATGCCATAGATTAATTAAGCTATATAGATTTATTTTTTTGGACGATTTATTATTAGGCTATTGCGCTATAAACCACGTTTACCACATTTAATTAGGACGTCATGAAGTTACTGCAAGATGGAGTTATATTCAAAGTAAATTATCTTTTAATTAAATAAAGATAATAATATTTTTTAAACGTATTTGTAAGTGGAAAGGATTAATTTTAATTTCGGTTAAAATTTAATTTATTCAATTACTTTATTCGTTTAAAGAAAGTAATTACACTTTAAATAATTGCTTCATTTACCGCGCTCTCATATTATACACCGTGTCATTCAAAGTCCATATTGGTGACCTTTCACCCCATAATATGGTGTACTGTTAATACAATAAAGGCATCTATGACTGAACGAGTAATTCGTACGTTAAAGGAGCAGCTATATAAAATGTTTAGTGTTCGGCGGTCAAATAGGTGCATAACAGGCTACAGAATATAACCGATAAATACAATGATACCAGACATAGTACAACCAATTTGAAACCAAAAGATGTTACAAAGAAAATGGAGTAACATTTACTTAAGACGGTTTATTCGAAAATTAAAGTTGTTGGTAAGAGAAATTTTCATGTGGGTGATGTGGTGCGAATCAGCAAAGCAAAAGCTCAATTTGCGAAAGGATGTACACCAAACTGGACAACTGAAAATTTTAAAGTAGTCCAAGTTAAAGTACCTAACCCAATTATTTATCTGCTGGAGGATATGAATCAAAAGCCAATTATCGGTGCATTCTATAAAGAAGAGTTACAGAAAACAAAGCATAATAATATATATTTGGTGGAGAAAATCTTGAGAAGAATAATAAAGTGTAATAAAATTAAATGGCTTGGATTTGATAAATCGCATAATAGTTGGATAAATAAATCAAATGTATTGTAATATTACTAGTATTTATTAAGTTTATTATATGATAATGCTTAATTTGTCCGTCTTTAATTTTTTTGTATTAGAAATATTTTATTTTTACATTATTTTATAGTAAACTTATATTAAAACTTGATAAATGTGTATAGATATTAAATATATTTAATTTTATAATTATTCATAGGCTTAGATCTATGTCACGATCTACTTAAACATTTTTAGTATAAAACCTCAGGTGCCCTAAAATAAAAGCACTTCTAAAATCCGAGCACTCTGATATTTTTTTATTACGCGCTTGCGTGGTTGGCGCCCAACAAACCTTTCAATTACCCACCCCTGGAGCCCGCAACGAGGGCTTAGGGCGTCGTTACAACTTCACGTACTCCCGAAACACCGACAGACTAGCCAAACTTATCCTTAAACCAATCCCACATGACATCACCATCACAGATATCAAAACCGCCCTCACCCACGCAAAACTTCCATTCCTATCCGCATCCCGTTCAAATCCAACAAAGCCGACACCACATGTATACTCCCAACAATCCACAAGGAATTCCAACAACAAGCCATGGGACTCAAACGTCTCTGTGGCCTAGTTGTAAAAACAGAACCCTACCGCAACAATTCCGTTCCACAGTGCCACAACTGCCAAGCTTTTGGACACTCATCCCACACCTGCAGCCTAAAACCCAACTGCATGAAATGTGCAGGAAAACACAATACCAAAAACTGCACCAAACCCAACGACACACCGGCCAATTGCATAAACTGCCGTGAGGCCCACCCAGCTCTATACAAGGGGTGGCCAGCACTCAAACTATACATCGCCAACAGGCAAAAACACCTAACCGCCTAACCTAAAAGTCATTTGTCAATGGAACAGTATACAAATCTAGCTGAAATAAAAATGAAAATAGCGAAAGCTCAGTTGGAAAATTTACGCAATACGTCGAATCGGAATAAGGAATGATTTCTTTTACAAAGGTCATTAGTACTAGACATTTCTATTAAGGAGGAATATTTAAAGAAGTTAAAAAATCAGTAATGTAATATTTCTATAACTTTTAAGAAAATCTGTAACAATGTCCAATCCATTATCATAAATACTGTTGTTAGTAGAAAAAATTATTCTTGTAACAAAAAGGTTGTTTCATTTAATAACCAAGGCAGTTAAAAACAACAAAAATCAAATTACAAGGTTTCAAAGTATTTATCGATAATATTCCTACGAAAACCAATTCCAACATCAGTTCTATTAATGAGCCAGAATCAAAGAATATTACACCTGCAGCGATAGCGACTAGCCATGAAGCCAATGTTGCCGGAACGAACCAGACCGCACAAAAACTAAACCAAATGGAAATCTCTCAACCAATACCAGAAAATCCGACGCAGGAAGCTGATTGGAAAACTGTAGAGAACAAGAAACGACAACGGTCTAGCACAGGAACATTAAACAAGCCAAAATGTCAAACGCTCATGGATGATTATTGGTTGAATAAACTAGTAAGTACCTGTAACTTATACGATTCTCTCAGTCAGGATGGTCAAGATGTTCAAGAGACTGCACATATAGTAGAAGCAAAACCACAGAAACCTCCACCCATATTTGTAAGTGGAGTACAAAATATAATGCCTTTAGAAAAACTATTAGACGAGATAGCTAAGGAACAATACAAATTCAAAATTCTTTCAAACGATCAAGTGAAATTACAACCTAATTTTGCAGAAACGTACTCTCTGATTACAAAAGCTCTAAAAATAAGAAATACAGAATTTTACACTTACCAAAGGAAGCAGGATAAAGCTTTCAAAGTTGTATTAAAAATGTACATCCTAGTGTTCATATAAGTGATTTAACACTAGAAATTCAAAACTATGATCATAAAGTTATCAGAATATTTAACATACAGCAAAGAATTACAAAAAGGCCACTTCCTCTTTTTTTGTTGAATTAGAAGCAGCCAAAAACAATAAGGACATTAACAAAATTAAATATCTAATGAGCTCGGTTATATCATTTGAGCAACAACACAAAAAGAGAGATATACATCAATGCACGAGATGTCAAGCCTATGGGCACACAAAAAGCTATTGCTTTAAAAGTCCTCGTTCTGTAAAATGCGCAGGAAGTCATCACACTATTGACTGTAGTAGAAAGGAAAAGAACACTGAAGTAAAATGCTTCAATTGCAGTGGTAATCACCCAGCAAGTTATAAAGGATGTGTAGTACGCAAACAACGACTGCAAAAATTATACCCCAAACTAAGAGTAAAAAGCCTAATTCAAAATCAGCAAATCCCAACAACAGAGTACAATCTCTGTGTGGACAAACAGTATGGACAATCAGCGAATGAGATCAATGTCGGTACATATGCCCGGACCGTGAAGGGACATATTCATCAAAAGGATATAGAACTTTCAAATTCGAGCAACCAACAAGGTAATAAAAAGCTAGAGGATATGATGTGCCAATTAATGGGAAGGATGGATACAATGTTAAACTTTCTCACTACGCTTGTCTCTAAAATGCATTAATGTCTGCACCACTAAAAATATCACTATGCAATTCGAACGGATTAGCATGTAGAGCAGAGGAACAAAAATTATTCTTAAAAAACGAGAATATAGATATTATGCTTATATCAGAGACACATTTCACAAACAAAAATTACATAAAAGTACCAAACTACTCCATATACAGTACAAAACATCCTAATGTGCTTCATAAAACAGCTCAAAAACACGAACAGTGCTGGAATTGATAATATAACTGCCGGAATTTTAAAATCAATTTGTGAGGTGAAAGTATCTCCGCTAACGCATATAATAAATCTGTGCATCATGACGGCTACATTTCCTGACTGCCTTAAATATGGTCATATTTGTCCAAAGTGGGAATAGTAAAGACATCAATAATTATCGTCCGATAACTCTAGTTAATGTCTTGTCAAAGGTGCTTGAAAAAGTTGTAATGTCTAAAATAGTGAAATTTCTTGATAAATTTAACGTAATTGTCGATGAATATGGTTTTCGACAAACAAGATCAACTGAAACGGCTGTACTGCATCTTTTTAAATTTATATCTGATGAAATTGATAAAGGAAATTATGTTGTAGGACATTTTTTGATCAATCTATAGCATTCGACAAATATGAAACCACCCTAATGACAGTGATTTGGAATACTATTTTGCAAAGAATAAATGCTACTAGTAAATCACTGCAATCAAAAAAAAAATTTAAGGAATACAATAGGAGAAGAAAGACTAAATAACTTGGCCATTTTGTATAAGAGCAGGAAATTTTAAACTGCATTGACACTGCCAAAATAATTGATAATTTTGCAAGAAATAAAGCAAGACGGAGATTTATGTAAAAATATTTTTTAAATAAATTTATTTAATGTGTAACGGTATGAAATTTTTCATTACTTTTCTTTTTTGTTAATATGAGAGTTTTCTTGCAACTTCTATTTCTAACTTGAGTTTGAGGGCTCCGAAATTTTTACCGCTTGGGGCCTCCACTTGACTTGAGCCGCCACTGATCAGCCAGGGAAGTTCGACATCGAGATCAACTCCTATTGGAACATCTAGCCTTAAGACAATCAGATTCACATGGAATTCATCATGATAATTTGCTTAATGTCACTGCCGTTTAAAGTGCGAACTCGAGAATAACGCAAAAGTTCCGTTTTTCGGTACGTGTACCAGTTTAAGTGAAACCTATCCAACCGATACATCACCCCCAGACACCGCATGTGATCCTAGAGCATAGAGCAGTAGTCCCCAACCCTATGCCCGCGGGCACCATGGCGCCCGCCGTCCGTTTTACGTGTGCCCGCCGCTGTGCGACCACGATAAAAAAATATATATTTAGTAATTAAACAGAGAAATATAAGCGAAAATAATTATGTCGTTATAATTTTCAAAATAATAATTCTTTCCAGAAAATCATATATAAGCCTGTTGAAATAACATCTTATGGGTGTAGTTTGGTTTGTCTCCGTCTCTGTAATAACGCCCTCTAGTAATGCGTTCACGATATTTTTCAGATACTTGATGGAAAAGTTGTTGAATAAATATAGCAGTGTCTTAGAGGTGGCTATGTAATGTTTACGTCGGCGTGAGTGGTGGGGTTAGCTAGGTTGGTTTGTGCTGTGTAAGATAAACGTACATTCGACCTATGTTTATTCTTTTTTCCTAGTTTTTAAATACTTTGTTATTTTATCCCCAAAATGAGTGGATCAAATAAAAGACAACGAACCTAGTTTTAACACTGAGAGGAATCATATTGTTTCGTCTATTTAAAAAATAATTGTTTTTGTTTGTTGTGCGGCAGTAGTGTTGCAGTGCCGAAAAAACATAATGTTGAACGCCACTTCCACACAGTCCATGCCACTTTTAATACGAGCTATCCACTTAAATCTGAATTAAGAAAGAAGAAAATAAATCAAGTAAAATCAAACCTGAATGCCCAACAATCGGTATTCACTAGGCCTGTAGTAATTTCTAAAAATGCCACGATTGCTTCTTTAAAAATTTCTCACCTGCTCGCAAAGAAGAAAAACCCTTTCCAAGATGGTGAGTTGCTAAAAGAAGCATTTCTGACTGGCGCTGATTGCTTATTTGAGGGATTTTCTAACAAACGTGAGATTATGTTAGCAATACAAAACTTACAGTTGTCAGATAACACCGTCACAAGAAGAATACATGACATTTCAAAGTACATAAAAACTCAATTAAAGAGTGACTTGGAAATATGTGACTGGTTTCCACTACAATTTGACGAGTCTACAGATATATCAGACACAGCACATTTAGCAGTTATGGTGAGAATGGTATTTAGTAACTTTACTGTAAAAGAAGATTTACTGAAAATATTACCCATGAAAGGACGAACAACAGGTGAGGATATCTATAACACATTTAGGACATATGCAAAGTCAATAGATATCCCTTTGCACAAGTTGTCTGCGATAACCACTGATGGAGCACCAGCAATGGTTGGTAATATCTATGGATATGTTTTCTCTGCAAGCAAGATAAATCATTTCCAATTTTTTTGTCGTATCACTGTATTATCCACCAGGAAGTTTTGTGTGGTAGAATACTACCCTTCGGACATGTAATAAAAATAGTCACAAAAATTGTCAACTCTATTTGAGCAGCGCCTTTGCAACACCGTCTTTTCAAGGCCTTATTAGAAAATTCTGATTCTGATCTTATTCTACATAATGAAGTACGTTGGCTCAGTAAAGGCAAAGTTCTTGCAAAATTTGTAAATTTAATTGAAGAAAAAAAAATTATCTCAATACTAAAAAAACAAAATTTTATTGAACTAACGGACCGTTGCTGGCTGGTGGATTGGGCTTCATCACAGACATAATGGAAAAATTGAATTATTTAAACTTGGAGCTGCAGGGAAAAGACAAACATATAGCTGTTATGATACTGGTTTTGTGGATATCACATCTGCAGAAGAAGTCACTTGTGCATTTTCCACATATGGAAAAAATGATAGGCGACGGTGACATTGACTTGTCATCATTTGTTATTAACCTTCAATTACTTCAAGACCAGTTTGAAACGCGATTTCAACAGTTTAATATCATCGAGCCAATTGTCACCTTTTTTATCGATCCATTTACTTACCAAGTAAACGTAACCGAAATAGCAGCATATATTGTAGAGCTTATTCAAGTAAAGCCAGAAGAACTGGAGCTAGAAATTTTGGACCTTCAAAAAGACATTGTCCTAAAATCCAATGTATCAGATGAGGACTTCTGGAATATAGTTGACATAAACAAATTTCCATTTTTGAAAAGAGCAGCATACAAAATTAAATCGTTTTTCGGTTCTACATACTTGTGTGAATCATTGTTTTCAACAATGAATATCATAAAATCAAAGTACAGATCTCGACTTACAGATGAACATCTTGATGATTGCTTACGAGCAGGAATATCATCATACTCTCCTAATTACGAAGCAATGGTCAATGAAATGCAATGCCAACGATCACATTGACTTTGATATTTCTATTTTTTTTAAAAGAATTTTGGTAATATGGTCGAATTTGGGCAATTCTGATTGGTCAATTTTTTTTTAAATCAGCCAATAAAAACATTAAAATTTAAATTAAATATTGTTGGATCATTTAAATCTTAATAAACTTAGTCCGGACCCTAACTGATATTTTTCGTATTCTAACCCGTTGTTTGCAATTTTTAGCTATAAATGTACATTTTAAAGTTGCTATTAAAAATAATTATTCGTTGCATATTTGCCCCAATTCGACCCAATTACCAGAATTTTTATACTATTATTTACTACTTATTATTTATTTTACATAAAAACATAAACAATATTTTTTATAATTTATAATTATATTTTTGGAATTAAATATTTTTTGTGCATTATATGTATTATTGATTATGTCCCAACTATAAATATACCTTGAAAAAAGAAATGGTGCCCGCCGCCCGACGGCATTCTAGAATGTGCTCTTCGGTGCAAAAAGGTTGGGGACCCCTGGCATAGAGCATACACAGCCAAGTGTAGTTCAAGTTCCGGTACGTGTAATATAGCCAAGTGTACTTCAAGTTCCGATACGTGTATCAACGCAGCAAAGAACTCCATACAACATACTTGTAAAGCGAATAACTGACAAACCAAAGTGCATAGTGCCCGACACCGCAACGCAAACCCCCCGCGACGCCGCCATGTCCACGCCCATGGATGGCCAAATCGAAGAATTTGCCATCCAGAAGGGCAAGTTAAGAAGAGGAAGAGGAAGCCGACACCACCATCAGCAACAACAATAGACACCACCACCAACAACACATATGAAAAATTGTCCAGCGATGAGTACTCTGAATCGGAAGAAGACGACACCAACCAAGTAAACGACACGAACACAAACAAAACACAACAAACCAAACAAGCCAACCTCCCACCCGTCTTCATATACACAAAAAACACAGTAAAACTCATCCAAATTATCAACTCCATCGTCCGTCACGAATATACAATCAAACATCACCTAGATCACCTCACCCTCACACCCAAAAACCTATTAGATGCCATAGCCATCAACCAACACCTCAAGGCTGAAGAAATTGAACACTTCACCTATGCTCGATCTATTGACAGACCCGCCAAACTAATCATCAAGCCCATCCCCGCCGACATACATATAAATGACATCAAAACCGCCATCACCGAAGCCAATATCCCCTTCCTTTTCGCATCTCGCGTCAAGCGAGACAACAAAACCAATCACCTGCATCCTCCTCACAGTCCGCAAGGAAACACTGGAGAAAGCCTTGAAAACCAATCGCTTATGCGGATTGGTAGTCAAGGCCGAACCAAATAACAACACCAACACTCCGCAATGCCACAACTGCCAGGCCTTCGAGCACTCTTCCCATACCTGTAACCTCAAGCCAAAGTGCATGAAATGCGCCGCCCCACACAAAACCTCAACCTGCTCAAAACCAAGAAACTCCCCCGCCACCTGCGCCAACTGCGGCGAATCCCACCCTTCCCTATACAAGGGCTGTACTGCACTGAAAGAGTACAAGAAAGCCCGACACTAACACCTAAACAACAAACAACAAGCAACAAACACGAAAATTATGCTAGAGTTATTTGATAAGAGAAGCATATGTAGGGTTTGCAGCTAAGGAGAGTGGTACATTATTAGACACGGCCGTTTGATGCCGGCAGTTAAAGAGGCTTTTCCGCATTTTTATCTATGATATATTGTTTATAAATAAATCTCTCAAATAATACATGTAACACATTAAATAATAGTAATACATTAATGAGAAAAGAAACATCACATAAGAAATTTAAAACTTATAAGACAAACTACCATTACAATATTTACAGTACTTTACAATAATGTAAGACTTTGATAAAAAAATGTTACACTTTTTATTTGAAAAACGTTCAGGATTCTATATCAACAAACATAAAGTCATTCTGGTGTTATGTAAAATCAATGAAAAGTACAAGTTCTACTCAAAATTCAGTGTGCTACAATGACAAACATGAATCAACTGGAGGAACTGATATTTGCGAAGTTTATTCGGAATATTTTGCATCTACATTCACAGCACCTGCTGCCCCAGCGCAACTATATCTTTAACTCAAGGTGATGTCGATCATAATTCAATAAATTTAACATCCATTATGTTCACACCTGACTCTGTTCTGTCAGTACTAACTAGTTTAGACCCTAACAAAGGTTCGGGGCCTGACCAAATAAGCTCATACTTCATAAAAAATTGCGCCAACTCGTTGCATTTCCCTTTATCCGTCATTTTAAATTTATCACTATCAGAGGGCACTTGGCCGAACATATGGACAACCGCGCATGTATTACCAATATATAAGTCTGGGGATAAGAACAATTTAAAAGTTATCGTCCCATTTCAAATATTTTTAGCAAAGTTTTAGAGAAACGCATTCATAACGTTATTTCCAAATCATTAAAATCTGTACTCTTACCACATCAACATGGGTTTATGCCAGGCAGAGCAGTTGTAACCAACCTTTTGGTTTTCACAAAATGACGTTATCGACTCTTTTAATTCCGGTATTGAGATGTATACCGATTTTAACAAGGCTTTTGACAAGATCAATCAATCGATATTACTTGAAAGAATCGGTATACGTGGTAAACTCTTACTGTGGTTTCAATCATATCTGAGTAGCAGGAGGCAGAATGTGGTGTTGAACGGATTTGAATCTGAATCAAAAGATGTCACTTCCGGGGTGCCCCAAGGCTCACACCTGGGTCCACTATTGTTCACAATATTTAAAAATGATATCTACCAATGTTTTACAAATACAAACTTTCTAGTATATGCAGATGATTTAAAGATTTATAAAGAAGTTTAATATTCAATTAAATATTGACAAATGCTCTCATATAACATTTTCAAAATTAAAAAACTCATTTGATAGAAATTACGACATTAATAACGATATCCTCAATACGGTAACTAGTATTCGTGACATGGGTGTGACTCTTGATGGTAAATTGTCATATGACCTACATATAGATCTAGTTACTAATAAAGCTTTAAAAAACTGAGGTTTCATTATAAGAACTTGTAAATCATTCAAAAGCGTGCATATACTGAGAACCCTTTACTTCACCCTGGTACGTAGTAATCTATAATTTGCTTCCGTCGTTTTGCGCCTACACTTTAATATCCATATTGACCGGCTTCAAGCGGTGCAGAAAAGGTTTTATTAGATATTGCGGTAAGAAGCTGGATGTTAATATAATTCTCCCAAGTATTTACAATAGACACAATGTAACGGATCTCTTAATGCTGTATAAAATTGTGAATAATTTCATAGATTATATGCCCTTGTTAAGCCAAGTGTCGATAAAGGTTCCACCTAGAAATGTACGAAACCATTACCCTTTCATACACCCCATTGTAATACTTCGTATTCAGCGAATTCACCACTGTGCTCGACGTACCCCCGCCTAGATATGTGGAACTCGAATTATAATTCTTATCGAAAACTAATAATTTCCATTTATAATCAAACTACTGTTACTAATTAAATGTAGCTCACGTATTTTATTTACTCTTGTTAGTATTATCACATTATATTATAATATATTATTTTCTATTTTTTTAAAAGAATCTGAAATTTGTATACATATGTAATTCTGTTATAATTTACATAGTGATGAACTTGGGCAAGGAGACTGCCTGTTGTTTGTGAAATAAAAAAATAAAAAAACGCAGGTTCATATGGGAATTATATCGATATTATGTCGATTATGTCAGTTATGTCATTATGCCGATTATTGAGATGTGCCACTATTGCACTCGGTGAGCTAAGCGATATTTAGAAACAGCAATACGTAACGTAATTTGTCAAGTTATTTTTTAATTAGAATATGTGTTTCACAATTGAAAAGTAAACATTTATAAGAATAAAAAATAAAGATTAGCCATGTAAATCACTTTCTTTTGTTTTTAGCTTGCTTCGCAATATTCCAATATTGGAATATTGTTGACAAGGAAATTCCAATATTGTAGTACAATACAAATAGGCGATTAGAGCATGTCATCTAATGACAAAGTAAGCACAATGCAATGACAATGTGTCATGTTTCGTGCGTACTCTCGATTTACTGCATAAAATTTAACCCTACCCCTAGAAAGGTAGGGTGTCAAACACGGTAGGGTATCAAATTATATTTATTTAAAATATTATCTAAACCACGTGAAATTATAGGATCAAATGGTAATTTAACAAAATTTGGAGTTGAATTATTACTTTAACACGTAGACCAATTGAAAGTATATTTAAGGAGCATTTAGCTCATTACAAATTAAATAGAAAAGACAAAAGTGCCGTAGCTGAGCATATTTTTGAATCAGGTCATCCTATACACATTAGTTCACTTAAATTACTTAAGTGTTTTGAATTATTCCGAGTGAAATGCTTATGAAAGTATAGACATGCATAAATCTAAATGAAATTTAATGATTTGAGAATCAGGCCCAATTTCATCTTGTCTATTTAATTTATTTAATAAGAACTATTTTTAAATTTATTTTTAGTTATTTTAGGTAAGACAAACCAATGTTTATTATTGTTACTTGTCAGTTTCGTTAATTATTAATTTATAGAGATTTTGAGAGATTTGTGGGTCATATTGTGTGCCATTTTTGAAATAGTTCTGTCATGTTGACTTATTTATTTAATAGTATATCAATCACGATTCGTGACAGAGGTATTTTATTTAGTTTTTATCTTGTGCTATTGAAGATAGGGGCATAGCCTTCGAAATGTACGTCTGGCTACTTAATGCTTTAAGTTACGGTATTTGGGCGATATTCTATACTATAGAAACGAAAGTCAGAAATCCATACCAGTTAAAAGTAAAGAGTCTTGTGGAGAAAATAAAACGATAATTAAAGCGCGAATGGAGATAGTAGTGCTCGTTAAAATTAATAATGAAAACAAATTAAAACAAGGGTTAGTACCGAATATATAAATACAGGACAACATATCAATACTTATAATACAATACTTACAACTATTTTGAAATCATCTGAAGCTAATTTGGAATTAGGTCAGCTAAATATAACTATGGACGAATTACCACACACGACCTCAATATTAAGACTAAGTACTCGCACTACTTCTAATTCTGACTTAGGTAGATTAGATAGACTAATTGATGACCTAAAATTAGATCATACAAATACAAATCATCTTGCGCATTTTTGTAGAAAATATAATGACCTTTTTTATTTCGAAGGCGATCATTATGTTTTGCCGCTCAAGTTACACACGAAATTCATATCATTTCCGAAGTCGCTATTCACACAAAATATTACAGATTTCCTGAGCCATTAAAGGACCAATTAGAAAGGCAAACTTAATCTCTTTTAGACAAAAATAGCACAATGAATAGCACAAGCAGATCCTAATTCAATTCTCATTTTGACTGACACAATCCCATATCCAGTAATGATCTTAATTACCAACTTTTTTGTTTCTTTGTTGCTGCTAACTGTTGGATCACCAAGCAACCCAGAGGTTCCATGTGATAAATCCAATTGTAAAGGGCCCCTAAAACTAGCGGCAAATGAGGAAAGCTTAGAAATGATAGCCAATACCAAAACTCCTATACATATGATTCACTATCCTACTCTAATTGATGTTCACATAACCACCAGGCAAAGGTACACACAATATTGCTATGAGGGGGGATGGCTAGATTCTAACACAGGATGCACAAGCCAATTGGTGAATGTTTTCCCTTCAAAAGAGGAAGCAAGAAAATGGGCAAAAATAGGCTATTGCCAAGTTGGAAAGACATGCGCTCAAGGAGGCTCATGTTGGGGAAGTGACGCTGCAACATGCTTGGTTGACCAACCCCAAACAACCGAAAAAGGATCCACTAATATTGGAAACATTTATGACAAATATGTTCGATTTGCTTTCCACACATGCGTGCAAAGATGGTCTTGTTCATCAATAGTTTCCCAATTTCCAATTCATGTTTCTAGAAAACAGGGAATCTATACACCTTTCACTTCAGATCATCATGGAAAATCCATGGAATTAACCTCCACCTCCATCAAAGAAGGGATTGCCAATGACAAAGAAGATTACAAAATTTATTTCCCTATTGATAAAATCAAGCCAGTTTACACGGAATCCACCGCCATATGTTATAGCCCCTCAATCAAGAAAATTCTGTGTGAAGTAGACATCCAGACCGATGACTCTAGCATGACCATATCCTTTGACACTCATGGAACAAATGGTGGCTGTGTAAGAAACATTTGCATTGAGCTTCCCGGACCAATCACTTCAATCAATGACAATACCTTAATCAAGTACTCCCCACCAATTGTTACTACACAACAAGGAATCATAAATGACTTCGGTGCCTCAACCATTGAAGATATAGTAGAAACCACTAACTCAATCTCCATAATACAATTACAAATGGGTTACAATTTCCTACATTTACGGAAAATGCAGAACCAACTAAAAGAAGTCACAACAATGATAGCAAAAAGTCTAGGAAAAATGGACAACAAACTGTTAGGAGACTTGTTAGGCCGACATGCTATAACAAACTGGATAACCCCCGAGATATTCTCTCTATGTGAATGCAAACCTAGCCCTCCTATAGTTCCAAACTCAAACTGCAGAATGGAAGAAATCTACAGTAACGGAAGGATGTCACCAAACACCAACAATCGAACTTGCGTATCTTTTCTTGACACCAATATTTCCAATATAACTATATTCAAAAGAGAGGACAAAGATTTAACGGTAATCGGCCAGTTGCAATTAGAAGCTTACGCTGGTGACTGGGATGGATGGGTGAAATTCCAAAATGATGTCCAAAATCAGCTGCAGATATCCAATGAATCCATTCACAACAATATTGCTGATCTATTATCAGGATCTGTTTTAGGAACATTCCCATTAAATCTTGGAGCTTGGTACCACTCGTTCTTGTTACTAAATGCTATTGTTGGATGGATCGCGCTTGCCATGAATATATGTAAGAGATAGATAATGGGTAATGTGATAACTCACTTCAAAGATGATTCATTAATTATGGCCCATAGTATTCATTAATCGTGGCTCTCATAAATCGATTTGTAAGTGTTAAATATAGAATATAAACTATGCTGCTGTCTGTCGCCCAGAGTTAAATTAATAAAGGAGATCGCAGTGTTTGGATATTTATATATGTATTTTTGTACATCTTCCTTTATGACATTAGGTGACGAATTGTAACACCACTCTGGGTGTGGACACTGGTGTAGTATAAAACTACGGAATATTAAATTATGCCACGATAAGCAATAGCGAGAGCCAAAACGGTCTTACCTGCATAACCCTTCAGAGTCGATGTCTCAGCTAAACTCTAGCCGTGATAGGGGCAGGTTACCCAGCGCCACCTGTTTTATTAAAACTAAACTTCCTTTGAACGCCGAGTGGCCTAGCTGGTAATGCATTGAGCGTCGATAACAAGAGTTAAACAACGTCTCGCTAGGTCGATGCTTGTATGAGTGACCGTAGCTCAGCGCCACCTAACCTCTATACTCGGTACCATTCTTAGTTGGGATACAATTAACTAAGCTTTAGCGGAATAGCGAACCGCTATAGTAACAGGCTTCGCACCCTTCCCATATGTTCCTAATATCTCCCCAAGAACTCAGATATACTTCACTGGCTTCGAGCTGTTTGCAATCTGATCCCAATCACAAACAATAAATAAACAATAAATAAAGGGATGATCTTGGCGAAAACAGGAAGTTCCTGCAGATAGCTCTAATATATCGGGGTGACCTAATTGGCGAATAGACTTAACAAAATAACGAAAATAGATAAAGTTATAAATAGGTATAACATTTAATAATAAAAATATTTGGTTATAATAAAATACAATATAATATCGCAGGCCCAATAAGCGTGATTAACTACAACTACCGTAAAGCATAAGCGTAAATATTCTATTGATATTATAAGCGCAGTTATAAATAAGCGTAAGTTGCCCTATGTTCGTGCTGGGAAAAGGGAGCATAAACAAATGACGGTGCAAGACGCGTACAACAAAAGGTCGGTATTTATCGCGCATAAGACTGGCCAGCGTTAAACGTAATACACCACGCGCGTTATATGGTATGCAAAGCAAGCGAACATCCGGTATCTATTGCCCGTATAACGCGATAAAATTATAGGAATTATAATATTTAATTAAATACACCGTCGCAATATAGAAAATTGTAACAGGACATAACAGTAGTTAACAATTTGATGCAAGGATAAATCTTATCTTGAACGGCGAACTCTCGACGTCATTCATATGTCAATAGTTATTTCAATATGGTGACCTTGTCGTCCAAGGTACGAAGTGACGGAAATATTCATGCAGAGTGGCGCATCTCTAAAAAGACATGCAATTTACAGTAATTAGACGATGATTAGCAATCGTCAGAGCCAGATATAAATAGGACAGGAAAAAGCAACATACAGTAAGGCACATATGTTAACAAGCGCAAACAAACGCAAGCAAATGGCTATTGAAAGAAAAAGAAATAGGTATCACTATCCATTCAGATAAGACTACGGCTAAAAAAATACCTCTGTGTTGGAAGGCGAGCCAGACGTTATCTGTGCTAGGAACTTGGTTAGAAAGTATCGATACATGTGGTGCGATAACTCCCGAAACTAAATCGGAGTCTACTTATTCCCACCAACGATTTGGAATCTAACTAAATAAGTTTGATAAATAACTCTCACTGTATAAGTAGAGGACTCAAAATATTCCATAGGCTAAATTTAATAGGTACTATTACTATCCGCCATTACCAGAACTTATATGCGCACCCACATACGTGAAGTCGTTCTCTTCATGTTCACTAGCAAACAGAACGAGCCGTCAACGGAGCTGGTCATACAACGCAGTTGCCTTCATACCGAGGTGATAAGGACCATCATTTCAATAGTTGTTTAAATTCAACTTTTAACGTAAGAAAAATATGACATAACAATGGCCTATACTAAAATGAAGGATATACATATAATAATTCGAAACTTACGCAAGTAAATATATTAACAATAAATAATAAATCAACGTTGCCTAAATAAATTAGTGTTACACTCTACTCCCACGTCAGGGAAAAAAAATCATTCGTATTTTTTGTTGTTGTAGCTATCCTAACAACATTTCTTTATTAGATCCGATATGCTCCAAATACCTTTATTATTTCCCTTTATATCTTCAAGTTCATACATGCAAGGGTTCAATTTCCTTTCAACTTTAAAAGGACTTACGTATTTTTGAGCTAATTTATCCGAAAATTTTTTAGTGGCATTTGATATCACAAAAAAAAATTTCCAAACTTCCTCACCAATTCTAAATTCAACATTTCTTCTACGTAAATTAGAGTATTTTTGATTCCTATCCGCGTACAATTTAATAGGATACTTGACAAATTTTAAAATTTCATTTAGTTCAGTAGCCTTCAATCCAGGATTATACGATCGATTTTCATTATCGAGATTAACAGTTAGTTTTTGGTGATCTAAGCCAGACAAAATCATTTCTCTAAAGTAATTCATGTAAAATGGGGTGTATTTTGTAACCTCGTGCTTAGATGTGCGGATAGCACATGCTACTTTTGCTAAATTTTCGTCCCATGTCTTAAGGTTTCCTTCCAGGTAACAAGATATCATTGTTTTAAGGGTTCTATTAACACGTTCCGTAGAATTACATTAAGGGTGATAATTTGCATTAAAAACTATATCTGCATCATAACTGGAAGCTAATTTTTTTATTCATTACTTGTGAATTTTACGCCGTTATCACGAAATATCTTTGTGGTACACCATGCATCAAAAACACATCACTTTCCAAATGTTTAACTATCAAAGAACTAGTAGCTCTTCGTAATGGAAATAGAACAGGGAATTTTGTGAACATGTCGGTTACAACAAAAATATACTTTATTCGATCTAGGGAGTGGACCTATTAAGTCCATGGAAATATTTTGCTACGGTCTATCAGCAGAAATATTCGACAACATAAACCCAGCAGGTTTTTTTTGTTCCACCTTGCGCTGAGCACAAATGGTACATTTTCTAATATATTTAGCGGTGTCTGATCTCATTTTTGGCCAAGTATACTGTACAAAAAGTCTACCATGGGTTTTAAAAACATCAGTGTGACCGGAGGTGAGTATGTCATGGGCTTACTTAATTAACTCTGATCTTCTTTCTTTAGGAACAACTTGTTTCCAATTACAGTCATCATTAGTCACAGTCGGGTAATTTGACTTTACATATTTATATAAATTTCTTTTCTAATCTAGTTTAAAATTTGCGTAACGTTCGGGACTATCTACAACATTTTCAAGTAACTTATTATAGCAATCGTCTTTAACTTTAATATCTGTATCAATAATATCAACAATAGGTATTGATCGACTTAATATATCAGGAACAATATGATCACGTCCTTTACTGTGAATTATTTCAAAATCATATAGTTGTAACCGAATACTCCAACGGGCTAATCTACCTGAGGGATCTTTAAGGTTGTGTAACCATTTTAAAGAATGGTGGTCGGTAATTACTGTAAAGTGTGAACCTTCTACATAAGGGCGTAATTTTTCAATTAACCACAGTACTGACAAACATTCGCGTTCGGTAGTTGTAAAATTTCTTTCGGCTTTTGTTAACGAACGACTTAAAAAACCAAACTACTTTTTCAATACCATTTTTATCTACTTGCGTTAGGACAGAACCCAGGCCGTAACTACTTGCATCGCATTGTATAGTAAATTGCAGATCTAAGTCAGGGGCAGCAAGAATAGGAGCAGAGATTAAATTCTCTTTTATGGTATCAAGTGCTATAGTACAATTATTATTCCACTCAAATTTTAATTTAGTCCTGCGTAATAAATCTGTTAAGGGTGCAATAATGGTAGCAAAGTGTTTTATAAAGCGTCTGTACCACGAAGCCATCCCAATAATTCGCCGAACTTGTGATACCGATGTAGCATTACCAATTTGTACAATTGCTTCTACTCTTTGAGGGTCTACGTTGTAATGATAAATCTTTTTTTAAAGGCAATGTCATTTTTATTTCTTTGCCCATTAAAAAAATCAAACAGTCCCTAACAGAGGCACCAGTGCTAACTTGCCCTGATTTTACGAAGCCTTTCTTCCTACAAACTGATGCATCTGACCAAGGCCTGGGGGTAGCCTTAGTCCAAAGAGACGGTGAACAAGAAAACGTTATTGCCTATGCGAGCAGAGCACTTAATAAGGCCGAAAGAAATTACTCCACCACCGAATAAGAGTGCGTAGCCATCGTCTGTGGACTGCAGAAAATGCGACACTATCTCGAAGGCTACCACTTTACCATAATTACAGATCACCAGTCCCTTCGCTGGTTGTATGCCATCCGCAGTCCCTCCGGACGTTTGGCCCGTTGGTTCATTTTTCTGCACCAATTCGATTATGATTTAATATACCGTCCAGGCCCGATGAACAAACTAGCCGATTTGTTATCCCGTCATCCCGTCAATCCCGCCCCGGAGGAAACAGATGCAACACTTCTACTTCTCGAATCGCCAAAGGAATGGTATACCCACCAACTAACAGAAGTACAGTCCCACCCCGAACGCTACCCTAATTACGACTTTAGAGACAACGTCCTATATCGACACTATTGGGACAACACGGATTTGAAGGAACCTGAAATGACCGATCCTTGGAAACGATGCCTGCCAGAAAACATGAGACAACCTGTCCTAAAGGAACACCATGATACCCCCATGGCTGAACACCTGGGAATATCAAAAACCATCGTCCGAATCGCTGAACGATACTATTGGCCTGGAATGAACCGTGATATTGCGATATATGTAAGGTGTGCAATTTGCCAGCAGTATAAACCATCCCAGCAACAGATTCCGGGAAAAATGGGAAAAACTAGAATTTTCCAACCCTGGGAACTAGTAAGCGTAGACTTGATGGGCCCGCTTCCACGCTCCAAGAAAGGGAACCGATATCTCCTAGTATGCCAAGATAAATTTTCTAAGTGGATTGAGGCCACACCGATACGTCAGGCTACCGCTACCGTAGTAACTGAACAATTTAACAAAGCCGTATTATCCCGTTTCGGATGTCCTAAAATGGTGACATGCGATAATGGGTCACAATTTAACAGTAGGCTGTTTAAGGAATTTTGCTCGGACCGAAAAATTAATATTCGATTCATTCCTCCTTATACTCCACAGGCAAACTCTGTAGAAAGAACAAACCGCACACCTAAAACCATTATTGTTCTGTGAGGACAAACAAAACGAATGGGACAAGTTGGTACCGGAATTCATATTTGCAGTAAACACCGCACGGCAGGAGTCAACAGGATTTACCCCGGCCTTCCTCAACTTTGGACGCGAGCTTGGGATACCAGAGATCTTCTGCACTAATTCCGATATGATGGCTACCCCCACCGACGACCCACCTGATATGTCGCGAACACAGGAACAGTTAAAGAAATTGAGAGAAGTGCATGAATTAGTCAGACTGCAACTGTCAAAAGCCTTCACCACTCAAAGCCGATCTTATAACCTTCGTCGTAGGGATTGGCGCTACAATTTGGGAGACAAGGTCATGAGAGTAGAACGAGTGTTATCCTCAGCCATCAAGAATTTCACAGCAAATTAGCCCCCAAGTTTTCGAGACCCTTCACTGTGCATCGAATACATTCTCCGCGGGTGTACGATCTTAAAGACCCGTCTGGACAAATTTTCAAAAGAATTCATATTAAAGATCTTAAGCCCGCCTAGGAATACTAATACTGATATTTGTTTTTTATAGAAAGCGTCACTATGCATTCGGAAACCACCAGTCCGTTCGAAATCATTTCGACGTCGCCCTCAATGCCCCTCACTCCGGGACATGATATGCCGGAGTTGTACTTTTCCCCGAATAAGAAGCTTATGCCACCTCCTCGATTGGTGACAGCTCGGCCTAACACGGATAGCATGAGCCCAGTGCTGGATCCCGATACATCTCCCCTCTTTTCCCCCGAGACACCTTCTCCGAAGAATCGGATCTCCCTGCATTACAGGCCAAGTTCCGAGAACTCTTTGGTGACAGCCCCACCTCCTCCGAAATGGGTCAACCGCTGTCAGGAGTCACCTGTCTGGATTCCGGACCCATCTCCTTGGAAGTCATCTCTGTGGTGGCAACCCCACCAGAAAGCATAACAGTAGATGCGGCTCCTGCCTCATTTGAGGTTGGAACAATCCCTCTGCCCCACCCACCGCCAACCTTAAGTCCGGGTACCCTCCGCTCCTTCCGTCCACCGGGTCACCGACCAACGCGCCGTTTACGCTGGCGAGTACAGTTACCGGATGGCACGTTCAAGTGGGTAACCAATCCAGCGACTAGCTAGCTATAGTAGGGATAGCGTATCCCGATACTGAATCATTTTCATTTTTTTAAATAAAAGTTCCCCGAAGTAAGAGGGGTGTAATGATAAATCTTTTTTTAAAGGCAATATCATTTTTATTTCTTTGTCCAATCAGATTTATCAATTTCAGAGTTTACTTGATTTTATTTATTTTAAGAACTTTTATCATTGTTTATACTTGGTATAAACTATTACTAGATTTATCATTATTGTGTTAACATTAGATTTTTGGGAATTTATAAAATACCGATAAACTTATTTTTATATAAACTATTGCTCGCTGATTTCGCCCTATCGTATATTTGTTTAGAAAACTTTGGCTGGCTTTACCCTCTTTTATGTTAATATTTATTTTTAAATATTAATTTTAAAGTTTATTTGAATGTACGGAAAATGATATTATTTATTATGTAATGGCAAACTATGATAACGCTACCTATAAATTCGAAACTAAAAACCCGTAAGAAGCAGAGAGGTCTCTACCAGCGTTCCCTCTACAAGAATATACTGGGTGAGTTGTCCCGCAGTCACATGAATTTGTTTATTCTTAGTACATACCTGCGGCATTTATGCAATGCAGATATGACATATCATATGACATGACATATTTATTAAAATATCCTCTTGCGGAGCAGGAGTGCTGTACTTTCCGTTATTTCCTTTTTAATTTATTAATATTCTTGTACGATGCTACTGGCGAACATATAGTCTGGACATCACTGTTTAAAATTTAAGATTTTTAGAATTGTAACCGTTAGGCTGCTCTCATTATTATTAAATTCTCAAGGCTGATTCATTCTTTAAATAAAGGTAAAAATTTGAAAACTTGAGACATTCTTTTACTGAGGTCTGCTCAATGAATTTCCTGGTTATACGCTGCAGCTACCTGAAGAGGAGATCACCTCGTTAATAAATCTGGCGCCCGAGCTTTCCGTGATCCATTCATTAACAATTAAGAAAGTAAGAAGCGTCATAACGTGAATACCTCTTTTATTTACAACAAAACCTAAGTATACCAATTCATCCCAGCAAAAAGGACATTTATCTCTATTTATTGTTAATCCTGCTTTCCGTAACCGTGAAAATAATTCAGCTAAAATATTTTTATGTTCTTTTTACGATTTAGTAACAACCATAATATCGTCAAGATACACAAAAACATAAGATTGGAGATCATAGCCTAAAACTTCTTCTATCATTATTTGAAATGTTGCGGGCCCATTGTGCAATCCAAATGGCATTGGAATGAATTCATGGAGGCCTCTATTGGGGACTGTAAAAGCAGTATACTTAATTGAGTCCTCCGCTACCGGAACTTGCCAATATGCATTTTTAATATCGATGCACTGAAATATTTCGCGTTTTTTAATTTACCTAATGCGTTACTACGGTAAGGCAATGGATAGCTATATTTTTCTGTTAGTTTAGTAAGTTTTCTAAAATCTACGCAGAAACGGTATGAATTGTCTTTTTTCTTAACCATCAAGATCGGTGATGACCACGGGCTATTAGATTTTCCGGATAACACCTAACTCTAAAGCCTGTATTAGACGGTAAATTTTTGGTACAAGAATTTGGTACAAGATGTTGATACAAGTTTCTTTTTACCGTGTAATACACAAATTTTGTGATGATTCAGTTTGTACAAGAATATGTTACAGAAATATAGGACCTGCTCTATTCCTATAACAATAATGTCATGCGAGCTTGCGCAGTGCCAATTTCTCAATCTATTGATGTTAGCCAAGCATTTTGTATGATATTCATTTTATTGCATAAACGTTTGGTAAATATTACCTATTTATTATTATGTCGTGGACACACAATAAAATAACAATTTTAATTGCGAAGATTGAAATGTACCCCGTCTTATTTAATATAAAAGACAAATGTTATCACAACAAGAATAAACGAAACATTGCCTTGGAAGCAATTGGGAACATTCTCAACAAGGACAGTTCGGAGGTCCAAAAGAAATGGAATGGCCTCCGAAATACTTACGCTGCAGAGAGGAGGAAGTGCAACATGCAAGTGTTATTGTTTCCACTTTGTCGGGACTTACATTAATCGTACTTAGTAATACGCGAAATCTATTGCCGAGAATACCAAACGCATTCTCAACAACTCTGCGGGCCCTCGATAGTCTATAATTATAAATTCTTTTTTCATTTGTTAAACCCCGCTGTCTGAACGGTTTCATGATCCTTTTAATTAGAGGAAAAGCATCATCAGCTACCAAAGTAAAAGGGAGTAGAGTATTGATGCCTGGCAAAGATTGCGCCGCTGGGAAATTCAAAATTTCCTTTTCCATTGCCTTTTTGAAACTAGAATTTCTAAAAACACCACCATCGCTAATCCTTCCATTCACGCCCACATCGACGTAAATAAATTTATAGTTAGCATCTGCGATTCCTAGCAATACTATACTGTGAGCTCCTTTGTAATTAAAATAGTAGGAAACGGAGCTCCTAGGGGCTCTGAAGGGAATGTGCTTCCCGTCAATTGCGCCTAAGCAGAGTGGAAAATTCCATAAACTGTTGAAACCTACGGCTATTTCTTGCCATGCTTCTTCAGTTGATGGCATCTGCAAATATATTAAGCGATGCACGAAAAGTAAGACAAATGCAAGAAGAGTCATGATTTTTCCAATACCTTCAAATAAGATTTCCTCAGGTTTTCGTAAATTATTTTGCACACCTCCGGAATTATAATACTGATGGTACTTTCGTGAATTCGTGTAGCAAACATTAACGACCGGTGGGATTCTCCAGTAGCCAAAAAACGAAGAGTTACTGCTAGTCTAAAAATAATGAATAATGAATGCATGAAACAAAAAAGCAACACCAATCTAATTGTACCTTTGTTCGGATGAAATGCTTTCACGCATATTTGTGTTCAACTTCCTAATGTCTATATTAATTCTAGACAAAACCTCATCAAATTAATCACTGCACATCCTCATAAACTATTTGTATGCAGTAGGATCTTCATGCCTCAGTTCATTTGTTACCATATTTAACACACCTCTACCTTGTTGTCTGGCAAGCAGCCATTTTTCGGACCAAATTCGTCGTCTTCTTTTTTTCTTTTTAATTTCACTAGTCAATAAGGCGATAACAGATACAGCAGCAGCCGAAAGCATAATCGTATTTTGATCCATTATCAACACAATAATCAAAACCAAAACATGAACAAACATGAACCAAAACAATTTGTACTAGAATTGCTAACCCTTCTGTTCTAATGACAACTTAAGGAATATTAATAACTAAAATTTGTACTAGTATAACAACTACTGCGCAAAATCGCATAAGATATTTTTGTCATTTTTGTTACCGTGTAATACAAAACAAATCTGCATACCATTTTAACTACAACGACTTTTTTTGTATCAACTTCTTGTACCAAATTCTTATACCAACATTTTACCGTCTAAAACAGGCTTAACATTTTTAATAGTTCGTTGTCAATATGATTTTGCATCGCGGGTGAAACAGGGTAGTATCTACTTTTTATAGGTTCAGATGAAGTAACTATTTTGTGTTATATATCATTTACGCATCCTAAAATATGTAAATCCGTTGAAAAATATTGATTAACTAAGTTATCTATTTGCAATTGTTCCGTCTGATTCGAACCAATGTTCTCAATTGATTCTATAACATGCATTTCCTCGTCATTATCAGATGACCATACGTTCGATCTTAAATTCGGTACAAGGCCCATTTTTTTCTAAAATACACAAAATCAAAACACTCCAAAATTTGGAAATGTTTTCAAACCAAATAAAAGCTTTCAACCACAAAAAGTAACACCCATGTCCATGTCAACTAGGAACACATTTGTCCCTTATACGACAAACAAACAACCTCCATTTCAAAATTACCAACCCCGTCCGAATTGGACCAATGAAGAATTGTTTAACGCAGAACTAGATCCTGACGAGACAAATCCCGAAACTGACTATAACCCTGAAGATGACAATAACGAACAGTATTATACTATAGAAACCGAAGAGGCTGAAAAGCATTTTTTTAGAATAAATAGCATCGGAAATAATATAGAACTACTAACGCTTGATAGCAACTCATCGCAGTTACCGCTTAAAAAAATTGTATTAAAATGCTCGATACGGGATCAACAAAATCGTTCATTAATCCTAAAATTGCGTACAAGTATTTTTCTAAACTAATAAAAAATGACCATTTTACGATATCTACAGCACATGGTACAACTAGAATTTTTTTTTGCATTTGTATAAACGCACCGTCAATATTCAAATCAGAAAATTTATATAACAAATTTTATTTATCTCAATTCCACAAATATTTTGATTGTTTGATAGGAATTGATAATTTAGAATTATTGAACGCAAAAATTAATTTAGTCACTAAAGAATTGGAATTACAAAATACAACAATTAAATTAGAGTTAAAAATTCTAAACGATTACAATAATTTTATTATAATTGCACCTAACGACGAATAGAAAATTAAATTATATGTTTCAAATATAAAAAAAACGGTACTGCATTATTACCAGAACAAGAAATTTCCCAATTAAAAATACCTGACTTTAATTCAAGTTAAAGAATACATAGCATATGAACTCTACGAAATAATTCTAATAAGTCTATACCGATTGATTTCCCAATTTCAATTAAAACTATTCCTGCAAATAACTGTATTATACCAAACATTAATAGTTAAAGAGTCCGCAATCCTAAAGATTGGTTGGAAACAGCACGCCATGCCGATCTATACTGAGCTAATCCCTTCATCTCCCTATAGCTATTCATCTCAACGTCTTCAACTATCTGACTCACATACTCCAATCTAGGCCTACCTACCCCTTTCTTTCCCTCCACTCTACCTTCTATGATCAATTGCATAATCCCCCCATGCCTAAGAATATGCCCTACTAATCTGTCTCTCCTACGCTGTAACACTCTCCAGATACTTCTCTTCTCCCCTACTAACTCTAGTACAGCTTCATTTGTTACTTTATCTTCCCAACCAATCCTCATCCTCCTATAACACCACATTTCGAATGCTTGTAATCTACGCTTCTCTTCCTTTCCTATAGTCCACGCCTCACACCCGTACAGTGCTACACTCCAAACATATACCTTCAGTAATCTTTTTCTAATACCCAAGTCAATATTTGATCTTAAAATCTGTTCTTTTTCTACGAATGCCTTCCTACCCTGTGCTATCCTACACTTTATATCTACCTTGCTTCGATTATCTTTTGTGATTCTACTGCCTAAATAACAAAAATCTGACACTTCTTCGATTCTATTATCTCCTATTGAGATCCTCATTTTTCTACTGCATTCCTTTTTGTCACACCTCATCACTTTAGTTTTACCTATATTTATTTTCATGTTAAAATCCCTAGTCAATACTGCCTGCATACCATTCAATACCCTTTCTAAATTCTTTTCGCTTTCTTCCAATATAGCTATATCGTCGGCGAATCTCAACATATATATTTTCTCTCCCTGTACATTCACACCTACACTATACTCTTCTTTTACTTTGTTTATTGCATCTTCTATATATAGATTAAATAATAACGGTGAGAGTGTACATCCCTGCCGAACTCCCTTCCCTATTTTTGCTACCTCTTCTTCCCCCTCAATTCCAACTAAGGCAGTTTGGTGTTTATATAAATTAAAAATTATTCTCCTATCCTTATAATCTATACCCGTTTCTTTTAAAATTCTAAACATTATGTCCCAATCTACATTATCAAATGCCTTTTCTAAGTCTACAAAAGCTATGCAAGTTACCTTTCCTACCCTATTTCTTTTTTCTACTACCGTTCTTAGTGCTAGAATCGCCTCTCTCGTCCCTCTGTTTTTCCTAAAACCAAACTGATCTTCTCCTAGCCTTTCCTCTACTTTATTTTCTAATCTCCTATAAATAATCTTTAACAATATCTTCGATGCATGTGATAGTAGGCTAATGGTCCTATAGTTCTCACACAAATTAGAAAATACAAATAAAAATAAATTTGACTAATCAAAAATTAGTTTAACTCATTGTAATTCTGAAGAAAGATCAGCTTTGGTTAAGTTGCTAAAATCATATTCAGATATTTTTCATTTTGAGGATAATCCATTGACATTCACAAATAACACCAAACATAAAATCAAATTGCAAAATGACACCCCTATTTATACAAAAACTTACAGATATATCTATGTACACAAAGACGAAGTACAAAGACAAATTTCTAACATGCTAGAACAAGGAATAATTAGACCTTCTCAGTCGGCCTGGTCCGCACCAATCTGGATAGTTCCGAAGAAGCTCGACGCTTCGGGAAAGCGTAAGTGGAGATAGTTATTGATTATCAGAAGCTCAACGATCAAACCATCGCCGATAGATATCCTATACCAAATATAAGCGATATTCTCGACAAGCTAGGTCGTAGTCAATATTTTTCAACTATTGACCTCGCATCTGGATTTCATCAGATCAAAGTCAGTCCGGAAGACAAACCATACACTGCATTTTCAGTAGAGAACGGGCATTACGAATTCGTGCGTATGCCCTACAGTCTCAAAAATGGCCATAGTACATTCCAACGTGTCATGGATGTTTTACGCGGAATCAATAACCAATCATGTATCGTCTACTTAGACGACATCATTATATTTTCCACCTCCCTTCAGCAACATATTGAAAGACTAACTATTGTGTTTGACCGCTTGCGAAAGTACAATCGGAAAATTCAACCCAATAAGAGTGATTTTCTACAAAAAGAAGTTCAATACTTAGAACACGTAATCACACCCGAAGGTATTAAACCTAACACAGATAAAATTAAAGCAATAACCAAATACCCTATTCCAAATACGACAAAACAATTGAAAGAATTTTTAGGATTACTAGGATATTATCGTAAATTTATCCAAAACTTTGCCAAAATTACCAAACCACCAACACTCCGTTTAAAGAAAAATAAAGAAATTAAGATCACTGACTCAGACTACGTCAAATGTTTCGAACTTTGTAAAACTCTTTTAACAAATTCACCCATTTTACAGTACCCTAATTTCAATCTACCATTCTTACTAACCACCGACGGCAGCAATTATGCTATCGGCGCCGTACTTTCACGAGGACCTATTGGATCTGAGCTTCCAATTGCGTACGCTTCACGAACATTAAACGAACACAAGATCAACTACTCTACTATTGATAAAGAAATGCTTGCCATTATTTGGGCTACCGAATACCTTCGACCTTACTTATACGGACGCACATTTACTATTGTAACAGACCAAATGCCCCTAACTTGGCTTACCTCAAAGAACCAAATTCTAGAGTCTTAAGATGGCGATTAAAACTCGAAGAGTTCGACTACACCATAATTCACAAAAAGGGTAAACTCAAAAATGCAGACGCTTTATCACGTATTCCAAATTTAAATGTTGCCACAACTTCTAAAGATGATTTAACTAACCACCCTCTTTTGAAATACATGGAAAACTTCAATAGACAATTATCCGGAAATAATGATGACACAAATCAATAACCGTAGAACCCCCCCGATATATCTGACCAAAATTTAGATGATGAAGACATACAGACAATACATACTAGTGCAGAAGATGCTGTATGTACAATCGCTTTATCCTTTGAATTTTTGTAAAAATTAAATTGAATTCATTTTAGTAAAAACAACCCAGCTGATACAAAATTAATAAAATTATTCAGAAACCCAATACAACGCTTCATTTTTAAAATTATCACTACGGTGTTAAATTATAATATAGAATATCACCCAAATACCGTAACAAGCATTAAGTAGCTAGATGTACATTTCAAGCGCTATGCGCCCATCTTCAGTAGCACAAGGAAATACTAAATAAAATACCTGTCACGAATCGTGATTGATATACTATCATATTGACAGAGGTATTGTTGGTGATTACATATATCAGCCCTGGCCGTCGCTCTGCCGTGCGGTACAAATCCGCAAAAATATTTAGCATCCGACGACGATTTTGGCTATGTTAAGGGACTTCTTCGATTTGTCTCCTGCACTTCACGTGGTTAGCGTTTTTCCCTGCAATTTGGGAACGTGTATCGTTACAAAAGTTTTAGTTTCGTTGTATAGTTTTAGTATCCCTCACCACTGCAAATATTCCTGAGCCAAAAGTTACAACTTTATTATTGATAATTTCAAAAAATTGTCGCTAGTGATTTTACGAAGGTGAATAATCATTTAATATTGAATAATTTAAATTACTCTGTAAATAATGACAATATATACATAGACATTGCAAGTCCTTATAAAAGAATCAGTGGGGAATCACTTTCCACAAATTTCATAGGCCAGGAAGTGCTGCACTCTGATGGTGATATATAGATTGTGGTTGTGTTGAAATATTTGATATCTAGAATAATCCTGCTTGAATGCATATATTATATAATCTAGTTGATTCAAACACCACAGTGGGACATGCGCCCCTAGCCTTTCTTTCGTTTTTCAAACCGATAGGTCGGTGACGAGTTCCGCTAATGAATATAAAATTGAATTATTTGTATTTCCAGATTATTTTCAGCCGCCGGCAATCAACGCATAGTTGTCATATATTACATGTTTGGTACAGATTTGAAGAATTATATTCAATCCATGTATACGACGATTCTGTTATATAATTCACTATTTATGAATTGAAATATTAATATTAAATGCAACATGGAAGTAGGTAACTTCGAAAATAAGTCAGACAGTGTAGAATTCCATTAATCAGAAGACATAAAAAGCGACAATAACTTAAACGCTCCATCTGGTGCAGATTTTAATGTCTACTTCTCAATGCAAGCTGGTAAATTACTGCGAATATTTCCAAAATACGTGTCAGCTTACTCAACATTGTTTGCCGACGATAAAACTGGCAACATAAAGATGAATTGTGTCATCAACTGAATAAACAATTGTGAGACACTGGAAAATCCTTGGCAAAGAACAAAATGTTACTAAGCATGAACCAAATAGCCACAATTGACTATGAAATGAATGGGTGAAGTATAGCGGGAGTAGATGAAAAATATGTCCACTAAACAAATACTAACCGATCCCGACAAAGTGCAAGCCATTCCTACAGCACCCGCCATGTAGCCAATGGGACAAGTACAACAGATGCCCAGACAATTGGAAGGCAATAGAATGAATACTTTTCCTAAGTGCATTCAAAATCCGACCGAGCAGCAGCAGCAGTGTGAGTCCGAATGCGAGCGATACCACAACACAACGCATAACGGAAACCACAAGCGATTTAAGCGACGAATCTACCACCATACCAAATGCTATATTTATCAAACATATAAAACGCTTGCAAAAGCGCCACGGGATATCCCCGATAAAATCAAAAAGCAAAACACACCAAAAACTAACAACAAAGATGTTTAAAAACATCCACAATTCAATCCCACTGAGCAACCGATTCGGCATACTCATCGAAAATGAAGAAACCGAAACAACAGAACCGGAAACAACTTACAACCAAGCACCAAACCAAATGGAGTGCGACAACAATAAAATCCCGATACCATCCACTAGTACAGCCACAACACCCAAACACGACAACGCCAAAACACAAAAGCCACCACCAATCATAATAACATCAAAATTCGCGGAAATAACCATGTTTCACAAAGAACTAAAAAACGTGCTCCAAAACTCAAAATACCGAGTACAATACAACAACAATCAAAACACCAAAGTATACACTGACGACATGGCATCGTACAACAAATTAAAGGACAACCTACTGAACGCGAACATCCAATATTATACATTCACTCCTAAGCAAGACAAAACTTACAAACTAGTAATAAAAGCCGGAGCAGTCCTAAGCGCCGACGAGCTGAAAATACAACTAGAAAACAATAACATCGAAATCAAACATTGTGTGAAACTAACATCCACTAAAACAGGAAGATCAAACTCATACCTAGTGCACACCAACAACAAAGAAGAATGCAACAAACTAAAAAACATTAAGGAAATTGATCACATAAAAACCAAATGGGAATACTACATAAAAAGAGACAAAATCACTCAATGCCACAGATGCCAAGAATACGGACACGGATCAAGCAACTGCAACAAAAAACCAAAATGCATCAAATGCGCTCAAAACCACAGACCATCCGACTGCACCATCCAAGAAAGAACGGAAGAAAATAGAGCCAAGCTGAAATGCAGTAACTGCAGCGGACAACACACAGCCAACTACAAGAACTGCCCAGCATACCTAGCGTACCAGCAGAAAACGGAAACAAATAGCGTAAGAACAAAACAACATACTAACACATACAAACAAACATCACCGAACCTAACATACGCTAGAGCACTAACACCATACACTACCAATAACAACACAAATCAAACAAACTACCCCACCAATGAAATCCCCACATCCCACAATACCACACCACTAAACACTACCGCAAATCTTATCAAAGAAGCAAAAGAACTAAACAATCTATACGATATAAACAAACTTACAAACATCATAATAGAATTAAAAATAGGACTGAGTCAATGCAAATCCACACTGGACCAAGTCCAACTAATATTGAACATAGCAAACAAATATGACAATTAAACCAAACAAGAAAACAGACCTAAAAATACTAACATGGAATGCACAAGGCATCCAAAACAAATCTAACGAACTTGAATTACTAATCAACGAAATGGATATTGATTTAGCTCTAATCCAAGAATCAAAAACAAATAAGAAAAACCCACCAAAAAATAAAAATAAAAAACTACAAAACACTCAACAAACCAAACAACCAAACACACGGACTAGTCATGTACATCAAAAACAACATACAATTCGTTGAAACAGATATAACTAATAACAATAACATCCAATACATTACCGTAAATAACCTAGCCATACTAAACATATACAAACCACCCAACACAACGATAGATACACAAGAACTCAATCAACTACTTAGCTCAAAAACCAGATCAATAATAGCTGGAGATTACAACTGCAAGCACACAGACTGGAACAATACGTACAACAACAGTGACGGCGTAAAACTAAACTAATAAAAAAAAAAAAAAAAACCCCACAACCAACCAACACTAAAATCTAATACTATTAACACTAACAACCACACATGGGTTTTTACCACTCATTTTCGCCCGATAAAACTCCTAAAACAACAAACCCCAAACCAAAATCACTACAACCAACAAACAAACAAAAACTAACCCAAATTTAGTGAATACATTTAAGTATAGGTATAAATTCTAATTTTAAGTATCTTAAGCATTTATATACATAATTACTGTAAGCGCATTGCGCAGGAACTAGTAATTAATTAGTATAAGAAAAATGTAACAAAATATCAGAGAAAATAAAGAGTTTTAAAATAAAATAAAAAAAATCCGACCTATAACACTGATGAGTCTGACCTAGAAGTCCGACGAAACAAATTTTACTATTGTATAATAAATTAAATTACATGACTTGTACAACACAGTATGTAAATAAATTCAATGTTTAAAGGAAGGAGATGCAAGTTCAAATTATTTAACAGATTTTATCTTAATTTTTATTTGAATCAATAGTATAATTACGATTATCAATCTTAGACAAGGGAGTATCGTGGTATTTATTGCAGAAGGAAAGGGATGTAGACATAAATTAGACTAGGTAAGTTAGATAGTGAATTATGCAGGACGTTGGGATGAATAACTAGGCAAATGAGAAAATTAGCCCTGCATCGCAGAAAGTAGTTTCCATCAAACATCTTTTATTAATAGCTTATGTGTACAGACGTGTTCAATTTTCGTAGATTCAAATGGGAATATATATATCTTTATTTGATCAGAACCAGAATATCCGCTAACTCTTTCAGGTCGTTCCAGTACACTAAGGTATTTGACAACTAAACAACTATTTGCCACCAAAACCGCCGCCCCAAGGCAGGAACCGCCCCCGCAGCGACCGCCACCACCAAAACCGCCCCCGCCGCCCCCGAAGCGGCCGCCGCCACCGAAACCACCGCCCCCAAGGTAGAAACCGCTCCCGGCGCAGCCGCCGACGCAGCCGCCGCCGCCCCCAACATGGACGCACCCTGCTCCGAGTCAACAGTGGCGGCGCTGATCCAAGCTGTCGCCGCGGCTACCGCTGCAGCTGTGCGCCGCAGCCCCCCGGATTCTCCGGACCTGGACGGTCCCGATCGCTTCGACGGGGACCGTCGCCACGATCCCCGTCCGTGGCTGCTGGAGTGCGAGGCGCACTTCACCACCACCCACATCCCCACCACCAAGTGGACGAAGGCGGCAGTCCGCCTCCTGGATGGGCCCGCAGGAGTGTGGGCCCGGGATCACCGATTCGACGCCTGGGACTGGTCCCAGTGGAAGGACGAACTCCTGGAGGAGTTCAACAGTGAGCAGATCCTCGCGGAACTGGACCTGCGCTTCCGCAGCGAGGAGCAGTCCTCCACCCCCGCCAAGGCCTTCGTGGACAGCAAGATGGCCGTGTATCGCCGCCTCCACGGGTGTGACCCGCCCGCGAGCACCCTCCTCCACATCCTTCAGCTGATGGAGAAGGGCACGCGGATCTATTTGCAGTGCCCCATGCCGGAGTCGTGGGCGCAACTGCGCGCCGCGGTCCGGAAGATACCGGCCGCCGCCCTTCCGCCCGCGGCCGTTCCGGCCCAGGCTGCGACGCCCGTCCGCACGTCGACCCGCGGGGCGCCGCCCGCTCCAAACGCGGATCGCCCGCCCCCGTGGTGCAACCTTTGCCGCCAGGGCAACCATTTCCACCGCCACTGCCCACAACGGACCGCCCCCGCCCTCGCTGCGCTGCAACCGGGAAACGAGAACCGGAGCGACGCCGTTGCCGCCGACGGTCGCTCCGGCTGAATGCTCTCGCCGGCTCCTCCACCCCCCTCGTCGACGTCCGCATCCACGGGCGCCTCGTCGCGGGCCTTCTAGACACTGGCGCTTCCGCCAATTTTATTAGCGCCCAGGTCCTACCCGGGCCTTACGAAGATGCCGCGCCCAGAGCCAGCTTTCTCCTCGCCGATGGGATCACTCGGCTGAGGACCATGGGAAGGGCCACCCGGACCATCCAGTTGGGACAACGCGCCGAGGACGTGACCTTCACCGTGGTGGCCACGCTCTCCCCACCCGTGATTCTTGGGGCACCCTTCTTCGCGAAGACCAACGCCACCTTGGACTTTTCCAGGGGGACCATGGCATTCGGGACGTCAGCGCGGACCACCATCTACTGGAGAGGAGCCGATTCCGCACCACCCGCACCCACCCCGCAGGTAAGTCATAATTTCCCTGCCTCTGCAGAACCTGCCTTCCAGCGACTCTTGGAGGAGTATGCCGGCGTATTCCGGGAGGGACCCGTACGCCAGACGTCCTCGATCCAGCACCAGATCACCCTGTCTGACCCCCGGCCATTCATCATCCGGCCCTACCGGGTCTCGGACGAGAAGAAGCGCACCATGCAGCAGCACGTGGACGAGATGCTGCAGCAGGGCGTGATCGAGCATAGTACCGCCCGGTACTGCTCCCCGGTAGTTCTGGTGAAGAAGGGGGATGGGACGACACGCTTCTGTGTCGACTACAGGCAGCTCAACGCCCGTAGCATCACCGAGCCCGGCAGCTTCCCGGTCATCCAGGAGACGCTGCGCGACCTCGGTACCGCCACGCACTTCAGCACCCTCGACCTCAAGTCGGGGTACTGGCAAGTGCCCCTGCACGAGGAATCGAGGCCCCTGACGGCGTTCGGGACGCCCGATGGCGCCCTGTACCAGTTCCGCGTGATGCCATTCGGGCTGAAGAACGCGCCCGCCACCTTCCAGCGGCTAATGGCCCAGGAGGTTCTCGTGGGCTACATGCGGGACTTCACGATGGCCTACCTGGACGACATCGTCGTGTACTCGTCCAGCCTGGAAGACCACCTCCGCCACCTGCAGCTGGTGTTCGAACGCCTCCAGCAACACGGCCTCACCTGCGCAGCGGTAAAGTGCCGGTTCGGGTATTCGGAGTTCGAATACCTGGGCCACCGCATCCGGGGGCAGACCATCGAGCCGACCACCCGCCATCAGTTGCAGATAACCGCGGCGGCCAGGCCAACCAACCGCAAGCAGCTCCGGGGATTCCTGGGCATGTGCGGTTGGCTGCGCGAGTACTTGCCGGGATTCGCGGCAACGTCCGCGCCCCTGACCCGGCTGCTGAGTCCAAAGGTCCCCTTCCGCTGGGACGCCGCCTGCGAGGTTGCCTACAAGGCAATACAGGAGGAGATGCAGCAACCGCGAGAACTCCACCGCCCGGACATGACGGAGCCCATGGTCCTCCAGACGGACGCGAGCCTGAGCGGACTAGGCGCGGTCCTGTACCAGGAAGTGCAGGGCGAGAGACGCGTCGTAAGTTACGCCAGCGCTGCCCTGCGCCCCGCCGAACGCAACTACCACTCGAACGAGCTGGAGTGCCTGGCGGTGGTCTGGGCCGTCAAGAGGTTCCGGCCCTACCTGGAGCGGCTCCCCTTCACCCTGCGGACGGACAACCGAGCCCTGGTGTGGCTGGATACCATGCGAGGTAAGAACGGGAAGTTAGCGCGGTGGTGTCTTTCCTTGCAGGAACTGGACTTCACCGTCGAGCACTGCCCGGGGAAGGAAAACGAGCTGCCCGATTGCCTCTCCCGCAACCCGAAAGAACCAGCCCCACAGCTCGATAGGGCAGAGGAAGAGCGTATACTCTGCCCCGTCCAACCCGCGGCTGGAACCCTCTTCAGGCAACTCCGCGAAGCCCAGAGAGAGGATGCCAGCTGCCAGGCCCTAATCGCACAGTGGGAGGCCGCCCAGGCCGGCCGCCGCGAACCGGGAGACCGAGAACTCCTCCGGCGGTTCGGAGTGTTCGAGGGCGGCCTGTATCGCACTCAGGAAGGAAGGCGCCAGCTTGTCGTGCCGATCGCCAACTACCCGGAGGTGCTACGGGCCTTTCACGACCGTGAAGAGGCCGCGCACCTGCCAGACCTCGTGCGCCAGTACGTGCGCGAGTGTGCCACCTGCCAGGCCGTGAAGCGCCGGCCGCCCACCCCCCCGGCCGCCCTGACTTCACGCCCCGTTACGAGGCCCTTCGAGGTATGGGCCGTGGACCACATGGGCCCATACCGGGAGACTGCGTCCGGGTTCCGGTACCTGCTGGTCATAACGGACCTATTTAGCAGGTGGGTCGAGGCGTTCCCCGTCACCTCACCCGCCACAGCCGTCACCCTCCGAGCGCTGGAGGTGGAAGTCTTCGCCCGCTACGGGTACCCCAGGGAAGTCCTCACGGACAACGCCCCGGGGTTCACGAGCCAGCGTTGGAAGGCGCAGCTGCAGCGGTGGGGCATCCGCCAGGCCTACACGCCCGAATACCACCCGCGGGCCAACCCAGCAGAACGGAGGAACCAGGAGCTGAAGAAGGCCTTGAAGGCCCTGCTGTTCGAGACGTACAACGAGCAGTGGGACACCAAGGTGCCACAAGCCCTGGCCGCCCTTCGCCGCCGTACCAACGAGGCCACCAGGATGACCCCCAGCGAAGTGGTGTTCGGACGGAACATCGCCTTGCCGGGGGAATGGGAGGCTGCCCCGGCCGCCCTACCCCACCCAGAGCATGCACCCGCGCAGGACCGGTTCCAGACGGCCCGCCGGAACCAGGACGCCTACCGCCGACGCTACCAGGACGGAGCCCCGCCAACCCGCTACCAGGTAGGCGACTTGGTGTACCTGCGCGACAGGAACACGACAAGGCGCCGACCGTTCCAACCCGCCTGGCTGGGGCCTTTCCCAATCAAGGAGGTGATTGGCAACGCGGTGTTCCTGGTGCGGGCCAACCGACGCGACCACCGATGCCACGCGGACCAGCTGAAGCCGGCGCATGTGCGCCAGCCACCGCCCGAGCGAGAGGAAGCCCCGGTGGCTTCCGTGCAGCCGGAAGCTGCACCCGCCCCCGAACAAGAGGACCCCACCGAAGCGCGGTCCCTGGCGGACGCCTACTACCGTAGCGCCGCCGCCCACATCCACGCAGGGGACCTGTACGCCAAGGCCGAGATGTGCGACGCCGCACTCCACTTCTACCTCGCCGCCCGAGCCATCACCAACACAGCCAACCTCATCCGGGACGCCGCGAATGGAGTTCCGAGTGTCGTCCTGGGGGGGGCGGCTGTTACCGGGAGCAACTAGTGCCCCGCACTGCGTTGTTCCCGCTGCAGTCGTCTTGCCAGTTCGTCCAACCGGAGTATGGACATCGCCGCGGCAACGCCTCCAGATATACTCCGGACTGCTCGGAACTGCATTTAAGCGCGCGTTCCCCGTGTCATCGCTCTCTCTGCCAGACGACTCCGAAGCAACGACATCACAAGGGTATCTGCATGCACGCTGCCACAGCTGACCTTGCCATACCTGAGTGATCTTGCCGAGCGTCTCCACGAGAGAAACCGTTGTAGTTTTCCCGCGCGCTGTACCGCGTATATATATATATAGTGTCTAGAGTGTAGTAGCGCTGTATCGCGGATACATATATACATATAGTCTAGTGCGTAGTAACGCTGTATCGCTTGTATCCATAATTAGTCTAAGTGTTTAATATAATATTGATCGTGTGCTGCGTTTCATTCCCCTTTTCTGAGCGCTTAATGAAGTCGCGGTAACAGTGTAAAGCGCGAGACCAATCCCGGCTAGTCGAAAGTTCAAGTTTTGGTGCGTGTAACGAAAAGTTCAGTTTTCGGTCCGCGTACCAACCCAACTGAAGCAGCAAAACCACCTATCTCACCAGTGAGTAGAGATATACAAACATGGACGAACCCGACGGAGAGGGGACATTCATCCCCCCACCGGCCAGAAAGAGACGAAAGAGAGTGTCGACCCCGACACTGGACCCAACCACCACAACGACCACGGCAAACAGGTACGAAGCTTTGTCTTCCTCCGAAGACGAGGAGAACGAAGCGGACACCGAAACACAACCACCACAAAACACCACCACACGACACCACATCCCACCCATATTTGTCTACACCAACAAGACTGTATGGCTCCTTACCAACATAAAACACTTCACCAAAACCGATCCCATCATAAAACACAACCTAGACCACCTTACCATCAAACCCCACGACATACACGACGCCATGGCCATAAAGAGCTTCCTCAAGGCCGAGGAAGTAGAACACTTTTCATACTCCCGAAGCATCGACAGACCAGCCAAACTGATCATAAAACCAATCCCACACGACATCTCCATTGCCGATATTAAAACCGGCCTCACCCACGCAAAACTTCCATTCCTATCCGCCTCCCGCGTCAAATCCAACAAAGCCGACACCACGTGTATACTCCTTACAATCCACAAGGAATTCCATCAACAAGCCATGGGACTCAAACGTCTCTGTGGCCTTGTTGTAAAAACAGAGCCATTCCGTAACAACTCCGTACCACAGTGCCACAATTGCCAAGCTTTTGGGCACTCATCCCACACATGCAACCTAAAACCCAACTGCATGAAATGTGCAGGAAAACACAACACGAAAACATGTACCAAACCCAAAGACACACCGACCAAATGCGTAAACTGCAGTGAGGCCCATCCTGCCCTATACAAAGGGTGCCCAGCACTCAAACAATACACCACCAACAGGCAAAAATACCTGTCCGCAAACACCACATCCAACACAAACCAAACCCACAACACAAAAACAACAAATCCAACATATCGCCTACATCAACAAACAAACACTAAACAAGCCACAAACCAACACACAACAAACATACGCAAACGTACTAAGAAACGAAAACATACCAACCTCAACAGAAACAACACCACCACCACAAACAGACCTCGCCACACAACCACCCCAATCCGACAACCCACTACACCAAATAATGTTACTCTTCAAAACATTAAACCTTTCCAAAATCACCAACACACTAAAACACATCAACCAACTACTAAAAACAAAAACCAACACCATAGATAAAATTTTCACCATCGTTGAAGCCGTCATAGAACTCTTCAACTAATGACACAAACACTCAATATCATTACATACAATGCCGACGGCATAATCCGACAAAAACACGAACTAATACATTACATACAGCACCACCACATCAAATCTGCAATCACACGGTCGTGACAACATTTTTATAAACTTTTCTACAGGTAACTATGTAACTATTCCTGTAGATACCAAAATATCTGACCATATTGGTCAATGCATTATTTTATCAGATATATACAAGAATGTTAATTCAAATCAAGAAATCAAATCAATAAGGCCCATAAATCAAGTTGGATTATACTCTTTCTTTATGAATGTTTCTAACAGTTGTACAATGTTCTTAGGTAACAATAATTTAAGTTTTACGACCAAGTTTACGCACGATTTTAACATTATTTGTAATGCATATCTAATATCTTTTCCTACTCGTACTTTTAAATTACGTAAATGTGATGATGGAGTGAAGTGGTTCCATGAAGGTTTAAGGAAACTTAGAAACGAGCACGCTTTAGCTTGCGAACTTTACCAAATTTATAAATGTAATGAATTACTTGTTTTGAAAAGAACTCTGAGAGTTAAGTACAGGGAAGAAATTAGAAATGCAAAGATCGAGGCAAACAATAATTTTATCTCGAAGGCAAGCAATCCTATCAAATCAATGTGGAAAGTAATTAACTCTCACAGGTCTATTAGCGACTCGAGTGCTGTGTCAGTTATTGATCCAAATGTATTTAACAAATATTTTGCAAATATTTGTGATCCTCCCACAACTGCTTCCACTAATAATGATGATGATAATCAGTTATCTCAATCATGTGATGCAATTAAAATATGTAATGTTCCAGTTCCGGATGGAAACATGTTCAAATTTCTGAATGTGTCACAAGTTGAAACTAGAGATATTTTGAAATTGCTAAAAAATAGCAATGCAAGAGATTCGTATGGAATGTGCTCGATAGTCAACTCGACAGCAAGTGATTTTCTGCTGGCGTATTCAACTGTTTCAACAATCTTGAGGGATAAAGATAAAATAAAAGACTCAATAAAAGCATCAAGAGGCAATGCCATAACTAGGCAACGAAAAGGCTTGATTCCTGAAATGGAAAAGGTATTGGCGATTTGGTTTGATGACCAGATACAAAAAATAATGCCAATAAAGCTGTTAATAATCCATACCAAAGCACGTAGTATTTTTGACACTTTAAAGGAAGGCGAAGGCGGTCAATCTACGGAAACATTTGCAGCTAGTCATGGATGGTTCCAACGGTTTCGTAGAAGATTCAATTTGCATAATTGTCCGGCAAGCGCGCGACGAAGAAGCAAAAAAAAGTAGATGAATTCGATGAAATTATTGTGAAACGAGTCTGCTTTCACAATAATTTCAAGATCTACAGCACTTCTCTATACCAGCGAAAAATGCCTTAGTGCTGTTTTTTTTTTAATATATAATATATATTTAACTTTAGTCTTTATACTTCTATAAGTTTTGTTATCTAAGGAAAACTTTTGAATAATAATAAAAAAAAAAAATAGTTCAGTTAACATTTGTACTCAAATATACGCGGCCACACTGCCCGATATTAAGCATAGCGACCAAACCTTTAAGTACATATAATTAATCGCGCCTGCCTGACCCCCTCGCCCTGCCGACCCGTTACCGAACAGAAGAGGTAGCACAACGAGTAATAACACTATGAACCGTGTCAATATCATCATCGGTAATCTTGCCGTTGATTATGGACCAGATTTTTCGCTATTGATAACAAATTCTCGTTTTCTTTCTTAGGAATTCCTCGCAATACCAAATTGTTCCTTCAACTATAATTTTCGATACTGTGAATGTATTCCGTTGTTCAAGTGTCTTTGGCTTCAAAGCTATTTTTTAACAAGGACAAAAGTAACGGTTTCCTTTTGAAAATCCGTGATCTTCATATTTCCGCTGCATATCTGCATAGGACTGTAACGTAGCCAGTTTCTTTTCGATATTCGATACATCACTATCCTTGGAATTTGATGTCAACAGTTTCGCCAAGCATGTCAGGAGACACCCAATAGTTAAAGCGATTTTTTAATAAAGCGTTATTTGGTTTACATCAATACTAACACAGATTGATAGCGTGACTCACACGATCCGTTACAGGTGATAATGCCTAGCGAGTGTCGGTTAATCCTTTTGATACAAGCAGAAAATTCCACTGGCATGGTGAAAATTAAGTAAAATATTCACTAAAATGCACAAAACTCACAAACTCTTAATATTATTGATCGACCGCTTCACTAATTATACGTAAAAGGAAAGTATAGTGTTGTAAACCGTTGTATTAAAAATTGGGCAATTTCCAAAATATTTACAACAATGTGGATAGATGTTCAACTATAAACGAGAGATGTTGTCAATTACGTAACCGCGGACGAATTTCAGAATATTCTAAACGCATTGTTGTTGTTACTATGTTGTAGTACAAATTATTCATAAGTTGGGGATTTGTTACATAGCACGACGAATATATAGTTTTGACAAATAAAAAATTATTTCCCGATGATTTTGAATTCATGATAACTGAATAAGTAGCAACAAATACTTTTGTTACTAATTATAATAAATTATCGTTTTGACCTTTCCATTGCAGTAAGTTGCATTAACGCGCTAGTGCTCGAAGAAATGGCGCAATACCTTACATTTTACACAATTTAGTAATTTGTAGACAACTTATATTGTTGTTAAATAGTTAGTTTATATTGCAAAATGATATTGCAACATATTGAGTAAAAATGATGGTTTTTCAGACATTCTCAGACGTCGTGCTAACAGCAATGTTTTATAGACATTACAGCAGCACATGATAATGTGCATTTGGGTATATTGGTAGAGTACATTTTAAAATGCCACAAATTTACAATAAAAGCATTTTTAATAATAGATTCGGTCTTTCTAATAATAGAAACATATATTAGACTAAAGAAGACGACCACAACCAAGAGGAACCGGTATTCAATAAAATATTACATTTTTGGATCAAATATATAACCCAATTCATTCTTTGAAAAACGAAATATTTTAGATGTCTTCGAAATGGTGATGCAATATTCCCATAAAAGGATTGAAATTAGAATTTTAAAAGTCGTACCAATATGTTCTATTGATCTAATGGAAATATTTCATAATACGAATACATCCTCAACAAACCATTCGATAACAATCCCAGCACTGTATCGTTTTCCTTGCCTCGCAAAATATAACTTTGATTTAGACTTGTGCAATCACAAACTAAAGACATTATAGAAGAATAATTAATTGCAACTCTCTAAATTCTACTCATAATGGATCGAAGCTCGTTGCTAGTTTATTTTATTTATTCAATTTAAGCTACTAATTTTCCGAAAACCTTTCATCAATAATTCTTACAAAAACTATCACAACAAGATTTAATTGTAGAAAGTTAGCACCTGTATAGATATTACGAATTGCTTGGCAACCAACACTACCAATCAGACTATGCAAACTTTCATATTTGGGCAATTTTCACACAACATCCATGGTACGGCAAAAAAATCCTTTCTACCAAAAAATCATGCGATAGTGGGATTCGAACACATGACATCCAGTGCGTTAGTATTCGTCCTAACAACGATATCGTCTATACCAGGGGAGGCCAACAAGTCGATCGCGATCGACCGGTCGATCGCGAGACCAATTTTGGTCGATCACTCGCAAGTTCGGGGTTTGCGAAAAGTATCTCATAAAAACTTTTAACTTAAAAAGTACAAATACTTTTTATTCAAATGTTTTCTGTGATTAGCTCATAGAAAGGATATAATTTTTATATTATCATTATTTTTATTAGTTTGTTTTGACATTTGAAATGGTTTTATTAAGTTCTTTTTCTTTGCACTTTTGCAATTTTTTTTTCTATTTAAAGCTTTTGTCGGTAGATAACTTTTTTGCTGCTGCTACTTTTTGCTATCTATATAAAATTTATTTGAATTGGGATATTACAAAATCAGCATAATACTTCGGCTTATGATAAATAAATTCAAATAAGTAGCCCTGCATTCTACCCCTAACTCTATTTTGAGGTTATATAGTTTGCGTAAGAGCAGAATATATCTTTCTATGTGTTTTTTTTCTGCATTTATACCTTAAAGAAGAGATTTGTTTCATTGAAGAACCATCAACAGGGCAACAAGGAATGTAGCATAAAATATTTTTGTCGTAAAAATATTTAATTGCAAGTTGCTCGTCATTGAAAAACTTTTCTAAGTCTTTACGCAAAGGAATCATAGGGTATATATTACTTTTAGTTTATATATTAAAAAAAATAAAAAAAAGTTATTATATCGGGTTCGAACCCGGGGGGTAATCCTCCAAATTTGATCCACTACTTTTATTACATGCCCTATTATTAAGTCGTATATTTTTTGCATTTTAGTATACCTATTTGTGAACATGGATAGCAAACCAAAAAAATCGAAAACATATCATTTCAATGAAGAATGGGAAATTAACTATTTTTTTACGATGGTGAATGATAAATGTTGCTGCTTAATATGTCTTAGCTCGATAGCCATTGCTAAAAAGGGTAATTTGGAGAGACATTTCTTATCTTTACATAACAAGTATCAAACAGATTATCCACCAAATTCCGAATTACGAAAACGTAAAGTTCGGGATCTTAAAACTCAATTAACAAATCAACAAAATATTTTCAAAAAGCCAATATTGAAGTCACAAGCAGTAACAACTGCATCCTTCAAAGTAAGCTATCTATTAGCTAAAAAATGTAAACCATTTTCTGATGGTGAATTTGTAAAGGAAATGTTCTTGGAAATCTCGGATTCCCTTTTTAATGATTTTAAGAACAAGAGCGAAATTACTGCTGCAATTCAAGATCTACAACTGTCCCGAAACACAGTGATGCGACGAATCGAAAAGATGGGTGTAAATTTAAAGGAACAGTTACAAAATGATATTAACAGATGCTCTTGTTTTTCTCTTCAATGTGATGAATCGACAGATATAAGTGATACTGCACAGTTACTTGTTTTCATTCGTTTAGTTTTTGAAGATTTTACATCTAAAGAAGAATTGTTGGGTATGATTTCTTTGAAAGAAAGGACTAGAGGTGTAAATATATTCAACGGGTTTAAAAGTCTGCTTAATGATAAGAAAGTACCTCTTTTTAAATTAGTTTCAATAACAACGGATGGCGCAGCTGCAATGATAGGCCGCAAAAATGGATTTATAGCCCTATGTCGAAATGACGATGAATTCCCAGATTTTTTGAGTTACCACTGTATAATTCACCAGCAAGTATTATCCAGCAAGAGACTAAATACAAAAGAAGTAATGGACATCGCGTTTGAAATTGTTAATTCAATTCGTGGAAGTTCTCTCAAACGTCGTCTTTTTCAACTAAAACTCGATGAAGGTCAGCCTGATTTATTATTGCATACTGATGTAAGATGGCTAAGTAGAGGTAAATTTCTGCAACGATTTCGTGATTTATTGCCTGAAATAATAGAATTTCTTAATGAACAAGAGAAAAAATATGCATATTTAAATGACAAAACCTGGCTTAGTGACTTAGCATTCCTTACAGATTTTACTTCCATATTAAGCCATTTAAATTTAGAATTACAAGGTAAAAATAAAACAATAATTGATATGATTAGCAGCATAGATGCATATAAAACCAAATTTATTTTGTTGATAGAAGATTTACAACAAAATAATATGAACCATTTTCCAAATATGGCAGACAACTTACAAAAAAATAAAAATATTATTTATGAGATTGACAAGTACGTGGCCGAAATACAAAATGTAATGGAAGATTTTGAGAAGCGATTCCAAGATTTTAAAAAAATTAAAGAAATTGTGGAATTTACATCTTTTCCTTTCAAAAAAGATTTAATTGTGAAGGAAATTAGCAAAAAAATTGCAGACTTATTTGATATGGAGCAAAACGCCTTGGAAAATGAAATTATAATTTTACAATCTGATTTAATCTTACAAGCCAGAAAATTTGAAGAAAATTTTTGGAAATATGTTAACCGAGAAAAGTATCCCAATATTATCAAATGTAGCGAATATATTTATTCTTGCTTTGGATCTACGTATCTGTGCGAATCGGCATTTTCATATTTACAATTGACTAAAACTAAACTTCGTTCCGTCCTGACCGATTCTCATACTGAGGACTCATTGTTATTGTCTTTGTCAGGATATACTCCAAATTATGATGCACTAGTAAAGGAAATGCAGACTCAGGTTTCTCATTAATTTAAAAAGTTTGAATGAATAAATGTTATTAATAAGTGCTCATGTTGTTTTAATTCCTCTGGACATAAGTTTTTTAACCCATTAAATAAATACTCATGTATGTAGATTATTTACACCTTAATCATGGAGCTCGCCAAAGTGCACGTCGGTATAAAAGCACATTGCAAAAACATCCCCTTCTTACCTAAAAAATAGGTCGATCGCGACACAATTTTAAAATAAAAAGGAGATCTTATGTGCACCAAAGTTGGCCACACCTGGTCTATACCACGATGGCTCCCTTTTATTTCATAATCACCCCTTCCATGATGAATTTGATGATAGTTCACCTGGTCCACTAAATGTGGCACAATTTGCTTGCCATCAAATTTGACTGTTTTTCCGATTCCATTATTATTCGTTTGCATTCATAAATTCGGAACCGGAGCTGATGTCTGATACTTCCTGTTGATATTGGACCGTATATTAGTTGATTACGACAAACATATCAAGCAAGTTACACAAATGGTCACGGTTGGGCGATTCACAACATCTATGTTGATTTTTATCTTCTCCAAAAGACCCTCCGTGTGATTCAAACACATGATCTCGTGTGCGTTGATATTCGTCCTAACGATGAATGATATCGGCCACACCCACAGTGATCTCCATTCTTAACTATGTCTTCTTGATGAACTTGACGATAATGCTCCTGGTATTATAATTGCGGTACTTCGGTATTGATGGTTTTTGGAGCTTGTTGGTCACTTCATTCGATAGTTTCTTTTAATAAAAATTCACTTGTCATTAAATATGACTTTTACTGATGCAATAATTAACAGTATATACGTTAATAGAATCGGACACGTTTTGCAGATCAGCGCCCATTTTAATAGTGAACATAACACCAAAAATCCAGGAAGAGGGGAGTAGAGCAGTATTACGCTGCAGACGCTAGGGTAATCTTTCTGTTCATACATAAATAACATCAAAACTATAATCGTTAGGTAATATACTCGGCGATAATAAATACCATTCACCACAAGAAAAATTCAAGCACAATTACCTCAAGCTTACGAACACAAATAAAAATGCTAGAATATGGGGAAATATTATAATTCCGACAATAAGTCAAAGACGGTGTGGAATTCCATAAATTAGTTTTCAATATATTTCATCGATCATGGCCTATAATATTCATTAATTATGGCCCATAGTATTCATTAATCGTGGCTCTCATAAATGGATTTGTAAGTTAAATATGGAATATAAACGATGCTGTTGTCTGTCGCCCAGAGTTAAATTAATAAAGGAGATGGAAGTGTTTGGATGTTTATATATGAATATTTTTACATCTTTCTTTAAGACATTAGGTGACGAATATTTTGCGTAATTTTACATTCACAGAAAATAGATTTGATTCTCAAACAAGGATTTATAGTTCAACCATCCTTCCGAAAATACGAATTTCTTGACAAGCACTCGAACGCATTGAAATGGTCATCAAATATTCAATTTTTATCGAACGGATTATTAGTGGAATCAAAAGGCGAATCAATCCTATCAATTATTATGTAAAAAGTGTTTATAAGCATTTCGCTTCTGCCATTGAATTCTACTTCACCAGATCTTGAATCATCGAATTGTAATTTTGTAGTACGTTTTCTCCCAGTGTCAAATTTATACTCCGAACAACTTGTAATAATTTTTCCCTGCTCACCATAAAAAGAAAACCGTTCACGTAGCTGGGTTATATATTTAATTAATGAGTCATATAAAGCGACTGCCAATGAAATATCAATATCTGTTGACTTCAATGTCTTACTTACTTTATTGAGTTCAGTTAAAATATCTTTCCACAGTGTTAGTAGAATCCCTATTTCTAATTCCTCAAATTTAATTCTGATTCCATTTGCTTGGACTCTAGATGCGTTTGGTTGCATAGTATCATCAATAATTTCTTTTAAGGAATTATTGAAAGCAGAAAAACCTCTGAAAAAAACCTTGATGTTAATCGGCGCGATATGACCACCTGGTAGTCGACAATTTCTTTGGAACTAGAGAATCTGCGATTTCCTTAAATTTTTCAATCGTGATTTGCCATCTGTATGTAGAAGCAAAGAAGAAATTTTATATTTCTTCTACAAACATGAAAAATGAAGTGGCTATGTTACAGCTTTCAGCTGTGCGAGTACCGACCAAATTAAGAGAATGTGCGCACATGGGACAAATAATGCAAGAGGATTGCGTTTTTTTATAGGAGCTTGTAATTCAGAGTATTGACCTGACATGTTACTGGCATTGTCATACGATTGTCCTCGACAATTTTGAATATCTAGAGATAAATCGTCTAAACTTCTCATAATCCGAGCTTCCATGTCAACCGCTTTGTGACCACCGTTATTGATAAATGTAATGAATCTCTCAATAGGAACACCATCACATTTCACATAACTTATAATAATAGTAAGTTTATCAGAATGGCTTATATCAGGAGATGAATCAACGCTAATTGAAAAATATTTTGCCAATTTTGCTTCAGAACCTATAAATTCGCGAACATTATTTGCAAGCACTTTAATAAATTCGTTACAAATTGTGGAAGACAAATAAGACATGTTGCCACGGCCTGCGTTACCAATCCTTTAAATGTGATCGTGCAAAATAGGATGAAATTGAGCAATTAGCTCCAAAATTCCCATATAATTCCCGTTATTACTATTTCCAAATAGCTCTGTTCTTCCTCTAAATGGCAGTCCTCGACTTGACAACAATTTAATTCGTTGAAGAATGTCCACCCAGTATATCTTTTCTACTAAATATTGTTTATGCAATTCTGTATCTATTGTTATATTATTATTATATAACGTTCACGCTGTGACTGAAAATTCAGCTGATAAGCTGCATGAAATGGTCAAACGATTCTGGGAAATTGAAACTGCGAATGAAAATCCCATTTATGCACAAGCTCCATGCGAGATTAGTTTCCGAAAAGGTACGACTCGTGATGCTTCCGGGCGTTTCATTGTTGAACTTCCATTTAATAACAACCAGCATACTCTTGGCTCTAATTACGAACAAGCAAAATCTCGATTCAAGTCATTGGAAAGGAAATTTACGCGTAACATTAATTTGAAGCAACAATATACCGAATTCATGAACGAATATATTGCAATTGGCCATATGACTGTCAGCGGTGAATCTTCGAATACAGGGTACTATTTGCCTCACCATGCAGTGTTTGAAGAAACTAGTGTCACCAAACGCTATCGCGTTGTCTTTAACGGTTCCTGCAAATCGAATAACGGTGTAGCCTTGAACATTTTATACGCAGGGCCAGTAGTACAAGATGACCTAATTAGCATTCTACTACGTTTCCGCAAACACGCTGTTGTTTTCATTGGAGCCATAGAAAAAATGTATCGCCAGATATTAATCACTGAGAACCATCGCGAGTATCAATGGATTCTGTGGCGCGCTTCACCAGACGAAAGGTTAAAAACCTATACGCTGAACACTGTCACTTACGGAACGTCCTGTGCACCTTATCTAGCAACCAGATGCAGTGGAGTAACCAGTGGAGCTCGCGAACATCGAATCCAGTGCATTTCCTCCTATTGCGTCACGGGTGCTATCGAAGAACTATTATATAGACGATTGCATTACAGGCGGTGACACTGTATCAGCTACTCGTGAATTAAAGGGTGAGCTGGTAGAATTACTGAAACGCGGTGGATTTAAATTAGATAAGTGGCGGTCAAATATTACGGAGCTTGTTGACAACAGCGTAAATGAAACAGTTAAGTTGAACAAGTCTGATATGAACACGTTAGGACTATTGTGGAACTATCAGGAAGACAAGCTGACGTATAAAGCACCATTAAGCTCTGTTAAAAAGGTTACTAAACGGGTAATTTTATCGGAAACCTCGCAATTGTTTGACCCGCTAGGTTTAGTCGGCCCTATCATAGTATGTGCAAAATTATTACTACAACAGCTGTGGAAGGACAAATTTGATTGCGATGAGGCTGTGCCCATGGATATTCATAGTGCGTGGACCCAGTATCGCGAGGAACTACATGAGATAAATAAGATTTCCATACCTAGACGCATGACAAATTTGGACTATGTTGATTTACAATTGCATGCGTTTTGTGACAGATCGGAGAAGGCTTATGGTGCAACACTATACATTAGAACAAGTGATTCCGCAAGTACAAGTAGAATTGTCGTGCGCGAAATCGCGTGTGTGCCCGCTTAAACATACTACGATTCCGCGATTGAAATTAACAGCAGCATTGCTCGCCAGCCGGCTAGTTAAACGGGTCGTGAGGGCACTACACATTGACTTCAGTGCTGTATATTATTGGACGGATTCCATAATCGTTCTGTCGTTGTTGAAAACACCTCCCCAGCAGTGGAAAACCTTCGTCGCCAATCGAGTGTGCGAAATTTAAGCAGATACAGCAGGCGCTCACTGGCGACACGTGCGGTCCAGCAACAACCCTGGCGACATCATATCTCGTGGTACGAGTCCAGAGATATCAATATTGCATGTATTTCACAAGGCTATAAAGCCTGGTTATGTTTATGTTTAAGTTAGTTTTAGTTTATCTGCGAAAGCTATCATTATCGTTATTTTTATATTGTTTGTTCTTAGTATTAATTAAACGCATAAACCAATCTTGAGTTAATTTATCTAAGCTTACATCAACAAGCAGTTCAATAATTAGGTATCCAATATCGCTTGGATTCCCGATGCAATTATATTTATTACTAGGCAATTGCAACAAAATATTTGCCCATTAATCGCATCGAAACAATCCCTATAAATCCGCCACTGTCTGGCTATAGATACTTGAGCCCCCATCAAAAATTTCTGCAAATTCTAATTTCAAAAGTGCCAATGACGTTTTGCATTTAATATATGCCAATTTGCCAATTTGCATTTAATATATTCTCTTGAAAGAAAGAGTAATAAATTTGAGTATGATCGGCATAAAGATGAACAGTTCTTGAATGATTTATATAAATTGGAAGTATAGATGGCAAATAAAAGAGGGCTTAGGATAGATCCTTGTGGAACCCCTGAAAGTACATGACGTGGCTCTGACAATTCCTTATCAATCCTAACTTGTTGCATTCGATCAAAAAGATAGTTTCTTATTAGTCCAGTTGCAGAATTATCAAAACCTACGAAGTGTAAAATTTTTAGAAGTAAATTATGATCTATAGTATCGAATGTCATAGAGAAGTCGATAAGTATCATTGCTGTTAATTTATTGCTGTCATTACTTCTAAAATTATGATCGGTTATATGGGTTAAAGCTGTTGCACAACTAGGGCCCTGTCTAAATCCAGATTGTATGGTAAGTAAAATTTTGTACATGTTAAAGTGAGCTTTAATTTGAGTTTCCAAGATTCTTTCAAGAACTTTAGATAAACAATACTGATTGGGCGCAAGTCGCTAAAGTCTTTAGGTTCACTTATTTTAGGCAACGGTGTAATATATGACAATTTCCTTAATTTAGGCACCTCATTAGTTTCTATAACGTAATTTATATTGTGTGTAACGTAGGGAAGAATAATTGGACAATATAATGAAATCATTGAAATATTTATCCTATCACACCCAGAAGCCTTACTTTTTATATTAGAAATGAACTATATTACAACTTTCATAAACAAACATAAAAAAATCATAATTATTGGTGATGTAAATATCGACTTATTGGAAGAAAATGATCATATACACCAATACAAAAGCATGGTTACGCTACATGGGAGAAAATTCTTGAACAAAATAAACAAAAAGAACATAACTAGACCAAATAAAACAAACCCAAAAGGTGGCAGCATCATTGACCACTTCATTACAAATTGCAAGAATAGAGAATACAAGCTGCGCTTGGCTCTAAATCCTATATCAGACCATAAAATTGCCAACATCAAGGTTGATAAAATATTCACAAAACTACGACCAATGAAAACGAATATTATAAAAACAATCGACTACAATAAATACGCACAAATTATAAAAACCGATATTGAACATGCCAAAGACACTCTGAATTTTGAAAAACTGACATCAATGATGCAAATTGCAAAACAAATGGCAACAAAGTCAATAAAAATAAGATCAAGAAATAACACTTGGATAACACAAGAATTAATACGTCTAATAGCACAAAGAAACAAGTCGTACGAAAAAATGAAGACATACAACTCGATAATAAATATTAACCAATATTAAAAACTAAAAAACCTTGCCAACAAAAACATACGAAAAGCAAAGAACGAATACTTGAAAAATGAAATAGAATCCAATATTAGTAATCCTAGGAAACTATGGAAAACGATAAATAAAATCATAAAAAACAACTCTGGAGATAAACCAAGGCCAACAATATCCAAACTAATTGTGGGAAACAATACCATAAAGGACCATAGACATATCGCAGAAGAACTCAATAACTACTTTATTAATATTGGCTCAAACCTAGAAAAAGAACAAAAACAAAAACACTATAAAGATGATATATACGTGCACTTTGAAGAACAAACAAACAACAACACAATCAACATAACACAAATAACACCTAACGAAATAACAAAACTCATTAATGAATTGAAAAACAATACAGCGAATGGCGAAGACAGAATCAGTACACAAGATTTGAAATCTGTTGCAAATATTATAAGCGAACCCATATCAAAGATAATCAACATAAACCTTGCCAAAGGCGAATTCCCCGACATTCTCAAAATAGGTACCATTACTCCGATCCACAAATCGGGGTCGAAACATGTAATGTCAAAATATCGTCCCATAACAGTGATATCTAATCTCGCAAAGATCTATGAACGCATCATAAAAAGAAGAATAATGGAATTTATAAAGAGTACAATCAACTTTGACAAACATCAGTACGGTTTCCTAAATAACAGCAATACGGAATCAGCAGTAATCGAAGTCACGGACTATATAAACTCTGGACTTGACGAAGGTCACTACATAGCCGCTATCTATATAGACCTTAAGAAAGCATTTGATACGGTCGACCACGAAATACTATTAAATAAACTTCATCACCTCGGAATTAAAGGGACTGCCGAAACCCTTATTAGAAACTACCTTTGTAAAAGACCAGTCAAAACAAAAGTGGGGACTGTAACCAGTAGCCAGAACTTTATAAAAAAAGGTGTACCGCAGGGCTCTATCCTGGGACCCCTACTATATATACTCTACATCCACAACATGACAAAAATAAATCTATCGGGCAACTACACAATCTTTGCTGACGACACCATAATTTTATATAAAAACAAAGACGCCTGAAAACTAGAAAACACAATAAATAAAGATCTGAAGATATATACGAAGTGGCTATATGCGAACATTCTATACATTAACGAAAAGAAGACCGAGTTTATGATCTATAAACAAAAAAATAAAAACGAAGTGCAATTGAAAATAAAAATTGGTGATACCAGTATTAAACAGGTAAATAGTGCTAAGTACTTAGGTTCAACCTTGGATAAAGACCTCAATTTTAATCAACATACCTCAAGTATTAGAATGAAAATAGTGAAAATGATTGGTGCTTTAAACAGATGTGGCAATCTCCCCGATAACATTCTCAAACTCATCTATCATAGTTGCGTAAAATCGCATATAACGTACCTAATCCAAATATGGACTCAAGGAAATAAATCAAATCGTGACACGATGCAAGTACTAATGAACAGAGTTATAAAAATCCTATTTAAATTCCCCAGACTAACAAACACCTGTGAACTATATAACAAAACCAACCGAATGAATCTAGAAAATTTAGTGCTGATAGAAAATTCAAAACTAATCTACAAAATAAAAAACAACAACATAAAACATAACTTAAACTTAATGGAAAATCAAGACATCCACAACCAAAATACTAGAAGTAAGGGAGATATCCACATTTCGTCCATCAGAACAAACAGAGGAAGAAGAAATATAACATTTATGGCAATCAAACAGTTCAATGAACTCCCACGAGAAAACCAAAGGGCCGAAAACATCGCTCTTTTCACAAAAAAATTAAAAAAACATGTTACCAATACTACAACACCTCAATGATCAACGACATAGCTGACCTACCTATATAACTTATATTACTGATATTACATACATTCTATATCACCTCTCCTTCCGAAAATACTGAAACCTCTATACACATGACACACATTGTAAAATACGATTATTTTAGTAATTCTATTACGTAGTCAACTGTAAGATCTACAAAAATATAATTGCAACCTTATACCTACTCATAATAGATTGGCTGCTATATATTTTTGTTACATTTAATGTTCTAAATTTACTATAAATTACTGTATTTCGTTATAAACTTAATAAGAAAAAAAAAAAGCACAGCGAAAACATCACAGACCTAGCATGCGTAATAGATCCGTCCTTTTATGATATTTGTATTAAAGCTATAAATAGTATGTACGGTTTCAATCTAAAGGAACGAACTTACAGGACTCCTACGCTAGCTTTAAATGTTGGAATACTCCTAAATCATGTAGTCGATGTGTTGCTTGTTGAAAGTACAAAACAAAAAAATTGTGCATTGGAAGGCAATGTCGAGAAATTTAAAAAAAATACATAGCTTGGAATTCTACAGGGTTTCCAGCACCGCTTTAGCACAACGAAAGGAATCAACATTTAATAAAGTACAACAGTTGCCCAGTGCCGATGATGTCCACAAATTTGTGACCTATTTGAAAGCAGAGATTGAGAAATCATTTAACATATTAAAAGAATCTTTCGACATTAATAATTGGACTTTGTTATGCAAAACGACTCGTTTACGTATTTTTCTATTTAACAGAAAACGTGTTGGTGAATTCAAACGATTGAAAATTAAAGATTATAAACAAAGACAAGTTATATCAGCTGGATCGGACTCATATCGAACTTTAACGCAAACGGAACAGAGACTAGCGCACACATTCTCCAGGATTGAAATAAGAGGCAAAAAAAGGAATGAAGGGGCCCATACTATGGGTACCCATGGACAAGCAACAAGAAAAATACCTAGATGTGATATTAGAATTACGAAAGTTGGCTGGAGTTTCGCTTGATAATCCTTATGTATTCGGAAACGGAGGAACCCATAATGACTTCAAATATTTCGAAGCATGCAAACTGTTTAGAGAGTACTCATCACTTTGCGGGGTATCTTTTCCTGAAACTCTACGAGGTACCACACTACGAAAACAGCTCGCTACCATAAGCCAAGTAATGCACTTAACGAAAAATTATGTGCAGCTCATATCAGACCATATGGGACATGAGCTAGGAGTTCATAAATTATACTTCAGAATACCAGATTTGTCTTTAGAAGTAGCTAAGGTATCGAAGCTTTTGATGGCCGCTGAAGATAATTTATTCGACAAATATCGTGGGAAAAATTTGAATACTATTGAACCTCTAGAAATTGGGACCAAAAAACTGGCGAGAAAATTAATGTAATAATTTGGATAATCCTGATTTAGAAGATTGTACAACGGATGGAAAAAATGTATTCTCAGGGATTGTCATAAATGACAGAACAGACAAAGTTGTAAATTCTGACGATGACGACTGATTGATTGACAAAGATTCTGTCCCAGAGGATATTTCTGCTAGTGAAGATGATAGCTGGAATGTAAAGCTGAAGAAAGAAAACAAAAGAAAACTCTCAGAAATTCAAAAGGAAGTAAGTATTTTAGTGTATTAAAATTAAATTACTATAGTATTATTGTGTTTTAATATTTGAAGTAGTGCTTTATGTGGCGAGCAATAGTAGTTTAAAAACGAACGTACTGGGCCATGACGAGCCACTCAAATTATTTTACGCTAAATAGTACCACCGATAGTATGATATTTTTAAAATTTTAATCAGATTATGGACCACCACAGAAAATCTCTCTGTAACCAAATTTTCATCTCTCAATTCTGTAGCGTTTGCAAAATAAAAAAAGGCCACTCAATTTGAAATCCCCGTGCTCATAAGAAATATGTATAAAATAAATGTTTTGTTTCTATAGAACAACCAAGGGAAAATGGACAACGCCAAAAAAAAGCGCTGCTACATTTCAACTGAAAGAATATTGATCAAAAAAAAATGTACCATCACTACCATATAATGTCAACAAATAATTAAATCTGAAGCCTGCCTCAAAAACCGTACGCCTGATCAACTAAAAGCATAGGTTAAAAATAGGAATCATTTAAATGCTAATACCGTTTGCGCTTCAAGAGGTTAGTTTGATCCTAATTTACTTATTATATTACGCTTCTAAACCATTATTTTCACATTATTTCTATTTTTTTCACTACATGCATATTGTACCTATAAGTAGAAATGTACGCTCATACTATTTAGGTATATCTAAATCTGCCTTTTGTTCTACCTTTTATAATAGTGGAACTTATCGAAGAATTTGACATAGTTTTATATATCCTATAATGATATACATTTTATTGTTAGCACTTTTTTCATAATTTATTCAACTAATCCTCGTCACTTGAGTTTTCTTTCTTATAATGTGTACAATCCTACATGACTTACGACGATTTTATAGTACTGATAGTGATGATGGCGTCTACAATCACAGAGATTGGTTGGAAATAGAACGCCATGTCTCTCTATCTTGCACCAGCTCCTTCAGCTTCATAATTACTCCTATGCATATCCTACACTATCTGCATATAATCATAGTCTACCCCTACCTATCCTGCCTTCAAACTTCAAACCCCTATCTATCCTACCTTCTATAATAGACGAATAATACCCCTATGTCTCAAAATATAGCCTGTCATTGTATCTCTCCTACGTTGTAAGATCATAAAGATAAAGATAAAGATATTTATTCAGCTATAAAAACAGCAACGTCAAAACATGGTGCGGTGTCGCAATGATATTGTAGATACAAATTTATAGGTTTAGAATATGTAAGAAAGAAGAACACATTATATAATAATAATAATAATAATAATATATTCTTTATTGGGAAAAAAACTGTACATAATTTTGTGAGTAAAGGTAATAATTAACAGAAGCAGTTCTTAACCTAAGGGCGATATTCAGCTAGAATATGAAGAAAATCAGTACAATGAAAGGAAATAAATACAAAATATGCTGCTCTTCCATATAACCCATTAAAATTTATAACAAGAGAAAGCCCAGTTAAGATTATATCAACTATTGCTCTTTTATAGAGGATAATAATTATATATAATATATTGTAATAATATTTACTAAAACACAGAAATACTATACAACATTCATATATTAACCCTTGTGTTGAATTATATCAGTAATTGACATATAATTAGAAAAGTATGATTATTTATACAGATCTATGCAAATTCTATACAAATACAAATTAGAACCGCACATCACATTCAATCAATTGCCTTTTAAGAATATATATTTTGCAGTGTTTTTTGAAATTGGTGAGGTTATTTATTTGTCTTAAGTGATCAGGTAAAATGTTCCATATTTTAGACACACAATAAGAGAATGATATTTCAAAGCGAGCGGATCAGTGGAGCGGTGGCGTTATCAAGTTCATTCGTCTAATGTTAATATTATGCACGTCGGTACGGAAAGATATTTTTTTATGTAGATATGCGGGTGTTTTATTTAAAATGATATTTGAAAAGAGTGTTATCTGATGAAGCAACCGCCTGTTATGCATGTTCAACCAATTACAATTCATAAGCTTGTGACTTACTTGATCTCTTCGACCTAAACCAAATATTAATCTAATGCAATTATTCTTAATCTAATTCAATAATAATTTTTAATAATTATTCAATAATAATTTAATTATTCAATTATATGATAACATCATCCATAAATTCTCCGATGGAGTACTACGCCTTTGTCAGCAAAAACTTTTTCACAGTATGTTTGAAGGTTCTTTCAGGCATGAGTCTCCCATTATACGGTAACTTGTTGAACGCTCGATATCCGAGAGTGGTTATGTGAGATACTTGAAGCCTACTTGTAGGGTAGTTTATGTTGATTTTCGATCTTACGTTGTATGTGTGTATGTCTGACCGGTACTCCAGCAAGTTCAACTCTCTTCGAACTTTGCATAAGATTTTTAGTAGATACGAGCTGTATAATGTTAAAATACCATGCTTTATGAATATTGGCTTGCAGTGGGTTCGAGAACAAATAGATTCAATTGCACGTACTGATCTTTTTTGCAGAACAAACATTTTAGTGACATGATGGCCGAGTCCCCATATTGTTAAACCATACGTCATTTTACTGTAAAATAATGCAAAATACGCAATTATTGCTGCATTCGTTCCAGCAACCTGCTTTATTCTTCGGATCGCAAACGTCGCAGATGATAGCTTCGCGCTCAACTCGTTTACGTGGCATTCCCATGTGAGTAATGAATCGAAATTGACTCCAAGGAATTTTAGTGTGCCTCCATGGGCTCCGTGTCGCGTCTGCTGGCGGTAAAGGTGACCTCTGAAGTTTTGTCTCCGGTCAGCACTAATTTGTTTGCTGTGAACCATTCTGGGGCTCTATCCAGCAAGATTTTTGCGTTCTCCTTTAGTTCGTCTATTTTCTTGCCTCTGCCGTATCAGCTGCATACAACACAGTACAACAGCCTGTATTGTTTGGCAGGTCGTTGATGTAACAGATGAAAAACAGCGGTCCACATATAGAGCTTTTAATAAATCTGCCGACATATTTATCGGAATAGAAGCTTTTGTTTCAAATAATGTTTATGGAAAATATAATATGAATAATACTACTTACTATAAGGAATTAAGTAAAAAATACTGTAATTACTATGCTAGTAAATCTAGTTCTAGCGGTAGTACTAGTAGCAGTACGAATTGTAATTTTAACGATAGTAATATAGTCGATATGGACTGTATAAGTAAAATGATTCAAATAAAAATTAATCGTTTAGAAAATAACGATACAATAATAGAAGTGGAGAATTATGAAAAGAAATTCTGAAACTAATACAGAATTATATGTATGCAATTGTAGTGAACCTAAGGAAATGGGAAATGATCCTTGTATTTTCACTATAAATAATCAGCAACACGAAATGGTGTTATTCGAATTTAGTACTAATACTTATGCACTGCCTCTACTTTTAGATCGTGGTGCAGATATTTCTATTATTAAGGTTAGTAAAGTACCGTTAGGAAGAGATATTGATGAAGATGGAATTTTAGTCCTTAAGGGTATAACTAATAAATTTTTGCATACTATAGGAAAATGTATGTTAAATTTTAATTAAGATTGTAATAATTATATTTCGCAAAAGTTTTTCGTTGTCAATGATGACGTGGCTATTAAAGGTGCCGGAATTCTCGGGCGAAAATTTCTAATGAACCATAAAGCTGTAATAAATGACGAAACTAATAATCTTCAAGCTAAAGCTAAAAGTTGGAAATTATTACCATATGAATCTATATTATGTACCATTCAACCAAGATCTGAAACTATAATCGAAGTGAATTGTACCGTGGACGAGGGCCCATGTGGTATATTTTCCGAACAACTTTTTCCAGAAGTAATCATAGGTTCTTGTATTTCTTATGCATGTAACAAAAAATGCATGGTTTCTGTCTTGAATTTAACTGATTCTAAGATAATCTGTCCGATGCTTAAGGTCCAAACCAAAAAAGTTACAGTTGAAATTCTTCTTCAACTAATCCTACACTAGAAGAAAACGCCAGATCCGCTCGTTTATTAAACCTTAGAAAACTAATTGATACTAAAACTTTAAACTATGAAGAAAAGAAAAATTAATGAATCTTGTAGACGGTTATAGCGATATTTTCGCGTTGTCAACTGATAAACTTTCTCACAGTAGTATCACTGTACATAGCATACCCACATTATCCGATAAACCACCCATTCATATGCGCCAATACCGTTTGCCGCATAAGCACAAAGCTATAGTTCAAAAGGAAGTTGAAAGATTGTTGTCTGAGAATATAATCGAATACAGCAGTTCCCCGCTCAATTCACCTCTTCTGGTGGTTCCAAAGAAATCCGAGAATGGTGAAGCATCTTACAGAGTAGTGGTAGATTTTAGGAAATTTAACGACATTACAATAGGCGATTCTTTCCCCCTCCCTTTAACCTCTGACATTTTGGATAACATTGGGCGTGCCCAATATATTAGTTCCTTATACATGTTATCTGGATATCATCAAATAACGATGCATCCGGATGAACATAAAACAGCTTTCTCTACAGAAAATAATCTCTGTCATTTTAATAGACTCCCATACGGATTAAAAGGTGCCGTCAGTACTTTTTCCAGACATATGCAAACTGCTCTTAGCTGCTCCTATCGGCATTAATTCATTCGTTTATTTAGACGACATCGTAGTTTTCTCACAGCTTGAACGAACATATTAATAAATTATCTGAAATTTTCGATCGTTTTAGAAAATTTAACTTGAAATTGAAACCACAAAAATTCTATTTTCTTAGCTAAGAACTTCATTTCTTCGGTCATAAAATTTCTAGTAAGGGAGTAGAACCGAAACCCCGATAACGTAGCAGCAGTTTTAAATTTTCCAATTCCTAAAAGGACGAAGAATGTTAAACAGTTCTTAGGTTTAGTCGGTTATTACCGAAAATTGATTGAATTTTTTTCCAAAATTACAATACCCTTTACCAAACTATTAAAAAAGAATGTTAAATTTTATTGGTCGGACAACTGTCAACTAGCTTTTGATTCATTAAAATCCATTATAACTTCACCGCCAATCTTACAATACCCAGATTATCAAAAACCGTTTATATTGACTAGGGTTTGACGGTTTTTCAAACCCGGTTTTAAAAAACCGGTTTTTTAAATAAATTTGTCACATTTGAAAACCGGTTTTTAAATTAAGAAAACCGGTTTAAAAGAATTCAAATTATTATGTAAAAATTAATTTTTAACTTATTTGATTTGCTATTTATTTAATGCAACGGGCAGTAGACACATTTTTTCAACGTTGCGAGTTGTGATGGCCAGTGCTTGTGCATTGTGCACTGCGCAGTGCGCACGTGGAAAAGACGTGCCTGACCGACTTATTTTATGTTAGTACATATGTGCAATCCGTCACGAGTCACGACAGGTTCGCTTAATCTTGTCAAGTGAAAACTGGAAACAAAAATATAAAGTTGTTATAGTTGGTAAAAATAACGTAAGTATTAAGTATGTTTCTAATTTCTATGTTTGTATTTTCTATTTTACATTTTAAAACTTTAATTTTATTATATAAATTTCTTCTTTTAAAAATTAATGCAAAATAAAAAGTTCTGGCTTCTGTCTAATGGGATTTTAAATGAAACACAGGGTGTTAAAATAATCCATATTTTCTTTCGCAACGTTTCGACATAAATTATGTCGTTATCAAGCTTCGGAATTAGATTAAAAAGATGCGTGTTTTTTCAAAATTCCTAAAAAATGTGTAGATTTCTTTAAATTACATTAATATTAATAGTTAAAATAATAAAATTGTAAAATAAACTTCAAAAATATTTATTTAATAACTTTAATTTCATTTTTAGATAAAAATGAATAAGTCGGAAGTTTGGGATAGTTTCAAAAAGTTAGGGATAGACAAGGCAATCTGCAATAATTGTAATAAAATATTGAGCTGCAAAGGATCATCTACGAGCAATCTACATAATCATTTGAAAGCAGCTCATAAAATAATTATCGGAAAGAAATCAGAAACGATCGGCGTAGATTAAACGCCTGGATCTTCCTCTTCTTCAAAAAAACAAACGAATATTTTGAATTTTATGAAAGTGAAAAGGAGTAGTTTGGAAGAAATCATATCAAAACTTGCAGCAATGGATGGATTTTCTATTAATAGCATTACAAATAGTTCATTCATACGAGAGTCTCTTCAACAACAAGGATATTCATTACCAAGAAACAACTCTAGAGTAATGGATCTCATTCATGCGTTTTATGACAATGCCAAACGTGAAACTATTATTGAATTAGATTCAATAAAAAAGAATAGGAAAAATTTCTCTATAAATTTAGACGAGTGGACTAGCAAAAGAAATCATAGATATTTAAACATTAATGTACACCACTTGGCAGAAGATTTCAATTTGGGATTAGTGCCAATAGCTGGTTCCTGTGATGCTCAGAGAACATTAGAATTGGTATCTGAAAGGCTACAAAATTTCAACTTGAATCTAGAAACTGACATAGTTGCAGCAACAAATGATGGTGCTGCTGTTATGAAAAAATTTGGCAAATTATCATCTATAATTAATCAACTATGCTTTTCACACGCCATCCACTTAGCAGTTACTGATGTGTTATATAAACATAGAGAAATGGCTGAAGCTGAAGCCGAAGTAAATGTTTCGAGTGAGGAATCGGAAGATGAAGATGAAGACGAATATAAGGATTATGAAGATTCTCTTTATTATGTTTGTAACCGAGAACATCCTATTTTGTCTGACAATTACAAACAATCAGTTTCACAAATTAGAAAGAAACCAGTAAGAAACACCATTCTTCAAAATTATATCAAACAAGAAAAAGGACAGGAATTAAATTTAATTCTTGACTGCAAAACAAGGTGGAATAGTATAGAGGACATGATTGGAAGATTTCTGGCAGTAAAAGAATGTGTTGTTTTAGCATTGAATGATATTGGTTCTTCTTATATGTGGAATGAAGCTCAATATCCTAAACTTTTGGAACTTCATAAAGTCTTGAGACCGATTCGTCTAGCAGCTGAAGGCTTAGGGCAACGAGATGCCAATTTATTAACAAGTGAAGGTATATTTGAATATCTGTTAAATGAACTAAAAAATTTAAACACTGAAATAAATTTGAAATTATTATATGCTTTAGAAGAACGAATTCAAGAAAGAAAACAAGTAGAATTAGCAATTCTTTTGCTGTATTTGCAAAATCCATAATACATTTACAGTTCAGCAAAGAAATCTAGTGTACTTTCTGTAGCTTCAAAAACCGAAATTATTGAGTTATCTGGAAAGGTATTGTCTAGAATATTTCCAAATTATTATGTGGAAACCGATTCTGATGAAGAGCAAATCGAAGAAACTACTCATCAGAGTAATGCTTTTTTAAAGGAAGCCATGGAAAAATCTATTCATAAGTTTCTTGAAGACCCTGAAGAAAAACTTACAAATCCAAAGACACTGAAAGCTGAATTTTTATTATTTGAGGCAACGAATAAAAGAACCAAAAACTTAGATTTGTTATTTGATGCCCTGAAAACTATAAAACCAAGCTCAGTAGCTAGTGAACGAGTATTTTCAATTTCAGGCAATATTGTGTCCAAAATAAGAACAAGACTTAGCCACCGTTCAGTGGATATTTTATGTTTTTTTAAATCCAATTTTCTTAGGAGAAATAAAAATTAGTGAAATAAATATAAATATTATTTGAAATTTGAAATTTTTGTTTGAGTTTTCGTTATTTTGTGTAAGTAATGTGCAATCCTTAATTTTTTTTTTATATTTTGACTTTGATATTGATTTCATTTTTTGTTATTTAAATAAATTAAATTAAATATATTTCCCATTCTATTTTTTTTGACAAAAATTCGAAAACTGGGAAATCTGGAATTCGAAAACATGTTTTTCAAAAAGTAGGTTTTTGTATAAACCCTAGATGCAAACATGCAAATGCATATAACTCGCTTTTCCACACGTTATTGCATATAATTTCTCGTTTATAGTGCATAATTCGGCATAAAAGGTGGTGTTTAGCAGTTTTAAACACGTTAAAATTTGAAATAGGCGTAAGAGACGAGCGGCGTCGCTGTTTTGTTTTTGTTTTTGTTTTTGAGACGATGGTTGAGCGCGAGCTGCAGAGAGCATCGCCACGTCAGTCTGGCGTGTAATTGACGGATTTGATATTGGCATTACTGCGGTCAGTCCACTCTTGTTTGTTTACATTGTCTATAGTACCTATTCGTTTTTTGTTGTGCCGTGCGATATCAGTGGTACATTCACTATCACGAAAATGCCGCCCATTAAAAGAATAATAAGACATTCATGGAATGTTGGATTAAAAGTTACCCAGGCTACTTTACAACTGATGGTACAGTAGTATACTGTACACTTTGTGAAAAGCGTATTCCGTCTTCGAAGAAGTATCAGATTGATCAACATGTTAGTATAGCTGCAAGAAATATCGTATATATTGTTGAGAAATAATAGAGAGGTGACCTACAAAGCTAGTTTGTTGGAATATCCTTATTATAAGTTAATATTTGTGATAGGGTAGAAAGAAGTATATTAGAAGAAGTATATAAAGAAGGAGAGGTATATCTCATCTGAAGATGAGATATACCTCTCGAAACCGGTAACCAATATAAATCAAAAAATCTTATAAGGACTTACTTCTTTCTACTCTATTACAAAGCTAGTGTTCCTTTATACATAATCCTGATATCCATCAGGCATCTGCCGTAAGACAAAGAGTCTCGTTACTTTATTACCAGGTATGTATCGTAGAAAGATTCGGAACTTCTTGCCTAATCTAAAATAAATCCAAATGTGATAATTTGTAAATTTAGTAAAAACTCAATTTAAAAATTTTGCTACTCTATTACATCACATGTCATTGATATAATTTTTTGAAGTTATCCTACAATCACACAAATTCGTAAATATTTGATGTCGCACTCTGGCATATTAATATTTAGTTTCCGTAAAGTTCAGTAAGGATACTATAAAATAAACATAGAATATTCGTAATGTTTCATTATAAAATTTGCATTAATTTTTATTGTGCTCTTCTGTACAAATTGTAGAGCTAAAACTATTTTTAGAATGTCGATAAACCTTATAAAAGTGTACAAATTTCAGACAAGATAATTCTTATTTAAACAGGAAGTGGTTCTTATTTGACTATCCTCTATATTTTTGTTTTCGTAGAATCATTCAAAACGAATTGATTCTTATCTATAAAATCAGTGTGCGGTCGTAGTCTAAGCCAGAATTTAAATTACAGACAAATTGTAACAACCAAAAAATAATTAAAAAATTATAAGTGGAGAAAATAACAATAAAAATTAATTTTCCATATCCCCGTTCTTGCGCTGCAAGAGTATGTATGCATGGCTTACCCCAATCTCTCGACTATGATGTTGGATGATGGATATATACATCATGGCATAATGGATATAGCTTGTTGTAAGAAGTGCGGAACTAATATCAAGAGATATGCAGAATCCATAGTGTGTAAAAGTCTGTGCGCGGGACAATTTCATATTTCATGTGCGGGTATATCCGAAAAATTATATACAGACCTTAATCATTCCGAAGATATCTTAGACTGGAAATGTAAACTATGTGCTACAGGAAAATATTCAAATATCTAAAAACTCACTGAAAATAGCAATATTTCTGAGATGTTCGCAATAATCGCAGCGAGCTATTTCGCAATCCAAGTGCACATACCGTTGAGACAGCATCGACCTCCACCAATGGCCTAGTCAGGCATAGAGTTCATACACCTGAGAAATTTGAAACCGCATCAAAATCCGCGGAATTAAAAATCGCGATACCCATTGCTAACCCATTCCGACCCAGGGAAGAAAGCAGTGATGCCATGTCGACCAATAACGTGCTAGATTCCACGTACAATAATGTAAATGCACAAACTACAAGCGCAGAGACGCAACGATCTGAAATAGAGAGAGAGACTTACAAATTTGCCCAAAAGATGACTGCAGAAGCCATAAATATAAAATGGATAATGAATAGACGGAAGTTGCATCAAGAAAAACTAAAAGAAATTCTCCTGAAGACCAAACTCGACACACACGTCAAAAACTGATTACTGATTATAAAATGGTAAATGCAACGAACAGATTTCAGTTACTGGAAGGCCTAAAGGAAAACATAGATACTACTGAGATTACAGGAAGTAGAAACACAAATATAAATAATAGTAGCAAAGCTAAACCTCCACCTCTATTCCTTGCAAGTATAAACGATATAAATGGTTTGACAGCTCTGTTTAACTCAAATGACAAAATTAAAAACAAATACAACTTAAAAGTTATTAATAACGATAATGAAGTTAAGTTAATAACTGAAGATGAAGAAGTTTATCGCAATGCGGTCAAAGACCTTAATACAAATGATGTGACATACTTCACATATCAACTAAAATCTCAGCGCAACTTTCGTGTAGTAATAAAGGGTCTGCACCATTTTACTAACCTAGAAGATTTGAAAGATGAAATTATAAGAAAAGGGCACTGTGTAAAAAATATCTACAATGTTAAAAGCAGACGCGATAAACAAGCACTACCGATGTTCTTTATAGACATAGAACCTACGGAAAATAATAGAGACATCTATGAAGTAAAAAAATTACTTTCTTGTACAATAAATATTGAACCCATACGCCAACCTCGACAAATACCTCAATACCAAAACTGCATAAGATTTGGCCATACCAAAAATTTCTGCATGAGACAAACTAGGTGCATTAAATGCGGAGATCTTCATACCAGTATAAATTGCATCGTAACGGAGCGCAAAGTTCTAAAGTGTGTCCGCTGCGAACAAATCTATCCGGCAAACTACAAGGGATGTAAAGTATATAAGGAACTTCAGCAGAAAAAATTTCCGACATTACGAAATAAGACCAGTCAGCCAGATCAACCTAAAAACGAGCACCCAGTTCGATCTAACCATATCAGAGATGGCCAATCTTTTGCTTCGATCTTGCGTAATACAGAAACAACTACAAGCATCTTAGAAAACGGAAAGGTAAACTCAAACCCACCAGAAGACAGATTAAACAAACTGGAGAAATTAGTTGAGCAAATGGCTCAACGTATGGATACGTTAATATGTATCAAGTCCAAACTGCTTGATAAACTGAACTAATGAACTCTTGCATTAAGATAGCTGTATGGAATGGTTTAGTGAACCACAGACTGGAAGTATATGCATTCCTGAAAGAACATGATATTGATATAATGTTAATATCAGAAACACATTATACAAATCACAATTATTTAAGGATATATAACTACAAAATCTACAATACCAAACACCCTGATGGCAAAGCCCGTGGTGGAAGTGCTATCATTATTAAAAATGGTCTTCAATAAAACACCATGAAAGCTGTAAGTACGAATCGAAACATATACAGGCAACCAACATTGCCATTGAGGAATTGCACGGACCGATAACGATTTCTGCAATCTACAGTCCACCACGCCATGTAATTAAGGTAGAACAATACAATGAATTTTACACAACTCTAGGAAATAAGATCTTAGCTTGTGGCGACTATAATGCAAAGCACACAAGATGGGGATCAAGACAAATCAATCCCAAAGGACGACAGCTAGAGAAGTGTTTAGTTCGAAATAATCTAAATACTTTGTCCATTGGGAAACCTACTTATTGGCCTAGTGACCGGAATAAAATACCAGATCTCGTCGATTTTTGTGTATATAAAGATATACCCAAAGACAATCTATTGATAGAAGAAAACTTCGATCTATCCTCAGACCACTCGGTTATTATAGTGACACTGAGTTCCAGAGTAATAAAAAAACAAACACCAATACGTACAACTTATAAGAGAACGAACTGGGTACTTTTTAAAGAGCATATTGAGAAAAACATCGGAATTAATATTCCACTAAAAACTGCTGAAGATATCGACAACGGTGTAGAACACCTGACAAACACAATACTGCAAGCAGCCTGGAACTCAACGCCAGAAATACCAGTGAACCTCAAAGTACATCATTGCTCCAAAACAGCTAGACTAGCCATTCCAGAAAAAAGTAGTCTAAGAAAAACCTGGTTGAAAACAAGATGTCCCCGAGACAAAGCGAAACAAGAGCAACATAGAGCAACAAGAAATCTCAAAGAATTGCTTCACAATGAGAAAAATCTAGAAATTCAAGAATACGATATTCGTTAAAGAATTGACTGTATACGCCGGCTAGAGCGCACTATCGTCTAACTTCGGATGTGTACTTTTCTAGTCAGCTGGTTGTAAGGAGATTGTAAGATGGCTTAAAAATCGAAGAAGTTCTATATTCAGCAATACGAGTTCAACAATTAAGCCAATGGTTGCGACCATTAAGTCACAACGAATTAGTATCTTATGCCAACGAAAATACTCTATAATTTCATGTTGGAGTATCGCAAAATATAAGATAAGGCTGGTTCTGTTATCGCTATAATTACTAAATTGCACCTGCATTACAGATTTTAAATAAGTAAGAGTTCGCAATATTAATACATAACAGTAAATAAGGTTTTCTTTTTTCAAGGAACTCTGAGATATATGAAATATAACGAATGCAATAAATAAAATTGCTGCTACAGCGATAAACTCTCGTATCGATTTATGTCTTATGCCGATGAAAAGCCTCCACATAATTTCATATTACAGTACAACAAAAAGTGAGATAAGACTGCTTTTGATACCGCTGTCATTACTCGATTGTACTCGATTTAAACGTTTTGGGTAAATTGTTCTATAGCAGTGATTATAAATTTGTAATGAGATTCATTTAGTGCATAAGCTATTTTATTGTGTAATATTATATAATAATATTTAAACTACAACAGAATAATTCTGTTTGTAACATAATAAATACATGTAATTGCTATGCAGATTCATATGATGATATAGTAAAGAAGCAGCAAAACCATATTTGATTTATATTTACTGTTTGTAAAATAGTACATAATAAAATTAAAGATTATGATATCCTGCGCAAGTTTATATTACAGACGTGGTCTTACTCTATAAATATATTTAGTATTCATCGCTAAATATGAATAAATATTCATGTTCCAAGTGTGTGGAAAAAATCTACAATTACATGAGCTAGAAGTATTTAATTAAATTGTTAATTCAAAAAATATATAAATATATGCAACAGAATAATATATTCACAAGTTCTGGAGGCGACGGATACTTGGGCATTGTACGGACATGCGATGGAATATGAGCGAACATTTGTAATTTAATTTTAACGGCTTCGTGCCTAAGTTTTTCATATTTAAGTAAAAAAAATTCTAAATAGCTATATACTAAGTGTGGCCATATCCACCCAATGATCGACAGTAGGTAATCTTTAACGAATTTCGCAATAATTCTCTGTTTTTTTTTTTCATTCTCTCACACCGACTGTCAACATGGTTTTCGAAAAAACAGATCAAAGGAATCAGTTAGCATATCTTACATTCAACATATTTTTGATGATGTTGAAAAAGGGAAGAGAAAATTGGTCTATTTTTTTATCTGAGTCGTGTTTTTGACACTATCTTGTGATTTTATTATTTATAAACTTGAAAAACTGGGGATTAGAGGTACTTTACTAAGTTGGACTCGTTCATATCTTTATGTTAGTTCTATGTGTGTAATTCTTAATGTTAAACAATCTTCTGACTATGTAAATATGGGTGTTCCCCAAGGTTGTCCTTGGAACCCTCATTTGCCATTTATATATTAACGATCTAACTTAGTTTATTACAAAAGGGGCAGTGACTATGTACGTGGATGAAACATCCATTATTGTATCCTTAGGAAACATCAATGACTTATTGGTGTCAGCTGATCAAACTATTATTGACTTTAACAAATGGTGTGATAAAAATTGTTTAATTCTAAATGTATAGAAAATGGAATGTGTTTATTTTTTCAAGAAAAAGTACTAGATGAACCCATCAAACTTATCTCTTATGATATTGATCTAAAAACATCAATTAGTATAAAATTTCTTGGTACTATGATGGACTCTAACTTTTATTTTAATACGCATATTGATGCGGTATGTAGAAAAATAAAATCTGCCCATTTTGCTATTTATCAGCTTAACTCATGTTTGTCCATAACTCATTTACTCAATGTATACTATGCGTTAGTTTACTCGCATGTCTTATTATGGGGTTAAGCGGTAAATTGCAATAGGATATTTATGTTGCAAAAGCGTATCCTCAGACTTATATTCAATTTAAAACGTAGGGAATCCTGTAAACCAAATTTTCCAACCATGATATTCTGTTTTCCTTCTATATATATATTTTAAAAGCAATATCTTATGTATGGCAAAATAGTGAAAAATTCTGTGATAACTATGCATAACTATAACACACGTTATTACCACTTGTTACGGATAACACCACATACACGATCGTTTTATTAAAAATCTCCCATTTATGCATGCATTAAACTGTACAAGTTACCTATGCGTCTAAAATCAATAGAAACTTAGAAGTATTTTATTTTTAATGTAAAATGGTATCTTATTGACAAATGCTTCTACTCTATAAACGATTATTATAACTGTGATACTTAATTTTTATGTGTGATATTGGATGTTTATTAATAATATTTTTTTGAGGATTTACATTTGTAAGATATATTATTATTATTGGTACGATATACGTGTAATTGTATATGTATCTGCAACAGCCGCTGTGATAAATAAATATTCTATTCTATTAAATAAAACCGTTGGCACAAAAATTGGATCGGGTGAGGTTTGATGATATAAATGTTTTCGAATTTATCAACAATGAAGATTTAAATAAATCAGAACTTAGGCAATTATTAGAGGATTCTGCAATGAATATAAGAGCCACCAGGAAACCTTGAGTTTCGATGAATATAATTAAATATAATATAATTCACTCACTAAAACGCCCACACCATCAAACACGAATCAAACAAACACAAACAACACAAACCAAACAAATACACAAACCTCGGACATCCCTAACAACGGCAAAAACCCAATCCTGGAAATCCTCTCATTCCTAAAATCCCGTACCTCCTCAAAATAAAATCCACACTAACAAAATTATCCCAAGACCTTAAAACAAAAACTGATCCCATAGATAAACCCACAAGGCCTTAAACCCTGAACACTCTGGAGGGTAAACAAATATACAAATAAACAACCAAATTACATTAAGCTCAAAAGGTAACGGAACAAATCCTGCCCTTCCTTCAACAAAAATAAGTATTCACATTATTATAATAAGAAAAATTTCCAGGTCTAAAATCAAGAATAAGTCAAAATCCGAGAACCAAAGTCCAATCCAACAAGCCACACAAATTCTATTCTATATCAGCCGATATATCGAAAGTAACTGCTTTTAAATCCTTGACGTTCCAAATTCCTGCGTTAGTGTCATCTCCACTCTGTAATTCATACATCCATCGGTTGATTTTTTTCCTAACTGACTAAGCACATGATTACTTCTTAAGACTGACTGACCTACGTCATAACTGACATCTCTTCGTCGGAGATCATAATATTTTTTTCTTCTTTCACCGGCTAGCTTAAGTTTCTTCTGAACTAAATCATAGATTCGTTCCGAGTTTTTTTGTTCGAACCGTAGGAGCAGGTTTAGTGTTCAGCTCTGGAGGGTAAACAAATATACAAATAAACAAGCAAATTACATTAAGGCAGAATTAACCTCGAGTTATGCCAAACTATTCCGCACAGAGGCCGCTGGGATCGAATAAATATTATTTGGAGCTAGTGCCTAGATATGTATAAGCCTATTATCTGAAAATAAAATCGAATTTCACCGAACCTTTTATGAAGCGCAGCTTACAGGTACCTGGCTACTGAATGCACAACAAAGCGTCTGTAATAGTTTTGAAACTTTACGTATTTTTAGTCTCAAGATATACTGAAAATAAGAATATTACTCATTTATCATTTACGAAACAAATGCTGTTTTGAAAAGGCGTTTGAATCAAAAGGCCTAAAAAAGAGACATGAAAAAGGCAAATGTTCGCTGGAAAAATCAATAAGTTCATTCAAATACTAGTGTCAAAAATTGGAGCTATTACACACAAATGCGATGTTTGAACATACCATAAAAGTACCAATTAAACTCGAAATCTATTTATTTTAATTCGTTAATTAATAAAGATGTGCTAGAGTTATTTGATAAGAGAAGCATATGTAGGGTTTGCAGCTGAGGAGAGTGGTACATTATTAGACACGGCCGTTTGATGCCGACAGTTAAAGAGGGTTTTCCGCATTTTTATCTATGATATATTGTTTATAAATAAATCTCTCAAATAATACATGTAACACATTAAATAATAGTAATACATTAACGAGAAAAGAGACATCACATAAGAAATTTAAAACTTATAAGACAAACTACCATTACAATATTTACAGTACTTTACAATAATGTAAGACTTTGATAAAACAATGTTACACTTTTTATTTGAAAAACGTTCAGGATTCTATATCAACAAACATAAAGTCATTCTGGTGTTATGTAAAATCAATGAAAAGTACAAGTTCTACTCAAAATTCAGTGTGCTACAATGACAAACATGAATCAACTGGAACTGATATTTGCGAAGTTTATTCGGAATATTTTGCATCTACATTCACAGCACCTGCTGCCCCAGCGCAACTATCTTTAACTCAAGGTGATGTCGATCATAATTCAATAAATTTAACATCCACTATGTTCACACCTGACTCTGTTCTGTCAGTACTAACTAGTTTAGACCCTAACAAAGGTTCGGGGCCTGACCAAATAAGCTCATACTTCATAAAAAATTGCGCCAACTCGTTGCATATCCCTTTATCCGTCATTTTAAATTTATCACTATCAGAGGGCACTTGTCCGAACATATGGACAACCGCGCATGTATTGTGCATGTATATAAGTCTGGGGATAAGAACAATTTTAAAAGTTATCGTCCCATTTCAAATATTTTTAGCAAAGTTTTAGAGAAACGCATTCATAACGTTATTTCCAAATCATTAAAATCTGTACTCTCACCACATCAACATGGGTTTATGCCAGGCAGATCAGTTGTAACTAACCTTTTGGTTTTCACAAATTGACGTTATCGACTCTTTTAATTCCGGTATTGAGGTGTATACCGATTTTAACAAGGCTTTTGACAAGATCAATCAATCGATATTACTTGAAAGAATCGGTATACGTGGTAACCTCTTACTGTGGTTTCAATCATATCTGAGTGGCAGGAGGCAGAATGTGGTGTTGAACGGATTTGAATCTGAATCAAAAGATGTCACTTCCGGGATGCCCCAAGGCTCACACCTGGGTCCACTATTGTTCACAATATTTAAAAATGATATCTACCAATGTTTTACAAATACAAACTTTCTAGTATATGCAGATGATTTAAAGATTTATAAAGAAGTTAAATGTTCAATTAAATATTGACAAATGCTCTCATATAACATTTTCAAAATTTAAAAACTCATTTGATAGAAATTACCACATTAATAACGATATCCTCAAAACGGTAACTAGTATTGGTGACTTGGGTGTGACTCTTGATGGTAAATTGTCATATGACCTACATATAGATCTAGTTACCAATAAAGCTTTAAAAAACTGAGGTTTCATTATAAGAACTTGTAAATCATTCAAAAGCGTGCATATACTGAGAACCCTATACTTCACCCTGGTACGTAGTAATCTAGAATTTGCTTCCGTCGTTTGGCGCCCACACTTTAATATCCATATTGACCGGCTTCAAGGGGTGCAGAAAAGGTTTATTAGGTATTGCGGTAAGAAGCTGGATGTTAATATAATTCTCCCAAGTATTTACAATAGACACAATGTAACGGATCTCTTAATGCTGTATAAAATTGTGAATAATTTCATAGATTGTATGCCCTTGTTAAGCCAAGTGTCGATAAAGGTTCCACCTAGAAATGTACGAAACCATTACCCTTTCATACACCCCATTGTAATACTTCGTATTCAGCGAATTCACCACTGTGCTCGACGTACCCTTGCCTAGATATGTGGAACTCGAATTATAATTCTTATCGAAAGCTAATAATTTCCATTTATAATCAAAGTGCTGTTACTAATTAAATGTAGCTCACGTATTTTATTTACTCTTGTTAGTATTATCACATTATATTATAATATATTATTTTCTCTTTTTTTTAAAGAATCTGAAATTTGTATACATATGTAATTCTGTTATAATTTACATAGTGATGAACTTGGGCAAGGAGACTGCCTGTTGTTTGTCAAATAAAAAAATAATAAAACGCAGGTTCATATGGGAATTATATCGATATTATGTCGATTATGTCAGTTATATCATTATGCCGATTATTGAGATGTGCCACTCTTGCACTCGGTGAGCTAAGCGATATTTACAAAACAGCAATACGTAACGTAATTTGTCAAGTTATTTTTTAATTATAATATGTGTTTCACAATTCAAAAATAAACATTTATAAGAATAAAAAATAAAGATTAGCCATGTAAATCACTTTCTTTTGTTTTAAGCTTGCTTTGCAATATTCCAATATTGGAATATTGTTGACAAGGAAATTCCAATATTCTAGTACAATACAAATAGGCGATTAGAGCATGTCATCTAATGACAAAGTAAGCACAATGCAATGACAATGTGTCATGTTTCGTGCGTACTCTCGATTTACTGCATAAAATTTAACACGACCCCTAGAAAGGTAGGGTGTCAAATACGGTAGGGTATCAAATTATATTTATTTAAAATATTATCTAAACCACGTGCAATTATAGGATCAACTGGTAATTTAACAAAATTTGGAGTTGAATTTACTTTAACACGTAGACCAATTGAAACTATATTTAAGGAGCATTTAGCTCATTTAAAATGAAATAGAAAAGACAAAAGTGCCGTAGCTGAGCATATTTTTGAATCAGGTCATCCTATACAAATTAGTTCACTTAAATTACTTAAGTGTTTTGAATTATTCCGAGTGAAATGCTTATGAAAGTATATACATGCAAAAATCTAAATGAAATTTAATGAATTTAGAATCAGGCCCAATTTCATCTTGTCTATTTAATTTATTTAATAAGAACTATTTTTAAATTTATTTTTATTTTATTTATTTTTAGTTATTTTAGGTTAGACAAACTAATGTTTATTGTTGTTACTTGTCAGTTTCGTTAATTATTAATTTAAATTCTTTTGAGAGATTTGTGGGTCATATTGTGTGCCATTTTTGAAATACTTCTGTCATGTTGACTTATTTATTTAATAGTATATCAATCACGATTCGTGACAGAGGTATTTTATTTAGTTTTTATCTTGTGCTACTGAAGATAGGGGCATAGCCTTCGAAATGTACATCTAGCTACTTAATGCTTTAAGTTACGGTATTTGGGTGATATTCTATACTATAGAAACGAAAGTCAGAAATCCATACCAGTTAAAAGTAAAGAGTCTTGTGGAGAAAATAAAACGTTAATTAAAGCGCGAATGGAGATAGTAGTGCTCGTTAAAATTAATAATGAAAACAAATTAAAACAAGGGTTAGTACCGAATATAGAAATACAGGACAACGTATCAATACTTATAATACAATACTTACAACTATTTTGAAATCATCTGAAGCTAATTTGGAATTAGGTCAGCTAAATATAACTATGGACGAATTACCACACACGACCTCAATATTAAGACTAAGTACTCGCACTACTTCTAATTCTGACTCAAGTAGATTAGATAGACTAATTGATGACCTAAAATTAGATCATACAAATGTATGATTAGATCATACAAATACAAATCATTTTGCGCATTTTTGTAGAAAATATAATGACATTTTTTATTTCGAAGGCGATCATTATGTTTTGCCGCTCAAGTTACACACGAAATTCATATCATTTCCGAAGTCGCTATTCACAGAAAATATTACAGATTTCCTGAGCCATTAAAGGACCAATTTGAAAGGCAAACTTAATCTCTTTTAGACACAAATTCAACCGTCAAACAGTCCTTGGAACTCGCCCATATGGATTGTTCCTAAGAAATCGGGCCGATCAAATAAAAAGAACTATCGACTAGTTGTAGATTACCATTTTATAAATCAAGTTAGTGTAGGATCGTCATAACCTCTTTCGCGTATAGATGAAATATTAGACCAGCCAAGAGACAGAACCAGACGAAGCAGATGAAGATTTAATAGTCCATACAAAGAAGTTATTCGAGAATCATCTAAATATAGTAATAGAAGATATCCAGTAAAATAATATATTGAGGCTTAGAAAGAAAGGCCAAGGCAAACAGCGACCCATATTGATAGAATTTGCTACGTTTATTTGTAAGCAAAAAGATTTGACTCAAGCGGCAAAATTCAAAGATACACCATATTCTATTTCGCAAGATCTGACCATTGAAGACAGACATGACTATAATAGTTATTTACAATATAAGTGTTGTAAAGATTCATATTACAATACGACATTACGATATGTAGTGTCGTAATATGAATTTACAACTCGAATATTGCACGACATTTGATCTACTTTCGTAAAATAATCCGATAATTACAAAATGATATACTTTTTTAAATGATATTATGTCCTAAACAAAAATTATACCTGCTGTTATAATGATTTAAGTTTTCTAAATAGTCTTGAACTGTTTGTTGTTTCTGAGTTATCTTGATTACTGTTAAACACGTCAGATTTATAGAAAAAGTTTGCGAAAAAGTACTCTTTCAAAATGTCTGATTCTGAAGAAAGTTTACCCTCGGAAGTAGAGGAAGCTGCAAATGGAGCAATTTCAAGTCGAATTCCCGAAAAATCAAAGACATGATATGAACTTGAATACCAGAAATTTGAAAAATGGTGTGATTCAAAAAGATTAAAAGTGTCGGAAAAATGTTTGTTGGCGTATTTCGCCGAAAAGCAACATTCACAAAAGCCGTAACACTATTCCATGTTAAGAACCATGATTTCCGTAAGAAGAAATCAGATATAAGCAAATTTATACAGCTAGATGCTTTAACAGCACTTATTTACAGCAATAAAAACTCATTACAGCACTAGTGCTGTAATGGTCATCATTATACAACTTTTTTAAACTGTAATGTTTACTTTACTGAATGAAAGTAGATAAAGTATTATTACCTCATCTAAAAAAAGCTAGATCTTTAGGATATAAGGAGAAAATAGTAGGGAAATATTGAATTGTAAATGGGGTAGTTTACCGCACAGACAATCAACCAAGGGAATCTGATGTATACTGATACCCAAGCAGCATTTACTACTTCAACCCTTTCCTCACAAATATTGGGAGTACAAATTAATTCGGTCCCTTTTCAAAAGTTGTCTCTGACTCTAATAATTTTTTTATAGTGACAGCTTATTTCCATGTTGATTGGCAGATTAGATATCTGCCAATCACATTCAGTTTGTATTGCTTTGAGTTTCATGCAAAACGTGGTTTTTTACGGTGTTGAATATGTCGGATTTTGTGATAACTAAACAGCATTTGCGGGAAGTGTTAATTTTTTGTTTTAATTGGAAAAAAAGTGCAGCTGAAGCACATCGAATGCTTGTGGAAGTTTACGGTGACAATGCTCCAAGCGATAAATCATGTAGAGAATGATTTCGACGCTTCAAAAGTGGTGATTTCAGTGTTGAAGCTAAGCCTCGCTCGGGACAACCAAAAAAATTCGTAGACGATGAATTAGAGGCATTACTCGATGAAGATCCGACTCAAACGCAAGAGGAGCTTGCCGGTACATTGGAGGTGACCAAACAAGCAGTTTCCGTACGATTGAAATCTATGGGCATGATTCAAATGCAAAGCAATTGGGTCCCTTATCAATTGAAACCAAGAGACGTGGAAAGGCCATTTCTTTCTTCCGAGCAGCTGCTTCACTTCTATCAATTGGTACTGTGAAACCATACGCATGAGTGGTTTTCGTGTAGTATTCTTTCGTCTATTTTAATTTAATTTCTATTGGATTTATTTTTATTCTATTTTTTCACTGAAAGTGTTCTTATTTTACGTGAGGATATTGACAATTAAAAGTGCATGGAAAGTGATAACAAACTCCCTTAGCGGGGGACTGGAGAATGTTTTATGCTTCACACAACTTACAATCTTTTGAAAACAAACTTTATTAGTGGTGCAATAATATATATAAAAAAGTGCAATTTTTTGAGGACAAGGTAATGCCCAAATCGTGCGCCAAGTGCAACCAAGAAATCAACAGATATCAATGCTGGATATTCAATCGAACAATTTATTTTCGATAGAAATAGCGATGATATTGATATATGGTGCTCCAATTGTGCTAGTAAAAAATCACAAAATTCCCAAAAACATTTAACTAGTCCGCAAAAATGGAGCCGTAGCGCGTCCGATATATGCAGCTCCAATTTATAACCCCAAATACGACCAGCGTAGTGAACTCCAGCTGTGACCTACAAACGGTACGTGATAATATCGCAAACTTTGCAATAACAGAATATGCAACAATCAATGACAACAATATATAAATGAGCGGCGCAAGTAGCTCCAATACTATTACTAGTATAGCGTCGACAATGTTGCCGCTACAAATAAAAATGAGCGAGAATCAAAGAATATTACACCTGCAGCGATAGCGACTAGCCATGAAGCCAATGTTGCCGGAACGAACCAGACCGCACAAAAACTAAACCAAATGGAAATCTCTCAACCAATACCAGAAAAACCGACGCAGGAAGCTAATTGGAAAACTGTAGAGAACAAGAAACGACAACGGTCTAGCACAGGAACATTAAACAAGCTAAAATTTCAAACGCTCATGGATGATTATTGGTTGAATAAACTAGTAAGTACCCGTAACTCATACGATTCTCTCAGTCAGGATGGTCAATGGACGACTTTCATCAGGTGGATGTTGTAGTAACTGACATTAAGAAAGCATTTGATAAGATAGATCACATTATTATGATCAATAAAACGATAAAATTTGGTATCCATGGCAACTTATTAAAACTACTAACATCCTATTTATCTAACAGATTTCAAGCCGTGACATTGAATGGTTCTGTCAGAGTTTGTTCTTGTTGAGTCAGGGGTTCCCCAAGAGAGCATACGAGGACCACTACTATTTAATATTTATATTAATGATATATAGGATTGCTTCAATCAGTGTCGTTATTTATTATTTGCGGACGATTTGAAAATATTTAAGTATATATCTACAATAAATGATGTTATTACCATGCAACTTGATATTGATAACTTCCATAATTATTATGTGATAAACAAATTACATCTAAATTTATCGAAATGCAGCATCATTCAATTTACCCGAAAAATAAATCCAATAAACTTTACTTATTCTCTAGGAACACATGAACTAGAATATGTAGATAATTATAAAGACCCGGGTGTGATATTTGATAAAAAACTGATATTTGATTTGCAAATTAATAGCATCATGAAAAAGAGCTACAAAAATTTGGGTTTTATTAGTCGTGCCTACAAGGATTTTAAACAAATAAATAGCTTTGTTGTTATTTAAATCATTAGTCCTGTGTCACTTAGAGTATGCTTGTAGTATATGGTCCCCACAATATGTAATGTATTATTCAAAACTAGAGGCGGTACAAAAGAGATTTATAAAATTCCTCGACTTAAAATTCAATAATAATAGATCTGCGAGTTATGCTGAAGGTCTAAAGCGGTATAAACTACTATCTTGTGAAAATAGACACATATACCATACCGTTCTCCTGTACAAAATCATACATAACAATATCGATACCACATTATTATTACATTTAATCTGTTTTAATGCGCCGTCGTTTAATTCAAGAAATGTATTGGCTTTTAAATCTACGTAGTCGGACATCCTTGCGTGCCAATTCACCGATAAATAGAATTATGACAAATTTTAATTGCAAGTTTAATGATTTGATATTAATATTTCATTATATGCACTTAAAAAAATGTAACTAACACGCTTAGGCAATAACCAGGAATGTTTTCTAAATTATATTCTTATATATCCTTTAATTTATTTTAGATTATTAAGTTTTTCTCCTCTCAAGAATATGTATTTATGGTATTTATAAAAGACTTATGTTTCTGTATAGCAGATTATCTATACTTATATCTTCTGTAACATATAAAATATACGTGAAATAATATTTAATTTTGTAATTTATATTTATTTTTGTAATTCATATATAGCTATTCATATTACTATAGAATGTGAACTTTATCGTATCTTTGTTTAATCACGGTATTAGGCTTAATCTCTTTCATTTATATCAATTGTTTCATTTGTTATATTTGTTAATATAAGCACATGATAGCCGTACTTTCTCTATTTTGAACTGTATATCCAAAGAATGAATTTGTAATTATAGTTCCTTCTAATTTTAATTTTAAGAAACTACCTACTGAATGTATAATTTGTGGGATCCGTATTGGTACACTGTTGGATCTCCTAAAAGAAATAAAAAAAGAAATAATTCATATTAGGACTCTAATAAAACCAGATTAAGAACAGAATTAAAGTCATTTACTCGCGTCCGGATTTTTATCAAATAATTGGAGCCACAAATTTTCTTTCATTATTGCCACAAAATAATTTCAGTGAAACTTTCCCGGAAACTATAAATATATTTAAAATTATTTTAACAACCCCGATGACCACTGCTGAATCAGAGTGTTGTTTTTCAACACTTAAAAGAATCAACACTTTTTTTGCGAAATAGTACGATCGTTTAAACGCGTTGGCGATGATGTGTATTAATAAAAATGTGGTGCGAGATATTTACAATTTTAACGAAACAGTTTTGGGAAAGTTTATATCAATGAATGATAGACGAGTGGAATTCACTTTCAAGAAATAATTGAATTTAATCATTTTGCATCCATTTAAAGATTAAGATAAGATTTCTCACTTGTTATTTTTTAATAAATGCGCCCTACCCGATTGAAATGTCACGAGCCGCCACTGGCAGGGACTCTGCCAAAATTCAACCTAATAAATGTCACACATCGGCGTCGGATCAAGACAACCCTAAGCTTCCAAATAATCATATTGAATACACATTAAAACCAAGTGGTGTTTAAAACTTGTACTGAATTTAATTTCAACAACCTTCCAATATACCCTCCATCATAGCTTGGTTTGGCCTTCTTCAACTCAGCAACTCTGTATATACCGCTCGTTCTCCTCGCAAGAAAGAAACCAGCATTACACGTGATGTATTTGTTAAATTTTTACGAAATAAAGTTTTCTTTACGTATATTGGTAATGTGTTCATTTTAAATCAATAGCATGTATGTACATGCTATTTATTTAAAAATTTCACGATTATAGCACGTTGCAGTTTCCTAAAAACTATAATAGACAACGTGTACTTCGGCCACATAATATCCAAAATAAAGTTGGCATAAACATTTGGTCTATATGCAACAAAAGTTCATATAATAGTGCTGAAACAACACAAAATAAAGTACCAAAAACTTTGTATAAATTAGGCGAACTCATACCAATGATGTGTACGAAATTACAAATAAATTACCAATTAAAATGATAGAACACATCGACGGCAACGTATTTATTTACAAAATAAAAAACGAACACCAATCGAAGAAAAACAAACTACAATCAACTGCGGATATCTATAGTCGCCTAATAAGTAAACATTACCTTCATCTACACACCACACAAAACATGGGAAAGAAAAAAACAACCTCTTCGTCCAGTGTTACCTACAATAGTTTACCCAACCATATTAAATTTAGTACATGTACTAAAATCTTTAGAAAAGGAATTACTGGCACGTAAAAACCTCGTGATTTATAATTTTTTATACTAAGTCTCCTTATACTAACTCCTGTATCTACAACACTTGTTTATACCAGCGAAAGCTACCTCAATGACGTTTTATTATTTATTTGAAATTAGATTTTACACTTTAGTAAGTTTTGTTATTTAAGAAAAACTTTTCAATAATTTTCTTTTACCCGTTATAGGGAAGTTCACTGTATTTTAAATAACACCTTATATTTTACCCTTAGTTTATTCCTATTTTATTTTTATATATTATTTTTATTCAATTTTATCTTCACACCCGAGTCATTTAGAGTTTTCTTTAATGTTTTTGGATGTATTATTTATTTCAGTTACATTTATAACTGCAGTTATTTAAATATTTAATGTTTATTTTTCAGTTTTTATTATCGATTTTTATACTTTAGATCGCTTCAATTTTATATTTTGCTGCGGTTTATTTATGTATCACTAATTGATTATTTCGTACGTGGTCACTTTGTGTTTCCGCTGTGGATTGTTGGCGATTACGAATATCAGCCCTGGCCGTCGCTACGCTCTGCCGTGCGGTACAAATCCGTAAAAAGATTTAGCATCCGACATTTTGGCTGTATTAAGGGACATCGAATTGTCTTCTGTACTTCACGTGGTTAACGTTTTGCCCTGCAATTTGAGAACGAGTATTGTTAGGAAAGTTTTAGTTTCGTATGTATATTTTTAGTATCCCTTACCTCTGCAATATATTCCTGAGCTAAAAGTTATAATTTTATTTCGCCACATTTCAATGTATCTTTTGTTTTTGATTTCAATATTATTACGTCCGTGACGTACGTCGCTCCTTTCTATTAATATTGGGTTAGCCTCAAATAGCCTCTGGAGGGGAGTTTGGCAGGTTAAACACTATTCAACCTAATTTTGTGGACCAATACAAAATACACAATATTACGTTTACATTATTTCTATAACAATTAACAAGTTAATACATAGACAAATGCTTGTAACTTTTAAGGATCAACAACCAAAATACAGCAGTATATAATCAGTTTAGTGCATAATTACCTATTAATAACGAATGAAACTTAGTCTATGAAATTGCATGTTACTAAAAAATCAATAGAAAACTCCAGCAACAATAGCTTCCTTTAAACAAAAATAGAAATCTCAATTTTTTGATATTTTGTTTATCAAAGTCTGTTCTATGAGAATGTATCAACAGTACGCTATGTTATGGGGTGGAAGGTCACCAATATGGACTTTGAATGACACAGTGTATAATATGAGAGTGCGGTAAATGAAGCAATTATTAAAATTATAATAACTTTCCTTAAATAAAATAGTATACGCAATTTTTGAAACTTTGTTTACCAAAGTCTCCTCTACGAGATTGTATTAACACTACGCCATATTATTGGGTGGAAGGTCACCAATATGGACTTTGATGACACAGTGTATAATATGAGAGCGCGGTAAATGAAGCAATTATTAAAGTTATAATAACTTTATTTAAACAAAAATAGTATTCGCAATTTTTTGATATTTTGTTTATTAAAGCCTCTTATATAAGATTGTAGTAACAATACACCATATTATGGGGTGGAGGGTCACCAATATGGACTTTGATGACACAGTGTATAATATGAGAGCGCGGTAAATGAAGCAATTATTAAAGTTATAATAACTTTAATTAAACAAAAATAGTATTCGCAATTTTTTGATATTTTGTTTATTAAAGCCTCTTATATAAGATTGTAGTAACAATACACCATATTATGGGGTGGAGGGTCACCAATATGGACTTTGATGACACAGTGTATAATATGAGAGTGCGGTAATTGAAGCAATTATTAAAATTATAATAACTTTATTTAAACAAAAATAGTATTCGCAATTTTTTGATATTTTGTTTATTAAAGCCTCTTATATAAGATTGTAGTAACAATACACCATATTATGGGGTGGAGGGTCACCAATATGGACTTTGATGACACAGTGTATAATATGAGAGCGCGGTAAATGAAGCAATTATTAAAGTTATAATAACTTTAATTAAACAAAAATAGTATTCGCAATTTTTTGATATTTTGTTTATTAAAGCCTCTTATATAAGATTGTAGTAACAATACACCATATTATGGGGTGGAGAGTCACCAATATGGACTTTGATAACACAGTGTATAATATGAGAGCGCGGTAAATGAAGCAATTATTAAAGTTATAATAACTTTATTTAAACAAAAATAGTATTCGCAATTTTTTGATATTTTGTTTATTAAAGCCTCTTATATAAGATTGTAGTAACAATACACCATATTATGGGGTGGAAGGTCACCAATATGGACTTTGAATGACACAGTGTATAATATGAGAGTGCGGTAATTGAAGCAATTATTAAAATTATAATAACTTTCTTTAAACAAAATTAGTATTCGCAATTTTTTGATATTTTGTTTATCAAGATGTCTTCTATAAGATTGTATTAACAATACACCATACTATGGGGTGGAGGGTCACAAATATGGACTTTGAATGACACTGTGTATAATATGAGAGCGCGGTAAATGCAGCAATTATTAAAGTTATAATTAATTTCTTTAAAATAAAAAACGAATCCAATGGTTTTAATAGTGTTTCAACCTTCGAAATAATAATTCAAAATTCTCTGAACATATAAATAAATGTAGTAAAAAATTTCCTCTTGTAGTAGATCTAAACAAATTATATGAAACTAATAAAAACCATCATCTACTAAAAGCATCGGAAATTTTTATTCTAAGACTACATTAACAAAAGTTATTTGTTGCCAGTTATGGCTTATGCCAGTTTATGCTTTTATGATGTCAGTTCTTAAAGGAAAAATAAACTTTATTTATTTGGATTTATTACAATATATTTTACAATATCTAAAATATAAGGGAAGCACGTACTATTAAACATTTGCAAATTTATCTTTATACATTTTCTTTTGACCATCAAACACGGCTGTCAAACGCACGAAGAACGTACCTTGGTTTCCTTATTTTATACCCTTGCTATTAGCATTTAAATTTTGCAAACGATGGAATATTATGGTACAATTAAATGAAAGTATATTTCTTAGATTTTTCAACTTAAAAGAATGATCGATCATGTAGTAACGGCGGCACCGGTTGTTTTATTCCTATATTTACTTGTATGTATAGCGTATTTTCTGTGAATGAATTGAGGTTATATTTATGTTTTGTTGACAACATTAATTGTATTTGATACTAGTGCCATCTTCCGCTATCCTTACTCTTTGCGCTAGTGGTGTCCTCTTTCGACATCCTTACTGACTACATGAGTAAGGATAACGACAGATGTCGCTAGATGTAAAACAACCACCTAAAATTGATACGCATTTTTATATAGAGTTGCTCTGTTTATAGTAATTTGTAAATGTCTATATATAATGCAGGATTTTCAGCATATATATATATAGGAATATTCGAACTACTTTGTGGCCCAAAGATGCTTTTTATGTAAAATAATAAAATTTATTATGTAAAAAATCTAAATTCATGTCCAATTGCAAATCAAAAACGATAAAAACGTGGATAAAATCAAAATAATTTAAAATAAATATATAAACCAATGATATACAGCCATTAATTTGCTTATTTTTGTATTTTTCAATAGTGATATACCAGCCTGTAAATTAAAATTTAATTAAGGGTCTTCCCCTCTGTTAATTGCATTAATTAATAATCAACTCAGAAATGATAGATTTCTTGGTGAAAAATTCCATTCAACAAAATTTGAGTGAATTTCATTTTGAGCTTCTAAGCGAGTTTATGATACTAAAACACGTTATGCTTCCAAGAAGATATTTTTCTCAAAACTACGGAATGGTGAAGTGGTTCGTCGTGATCGGCTTCTGTATTCTGTGTCACAAAAATCCGTGTTTTGTTTGCCCTGTGTGCTTTTCAATCGTGATAAAAATGTGCCTTTGTTAAGGGAATTAATTATTGGAAAAATATTTCTCCAATTGAAAAGCATGCATTGTCTCAAGAACATTCAGCCAATTTCATGACATTAATTACACATTCGAAAGTTTTTGGAACAATAGATATAGAATTTCATAAACAATATTTAATAGAAAAGAAATACTGGGTGGACATTCTTCAACGAATTAAATTTTTGTCAAGTCGAGGACTGCCATTTAGAGGAAGAACAGAGCTATTTGGAAATAGTAATAACAGGAATTATATGGGAATTTTGGAGCTAATTGCTCAATTTCATCCTATTTTGCACGATCACATTCAAAGGATTGGTAACGCAGGCCGTGGCAACATGTCTTATTTGTCTTCCACAATTTGTAACGAATTTATTAAAGTGCTTGCAAATAATGTTCGCGAATTTATAGGTTCTGAAGCAAAATTGGCAAAATATTTTTCAATTAGCGTTGATTCATCCCCTGATATAAGCCATTCTGATAAACTTACTATTATTATAAGTTATGTGAAATGTTATGGTGTTCCTGTTGAAAGATTCATTACATTTATCAATAACGGTGGTCACAAAGCGGTTGACATGGAAGCTCGGATTATGAGGAGTTTAGAGGATTTATCTCTAGATATTCAAAATTGTCGAGGACAATCGTATGACAATGACAGTAACATGTCAGGTCAATACTCTGAATTACAAGCTCTTATAAAAAAACGCAAACCTCTTGCATTATTTGTCCCATGTGCTGCACATTCTCTTGATTTGGTGGGTACTTTTACAGCTGAAAGCTGTAATATGGCCACTTCATTTTTCATGTTTGTAGAAGAAATGTAAAATTTCTTCTCTGCTACTACATACAGATGGCAAATCACGATTGAGAAATTTAAGGAAATCGCAGATTCTCTAGTTCCGAAGAAATTGTCGACTACCAGGTGGTCATATCGCGCCGATTCATATCAAGCTTTTTTCAGAGGTTTTTCTGCTTTCAATAATTCCTTAAAGGAAATTATTGATGATACTACGCAACCAAACGCATCTAGAGTCCAAGCACATGGAATCAGAATTAAATTTGAGGAATTAGAAACAGGGATTCTACTAACACTGTGGAAAGATATTTTAATTGAACTCAATAAAGTAAGTAAGACATTGCAGTCAACAGATATTGATATTTTATTGGCAGTCGCTTTATATGACTCATTAATTAAATATATAATTCAGCTACGTGAACGGTTTTCTTTTCATGGGGAGCAGGGAAAAATTATTACAAGTTGTTCGGAGTATAAATTTGACACTTGGAGAATACGTACTACAAAATTACAATTCGATGATTCAAGATCTGGTGAAGTAGAATTCAATGGCAGAAGCGAAATGCTTATAAACACTTTTTACAAAATAATTGATAGGATTGATTCGCCTTTTGATTCCATTAATAATCCGTTCGATAAAAATAGAATATTTGATGACCATTTCAATGCGTTCGAGTGCTTGTCAAGAAATTGTTATTTTCAGAAGGATGGTTGAACTATAAATCCTTGTTTGAGAATCAAATCTATTTTCTGTAAATGTAAAATTACGCAAAATATTCGTCACCTAATGTCTTAAAGAAAGATGTAAAAATATACATATATAAACATCCAAACACTTCCATCTCCTTTATTAATTTAACTCTGGGCGACAGACAACAGCATCGTTTATATTCCATATTTAACACTTACAAATCCATTTATGAGAGTCACGATTAATGAATACTATGGGCCATAATTAATGAATATTATAGGCCATGATCGATGAAATATATTGAAAACTAATTTATGGAATTCCACACCGTCTTTGACTTATTGTCGGAATTATAATTTTTCCCCATATTTTAGCATTTTTTATTTGTGTTCGTAAGCTTGAGGTAATTGTGCTTGAATTTTTCTTGTGGTGAGTGGTATTTATTATCGTCGAGTATATTACATCTTCGATTATACAAATGGATAGCATCCGCTCAATTTTTGTAGTAAATGTTTAAAACACACATTATGGTATTTACGGAAGTTATTTATGCGCAATACATGTCCTTTAACTAACTAGATTATTATAATAGATGCTTTCAACATTCACAAACGAAAATATTTCAACACAACCACAATCTATATATCACCAACAGAGTGCAGCACTTCCTCGCCTATGAACTTTCTGGAAATGTGATTCCCTTCTGATTCTCTCTTTTATATGTACTTGCAATATCTATATATACATCGTCATTGATAAAGTACATTATTTTATAGAAAATAACAGGCGTTCCAAAGAAAATATATTATTTCGCGGTATATAATTTGCGGTTTCAGTTTATTGGTGGTATGGTATTTGGCGCATTAACGATTATAGGTTTGATGTTATTTATGTATGAACAGAATTTATGCACTACTCCGCAGAGTGATACTGCTCTACTCCCCTCTTATTGAACTTTTTGGTGTTATGTTGAATATAAAATGGCGGCTGATTTACAAAACGTGTCCGATTCTATGAACATATATACTGTTAATTATTGCATCAGTAAAAGTCATATTTCATGACAAGTGAATTTTTATTAAAAGAAACTATCGAATGAAGTGACCAACAAGCTCCAAAAACCATCAATACCGAAGTACCGCAATTATAATACCAGGAGCATTATCGTCAAGTTCATCAAGAAGACGTAGTTAAGAATGGAGATCACTGTGGGTGTGGCCGATATCATTCATCGTTAGGACGAATATCAACGCACACGAGATCGTGTGTTTGAATCACACGGAGGGTCTTTTGGAGAAGATAAACATCAACATAGATGTTGTGAATCGCCCAACCATGACCATTTGTGTAACTAGCGTGATATGTTGGTCGTAATCAACTAATATACGGTCTAATATCAACAGGAAGTATCAGACATCGGCTCCGGTTCCGAATTTATGAATGCAAACGAATAATAATGGAATCGGAAAAACAGTAGAATTTGATGGCAAGCAAATTGTGCCACATTTAGTGTACCAGGTGAACTATCATTAAATTCATCATGGAAGGGGTGATTATGAAACAAAAGGGCGCCATCGTGGTATAGACGAAATCGTTGTTAGGACGAATACCAACGCACTGGATGTCATGTGTTCGAATCCTATTATCGCAAGGTTTTTTGGTAGAAAGGATTTTTTTGCCGTACCATGGATGTTGTTTGAAAATTGCCCAAATATCAAAGTTTGCATAGTGTGATTGGTAGTGTTGGTTGTCAAACAATTCGTAATGTCTATACAGGTGCTAACTTTCTACAATTAAATCTTGTTGTGATAGTTTTTGTAAGAATTATTGATGAAAGGTTTTCGGAAAATTAGTAGCTTAAATTGAATAAATAAAATAAACTAGCAACGAGCTTCGATCCATTATGAGTAGAATTTAGAGAGTTGCAATTAATTATTCTTCTATAATGTCTTTAGTTTGTGATTGCACAAGTCTAAATCAAAGTTATATTTTGCGAGGCAAGGAAAACGATACAGTGCTGGGATTGTTATCGAATGGTTTGTTGAGGATGTATTCGTATTATGAAATATTTCCATTAGATCAATAGAACATATTGGTACGACTTTTAAAATTCTAATTTCAATCCTTTTATGGGAATATTGCATCACCATTTCGAAGACATCTAATATATTTCGTTTTTCAAAGAATGAATTCGGTTATATATTTGATCCAAAAATGTAATATTTTATTGAATACCGATTCCTCTTGGTTGTGGTCGTCTTCTTTACTCTAATATATGTTTCTATTAGTAGAAAGATGGAATCTATTATTAAAAATCTTTTAATTGTAAATTTGTGGCATTTTAAAATGTAGTTGCCAATATACCCAAATGTACATTATCATGTACTGCTGTGATGTCTATAAAACATTGCTGTTAACACGACGTCTGGGAATGTCTGAAAAACCATCATATTTACCCAATGTGTTTTAATATTGTTTTGCAATATAAACTAACTATTTAACAATGATATAAGTTGTCTACAAATTACTGAATTGTGTAAAATGTAAGGTACTGCGCCATTATTCGAGCACTAGCGCGATAATGCAACTTACTGCAATGGAAAGGTCAAACTGATAATTTATTATAATTAGTAACAAAGTATTTATTGCTACTAATTCAGTTATTATGAATTCAAAATCATCGGGAAATAATTTTTTATTCATCAAAACTATATATTCGTCGTGCTATGTAACAAATCCTCAACTTATGAATAAATTGTGCTACAACATAGTAACAACAACAATGCGTTTAGAATATTCTGAAATTCGACCGCGGTTACGTAATTGACAACATGATGTGATGTGATGCTGTATGTAATGTATTAGTTCGTGTTTTTGTCGGATTATGCCGTTGGCATTGTATGTGATGATGTTGAGTGTTTGTGTCATTAGTTGAAGAGTTCTATGACGGCTTCAACGATGGTGAATATTTTATCTATGGTGTTGGTTTTTGTTTTTAGTTGTTGGTTGATGTGTTTTAGTGTGTTAGTGATTTTGGATAGGTTTAATGCTTTGAAGAGTAATATTATTTCGTGTAGTGGGTTGTCGGATTGGGGTGGTTGTGTGGCGGGTTGTTTGTGGTGGTGGTGTTGTTTCTGTTGAGGTTGGTATTTTTTCGTTTCTTAGTACGTTTGCGTATGTTTGTTGTGTGTTGGCTTGTGGCTTGTTTAGTGTTTGTTTGTTGATGTATGCGATATGTTGGATTTGTTGTTTTTGTGTTGTGGGTTGGGTTTGTGTTGGAGTGTTGGATGTGGTGTTTGCGGACAGGTGTTTTTGCCTGTTGGCGGTGTATCGTTTGAGTGCTGGGCACCCTTTGTATAGGGCAGGATGGGCCTCACTGCAGTTTACGCATTTGGCCGGTGTATCTTTGGGTTTGGTACAGGTTTTCGTGTTGTGTTTTCCTGCACATTTCATGCAGTTGGGTTTTAGGTTGCATGTGTGGGATGAGTGCCCAAAAGCTTGGCAATTGTGGCACTGTGGTACGGAATTGTTTCGGTATGGTTCTGTTTTTACAACTAGGCCACAGAGACGTTTGAGTCCCATGGCTTGTTGTTGGAATTCCTTGTGGATTGTTAGGAGTATACAGGTGATGTCGGCTTTGTTGGATTTGACGCGGGAGGCGGATAGGAATGGAAGTTTTGCGTGTGTGAGAGCGGTTTTGATATCGGCAATGGAGATGTCGTGTGGGATTGGTTTTAGGATGAGTTTGGCTGGTCTGTCGATGCTTCGGGAGTATGTGAAATGTTCAACTTTCTCGGACTTGAAGCTGTTTATTGCCATGGCGTCGTGTATGTAGTGGGGTTTGATGGTGAGGTGGTCTAGGTTATGTTTGATGATAGGATCGGTTTTGGTGAAGTGTTTTAGTTTGGTTAGGAGCCATACTGTCTTGTTGGTGTAGACAAATATGGGTGGGATATTGTTTCGTGTGGTGCATATTTTGGTAAAGTGCAATCTTCTAGTTTTTGTGGCGAATCTACATATCTATAAGGGAAAATGCCCTTACACTTTATTAAATTGAAATCATCATTATTTGCAAAGTGTAATTTAGTTAATGTAAATTGATTGGGCTCCAAGTTTTTTACTAATTTATCTAAACTACTGGGCATAAATTTTAAAGAGTCAATAAAACGTAATTGCATGCCATGGTACATTCTAGAAAATGAGATGTACTCTTCCGTTGAATTTGCAATTACCGAAATTTCACTGTCACATTTTACATTTGCTAAAACTTCAATCAAAAACTTTGAATCATACCCAAATTATGGTATAGAATTGGTAAGATCTTTAGTTTATTTTTACATTGAATATTGCAATTATTACATATTGTACTTATGTAGTTACCGATAAAATGACAATGATGCATCACTTTATAATTTTTTATATTTAAGGTTGTATTGCACAAAGAACAAACAGTACAAGTATCATACTGTACCTTTTCCACTAAATATATTGGATTCATTGATATATTCCCATCAGTTTTCATGCATTTTGAAATGAATTCGCTTTCCTTTAAAAGTTCTTCTATAAACCACTGTTGTGGATTTTCACCACGATACATTTTAAAACTATTTAATGCAGGATTGTATGAACATACTCGAATGTAACCAGTAGAATAGGGAACATGTTTCTGATAAGAAGTAGTGTGAGAGATATTTTCATTATTTTTACAAGTTTGAATACGAGTGGTAAAAGCTTCAAAGTCTCCGTATATAACAAATGGATGTCTCATACTCGCACGAAAGTTTTTTAATTTTACAAGTGAACCGGGATTTGGTACCTCAATTTTAGTAGCCTCATAATTATTACAATCTTGTAGATGTTCTTTGAGTTTTGTTTCTGTTCTAAAATAATTAAGACAGCGGTTGCAAATATGTTTAACATGGGTGTCTTTGGCAATTTGACGAGAACATAGTCTATTTAAATTTTTAATTAAACAATAGTGACCTTTACTATTATTATATGCTGGTAAAAATAACAAATTAATTAATGTTACATTATCGTTAGTGTTGTTTTTAGAAATGTAAACTGGCTATATTGAATCTTTTGCTTTATCACCATCTATACTATAAACGGTAATTGATAAATTTTGGTTTTGTTTCTCAAATTTAACTAAATCGGTAATTTTAATGGGAAACTCGATATTTCTAAAATTTAAAAAATCATGAATATTTTGAGGATATGAATTAACATTTAATGGATCTGTTAGACTTGGATATAATTTGGCTAAACAACTCCAAACAAAACATCTGGTGTCGGTGTTTCGAATATTCAAAATATTTCTATTAGTGCGATAAGATTCGGGTAATTCTACATAACTCGAAGCTCCACAATTGAGTGGAGAATATTTCACGAATGCAACTACCATATTAACGATACTGCATTGGGCCGAACCACTCGTACGATCTGCTTGCTCTTGCAACTGGAAAAATAATGTGTTATTATTACAATATTTTTCAAAGATTTTCTCAACTCGCCTTAAGGAGTATTTGTGCAAATAGTGAATCTAAAGCCGCATTCAAGTCAGTACCCTGAACAACTATTGCGTTTCTCGTCGTAAAAAATTTCGGTTCCTCCACTAGTGAAGACGGTTGCATGAAGTTGCCGGTGTAACAAAGGTTAATTTAAAAACTTCATGGATTTACGAAGGTTAACGATACGACTCATGATCATTGTCTTTACATCACCGAAAAAACTGTGGATGTCTTTGTGTGTAATGTTTATTACAACCCCTGTACGAATTCTACTCTCAAAGGCAGAGTGCAACTGTAACAATGAAAAAAAAATTAATATATAAGTTTAATTAATATAAAATTAATATAAAAATAAAATAGAGTATCACAGTGAAACTTACATTTTGCCATTTAACTCTTTTTGCAAGAGTTTTGTTGTCATCATCACCACCCGGTACAACATTCCTCCTCCTTTGCGGAACAAGATTCGTACGAGGGCGTAAATTACCTCCACCAATCAATAACGATCCATGACCGTTGGTTGAATTTATATTACATCTTGTCCTTATTCTAATAGCGAACTTTAATTTAATAGTTTCTAATTTTATCAAGTCTGCCACAATTTTTTTTTGTGTGTTATTACCGATTTTCCACTTTATATATTTATTTAAAAGTTTAATTTGATCCACTGCTATCTTCTTACACTTCAGTAAATCAGGTATTGTTGGATTAATTATACTCAGTTTACTCGTTAATTCACGTATCACTCTTATAAAGTTTATATTGTACTCGATCTTCAAGCTTTCAAATGCTACTTTTACTATTATAAAAAAAAATAAAAAAAATTGTGTGTATATTGGGTTTATACTTTTTATTTGAAGATTACATTTTAAAATCTACTATATGACAAGTGCGTCTTCAGGTAATTTCTTTAATCCATCGTAGAGTAGTTTTACTGGAGTGGTGTTAAGTTGCTTCAAATCAGCGTCCGAATTAAAGTGCTGATTGAAACGTTCAGGTAGAAAACAAACGGCACCTTCTCCCAATTCCACAACAAGCTTTTGTCCATTCTTGGTATTAATGTACTTGAACTTCTCCACTATATACAATTTATCTTGATCTAAATCACGTAACGGTAATACAGTAAAATCTTCACCACCACCTATGGCGTTTAATAAATCACATGGGTCTTGAGTTGGATTTTCCGGAATCATCGATTGTACGGCTGCAGTGTTGGTTAGTTCAAAATCATCACTATTATCTTCAAATTCAAAAGGATTCTGACGAACTTTTTTATTCGGTACATAATAGTTGGCACTTCCACTTGACTCATCCACCATACACAAACGTTTATTGATGGTTGATAATTTTCTTGGTGCACCCGGAACAGTATTGAATACTTTTGATACTAGTACCGGAGATGATGATGACGAAAGAGTGTTTAGTTGCTGTTGATTCATGTTTGAACTTTATATATATTTTTTTACAAGTATAGATCTTGTCAAGTCAAGTCAAGTGTCTATAGGTAAGTAATAGCATATACGCAGTCGTGTGTGGGTGGATTTCTCCTGTCTTTGAAGTGTCAAGCCGTTGGCTTCTTTCTTCGATGTTGGCTGGTTATGTCTTGTGGTTGGCTTGAGTGTATCTCTGGCGATTTGTGTGGTGTTGGCTGGGTGTACTGGGTATTTGTTGGTTACATTGGGTGTGGGTGGTGTTGGTTTGCTAGTGTTTGCAGCATGACTCGCGCTGCTTTTCGTTTTGGAGTGGGTATGGTTTGGGTTAGTGCGGTCAAGGTGGGATTTTGGTTGTGTTTTAGTTTGTTGTAGAAGTCTGTATTTAGTTTGGATAGCGCAGTTTTGAGTTTAGGCATGGCGGTTTGTTCGTGTATGGTTTGGATGGAGATGTATCTAGGTGTTCTGGTTGCTAAGCGGAGGAATTTGTTTTGTATGATTTGTAGGGTTTTTAGGTTGGATGGTGAGATCGTGATCCACGCTGAGGAAGCGTAGGTGAGAATCGGGCGTACATAGGTTTTGTATAGGAGGGTGCTGTGTTCTTCTGTAGCGGAGGGTGATATCATTATTGGTATGAGTTGGTGAAGTTTCTTTCGTGCTGTTAATGAGATGTTGGTTGTGTGTGTTTTGAATGTTAGTCGTTTGTCTAATGTTAGGCCTAGATATTTTATGTTGTGTGACCAGTTTATTTTCTTGTTTAGGACTTTAATTATGTTCTGTTGCATGCTTGTTGTTTTGTGTGTGAACATGGCTAGTTCTGTTTTGTTCGGGTTTACAGTCATGCCCCAGGTGTGGAAGTAGTTGGTTAGTTGGTTTATTTCATTTTGTAGGAGTTTGGTTAGGAGAGTGTGACTTCTTGACTGTGTTAGTATGGCGGTGTCATCTGCGTATTGGGAGTAGATGCTTCTGCTGTCTATGCGTTTGGGGATATCGGATATGTATAGGTTGAATAGGATTGGTCCTCGGGCTGATCCTTGTGGGACCCCGGATTGGATGGGGAATTTGTGGGAGATGGAATTGTTGACTTTGATTGTGAAGGTTCTGTTGTGTAGGTAGCTTTGGATGAGATTGGTTATACGGTTGTTGAAGTTGTGTTTTAGTAGTTTGATGATGAGGGCTTTGTGCGATATCTTGTCAAAGGCCTTTTCGAGGTCCAGTGATAGGATTGCGGTGTAGTGGTTTTTGTTGTATCCTGCTTGTATGTGGTCAACTATTCTGAGTAGTTGGTGTGTGCATGAGTGTTGAGGTCTGAAGCCATATTGGTGGTTCGGGAGTATGTTGTGTTGGTGTGTGTGTGCTGTGATGTGGTCGAGGATGATGGAGTCTAGAACTTTCGATAGGGTGGTTAGTAGGCTGATGGGTCTGTAGCTGGTGGGGGTGTGTTTTGGTTTGTTGGGTTTCAGGATAGGAATTATTATTGCCTGTTTCCAGCATGCGGGATAATACGCAGTTTGTAGTATGTTGTTGTATATATTGGTAATTAGGTCTATGGCGTTGGTTGGGAGTGCTTTTATGATATAGTTGGGGATGTTATCAGTGCCTGGGGCTTTGTGGTTCGGGAGGTGTTTGGTTTTGTGTACAACTGTTTCTTGTGTTATTGTGATCGGTTCGGTGTTTGTGATGTCTAGGTTTTTCAGTGTGTTGTGGAAGACGTTACAATTTGTGATTATATTTGTGTCAGTTAGTGGGTTGGGGGTGAATTGTTTTACTAGGGAGTTGCCTAGCATGTTTTGTTTGTCTGTGTCTGTGTATGCGGTGGTGTTGTTTTCTTTGAGGGGTGGGGGGGGATTAGGTAGCGTTTTTTGGATAGGATTTTCGGGAGTTTGTATGGGTTTTGTATGGTATTTTCAACAAATGTATACCATTGTTCTGTGTGGAATTCTGATATGTCTGTTTTGATTTGTTTTAATAGTTTATTTATTAGTGTTTTTGTTGGTGGATATCTTCTGTTTTTGAAGTGTTGCCTGAGTTTGGTTCTGTGCGATTTGTGCGATTATGCGTGGAGGAAGTGTTATTGTGTGTTGCTTGATTCGGGTATTGGTGTTGGTTAGGGATTCTTGCATGGATGTTTGGATTAGTTGTGTGAGTGTGTTAATAGCGTTGTCAATGCATGCAGGGGTGGTAGGTGTTTGGGTGTGTGGTGCGGAGCGTGCAATTTTAATTTCAATTGTGTTGGTGAATTTGGGGATGTTGTAGTCTTTCATGCAGTGGTTTCTGTGTAGGTCTATGTGTTTGGTTTTTAGGTCTATTTCGATTGCTACTGGGACATGATCTGAGTTTAGTTCAGGGAGTGTGCTTATGTTAGTGGGATTGCAGAAGTTGTGGAGGATAGCTATGTCAATAGTGGAGTTGGTTTTGGTTCTGTTTGTGGCTACTAGGGTTGCGCTATCTGGTGCGATTATTCTGTTGTTCGGGTGTAGTTGTGTGTAATTGTATAGGATTCTACCGTTTTTGTTGTTATGTGTGCAGTGCCAGGAGATGTGTTTAGCGTTGAGATCGCCTGCTATTATCGTTTTGGGAGCTATTTTGGTCAGTGCTTTAAGTTCTTTTATTTCTATTGTGTTTTTGGGTTGTTTGTAGGCGGAGACAAGTAGTGTGTTATTTATGTTTATGGCTGTGGCTTCTAGAGTGTTTAGTTTCGGGAGTATGATTTCGTGATGTTTGAGGGTGCGTTTGATAAGTATGGCCGTTCCTCCTCCTCGGGTCTCCCTATCGTTTCTGTACGTGGTGTAGTTGGGGATTGTGAATTTGGTTGGTGGTTTTAGGAAGGTTTCCTGGAGTAGTATTATGTCAGGATTATGGTCTATGGTGTATTGTGTTAGTTCGTGTTTTTGTCTGTATATTCCATTGGCGTTGTATGTGATTATGTTTAGGGTGTCAGGCATTAGTTGAATAGGGAAGTGGCGGCTTCGATGACCGCGAAGAGTTTATCTATGGGATCAGTTTTGGTTTTAAGGTCTTGGGATAGTTTTGTAAGTGTGGATTTTATTTTGAGCAGGTTAAGGGATTTTAGGAATGAGAGGATTTCTAGGATTGGGTTTTCGGAGATGTTAAGGGATGTCAGTGGTTGGTGTATTTGTTTGGTTTGTGTTTGTTTGATACCGTGTTTGGTGGTGTGGGCGTTTTAGAGAGAGTTTGGGCGTATAAGAGCGTGTTAACGCGTGTGGTGTTTGGTTGTGTGTTGATTGTTGGGGTTGGCGGTTTGCGTATTGTGGGGTTGCTTTGTGTTGTTGTTGTTTTTGTGTGTGTTGTTGTGGCTTGTAGTTTGTTGTTTAGGTGTTGATGTCGGGCTTTCTTCTACTCTTTTAGTGCAGTACAGCCCTTGTGTAGGGAAGGGTGGGATTCGCCGCAGTTGGCGCAGGTGGCGGGGGAGTCTCTTGGTTTTGAGCAGGTTGAGGTTTTGTGTGGTGCGGCGCATTTCATGCATTTTGGTTTAAGGTTACAGGTATGGGAAGAGTGCCCGAAGGCCTAGCAGTTGTGACATTGCGGAGTGTTGGTGTTGTTATATGGTTCGGCCTTGACTACCAATCCGCATAAGCGGTTGGTTCTCATTGCTTTCTCCAGTGTTTCCTTACGGACTGTGAGGAGAATGCAGGTGGTTGGTTTGTTGTCTCGCTTGACGCGAGCTGCGGAAAGGAAGGGGATGTTGGCTTCTGTGATGGCGGTTTTAATGTCATTTATGTGTATGTCGGCGGGGATGGGCTTGATGATTAATTTGGCGGGTCTGTCAATGGATCGGGCATAGGTGAAGTGTTCAATTTCTTCAGCCTTGAGGTGTTGGTTGATGGCTATGGCATCTAATAGGTTGGTAGGTTTGAGGGTTAGGTGATCTAGGTGGTGTTTGATTGTGTATTCATGACGGACGATGGAGTTGATGATTTGGATGAGTTTTACAGTGTTTTTTGTATATATGAAGATGGGTGGGAGATTGGTTTGTTTCGTTTGTTGTGTTTTGTTGGTGTGTGTGTCGTTTACTTGACTGTTGTCGTCTTCTTCCGATTCGAAGTATTCGTCGCTGGATAGTTTCTCGTATCTGTTGCTGGTGGTGATCGTGCTGGTGGTGGTGTCGGTTGTTGTTGTTGATGGTGGTGTCGGCTTCCTCTTCCTCTTTTTTATCTTTCCCTTCTGTATGGCGAATCCTTCCATTTGGTCATCCATGGGGGTGGACATGGCGGCGTCGCGGGGGGTTTGTGTTTTAGTGTCGGGCACTATGCACTTTGGTTTGTTATTTATACACTTTACAAGAATATTGTACGCAGTCGTGTGTGGGTGGATTTCTTCTGTGTTTGAAGTGTCAAGCCGTTGGCTTCTTTCTTCGGTGTTGGCTGAAATATCCATTTCTTTAAATGCAATATCAAATTCATTGAAAATATCAAGACCGGTACACTTCCCTTTCAACGTTATTAGTTTCATTATATTGCCTGATTTATATCGAGCAAAAACTGCTAGTTGTGCATAACCATTTACATCATTACTCTCATCTAAAGCAATTGAATGTATTTCTGCATACAATAAGTCGTTATGTATTTGCGATGAAATATTTCTTTGTAATTCTATTACTCGATCTTTAATTGTATTGTGACTTATTGGTAACTCATATATACGCTTTATAATCAAGTCTTTTTCTTTAAAATCTGCAAACAAAGTAGCACTACATTCTAAAAACGCTTGTTTTACAAACTCCTTCTGAAAGAGGTTTCCCATGACGAGCAATGCAATGGGCTACTTGAAAACTAGCAGCTGTAATGTTATTTTTTGGAATCAAAAAAGTTTTTAAAACACTGGTTTGTGAATGATTCTGTTTTTTCTTTTGTAAAAAATATTCTCTCCTTTCTTCGTCTGTTGAGAAGCTGAGATTTGAATGCTGAGTAAATCCTTACAGGTTTTTCTTTTATATTATGTAAATTTTCGACTAGTTTCGGCTTTTGGCCATCATCAGCTCAAAAAACTAAATAAATTAAATTAAAATTAAAAATATAATATTTTTTTGAGAGAACATTCTGGGAAAAAATCTTCATTTGTGAACAATTTTTCTGTTTGTTGATTGTCAACTTTCGCTTCTTGGCACTGTTACCGGAAGGGTAAGCTTATGGGCGAACGATGGGGTGTGGAAATAAACTATTGCAGTAGGTAAATGTGTATATTGGTATAACATATAACAAGACAATGTATATAGCATCGTCGCGGTGAGTGACGTCGCGGTAGACGGCGTCGAGACGGTTAGCGTAGCGGTTGGCGGCGTCGCGGAAGGCTGCGTCGCGGCTGGCGGCGTCGGAACGGGCAGCGTCGCGGTTAAAGTTAATAGAGAGCTAGAAACTCCGTAATACTCCGATTGTAATTTGCTTGATTCCAACGTCTAAGAGCGGAGGGAGCTAATACAACTCAAGGATAGGTAATAGAGAGCTCAGGACGGAAAACTCCGTAGCTGAGCTTGAGATAGCAAGTCTCTTGATTCCCATGGCTAAAAGCGGAGGGAGCTAATGCAACTCAAGGAGAGGGGTAGGGAGAGAACCTGGTGGTAATAACAAGGTTCTTTTTTATTTTCACTAAATATCTAACAAAATTCAACAATAATATGTCAATTAGCCTAAATGTCATCCATGTCGCAATCCTCATCATTTGGGTCATCGTTATTATCCATGATAATGGGTTCATCATCCACCAGATTGGATGGTTTGGATGTCTTAAGAGGTATGTCTTCAACTGCAGGTGATTGAGGTGTTTCATCAAGCCACTGTCTTTTCAAGTTTAATATACGTTGTGATGAGTATGATCTTGAGGTATTAATGGCGCTGATCTGGCGTTGAATTGTATCAATAAAGGCCACATTGATAGATGAATCTCGCACTATTGATAAACGCCTTCCTTCAAGGAAAGTGCTCCCGACAACACCGTCTCTTATAGTATCAGCCATTTTTTGGTAATAGATGAGGGGCCTTAGTTCAGCTTGTGGAATAACTTCTGAAAGTATTTGGTACCCATACAATAGTCCTTTGAAAGTACTGCGAAGGTTTACTGGGGACGCATTGATAATGGCGTTGAACAAACTGAATCTCCTTTTAGAGGAGTCATATTTGAATATTCCTTGGGAGGCAGACACATCTATGACCATACCATTTGCCATCTGTACTTCTATGACTCCTTCAGTTGTCATATTTGGAGGTGCACCAGCAAAACAGTATAGGAACGAAGTATAGTAGACATTGGTTTTGTCAGATAATAAGTTGATTAGCCCAGTTCTGCAGGTTCTAGACAACGACCCAGCTTGGGAACCAAGAAACTTCCCAATGTGGTTATTATTCCATGTAAAGTTTCCAGATCTAACCCTCTTTAATACTTCATGATGTTTTCGGTTGTACAGGCTTGTTCTTAGGAGCTGTTTGAAGGATAAGTGTGGTTCAAGCGTATGGGTTGGGTCTACGACTTCATCATCGAGAATTACATTTTTGCTTGAAGGGGTCTCTATGTGTATTTTTTGCCTGGTCACAGGGTCAATTATGTTTGAGTCAATTGGATCAAGATGATATTGAGCATATCTTCCACCTTTAAATTCTGTATGTTGGTCAATCCTTAAAAGGCCAACTTCACAATTGCCTTCGATTTGATTTAGAAGAACATTGAAAGGCACTACACCAGTATATCGAAGGAAGTTTTTTGCATCCATTTTAATTATCTTTCTAATTTCTGCTTTTATTAAGTGATATTTTGTCGCTTTTGTGAGAGCAAACCCATGTCTGCAGTAAATTCCAATCTCTGATAGAAGGGTAATCAGATCGTTTCTTGTCGTAAAGTTAGTTACAATATTTAAAATGGTTGTCCCATTGTGAATGAATTGTCCTCTCATTTTACCCCATATTTAAAATGAACTGTCTCAACGCCATTATAGGTCAGGAACCTTACACCTGATAGGTTATAGCATGATTTGATATACAAACGTGTATACTCAGGGCTTGTAAGGCCATCTCTACATGATTCAAAAGTAATGGGCAATTGGATGAGGGTTCTTATCCATTTGATGGACTGGGTTTCAGGAAGGTTTAATTTGTGTAGGATGTAAAGCATTTTGGTTTCACCAATGAAAATCTCATTTATGGCTCCTTGAATTGTAGAGGTTGTTATTGCATTGGTACGATGATGATAAAGCAAACAGTCTGCTATTTTTACTGCGGTTTTAGTCCAAGGTTTTGCATCAGCTATAAACATATCTTTTATACCTGACATGATAAAATTGGATCCGCAATAAGCATGTTTGATATTCGCACATTCTTCCAATACACCAGGGATAATTGGTAGATATCTAAATCTTGGATCCAATTGTTCTGTGACAACTCTGATTTGGGATATCAGGGCCATTTTGGAAGTTATGGATGATCCAATGAGATTTTTAATTTGGTCTATTATTGCAGTAGGATATTGATCATATGGGATTGTGAAATCGGGGAATATACACATCTCAATGATTTTTGCACCATCACGCTTATTGATATCGATCATGGGAGTTCTGGTAGGAATTCTTTTTCTTTCAAAATTTACCTGGCCAAACCTTATGTTTAGGATCCAATTTTGACGATAATATTCTTCAGTCTCTATGTCATGGGGGTTGAATAGAATCTGTATAGTTTTGATCATATCACTATCAGGGAGGGGGGATTTGGTGACCCACCAGTCTATGGCTTCCTTCCTACATAAAACCCTTCGCCTATCATGGGAGTCTAGGGTTGGTTTTTCTTTGTTATGTAGGAAAGTCTTTGGAACTCCATATTGTTTGGCTTTGTTTGAGATAATTGAAAGGGGGAATTTTTGGGATAGTGCAGCGATGGTGCTTGATAATGGATTTGGGTCCTTCATACTCCTTCCAGCCCGCTCAATTAGCCGAACATTGCACAGCGTGTTCTCACGTAATATTGATATAGTGCCTTTGTTCGCTGTGTTTATCTCCTTTAATATTTGTAAAAAGTATGCCTTTTCCATAATAATTGTGTCAGTTATTGTTGCTTTATTGATTTATTTGTTGCTGGTGGTGATGAAAACTTTGCATAAGTTATTTGAAAATAAAATTCAAACGGTTTAAAATACTTAATAGGTACAACATATATTGTACTGTAAAACATACTTTTACGCAGCTTTCCATACTACCCAGGAGGTACTACGCGGAGTGTCGCTAACACTTCGCCTAATTTACATTCCTGCAATTTACCATATTATTCATAGGATTTAAGTTTATATCATGTTTATAAAAAATTAAAGAGATATATCGAATCTCTAAATTGTAAAACGCAAGAATATAAATAGCGCTTTGGGCAGTTTCGTTTTAGTGGGTATTGTCGAAAAACTTAATCAATTAAATATATCATTTCAAGGAAAAGATAACCTTATAATCAATACATTTAATCGCATCAAAGCATTTCAGAAGAAATTGTTGTTATTTGAATCGCAATTGAAAAGTTATAATGCTCACCACTTTCCATTGTTGAAAGAATTTAAGAAATCAAAATGTAACAATTACATCAAATGTAATGTCACTCTTGTAATGACGCTTTTGTAGCGTTTGCCGTCGACTGCGCCAGCGGTTAAAATAAACCGCGAAATAAAAGACTTGTTGTTAGATTCTTGTTTATTCACTGAAACAGTGTTTGATGTGTGAACTCTTAAAATTGCTGAATCTTGAATGTTGGAATTAGAAATGTCGATGTGAACTGTTGACCTGGGACTGAGGAATATGATTGATTATTCTGAGGCGGAACTGAGCTCTGGTGTTTGTATATATAGTATATGGTCACAGGTAGATGTAGTTAAGGGTGGTTGTATGATGCGCGGGGTGTGTTTAGGTAACGATGGTTAATGCGTACAATGGTAAATGGTACTTTGCCTATCTTGATTACGGGGAAAGGATAAATAATATTTAAGCAAGGTAGAATGGAGACTTCCTAATAGCACAAAGGATGGCGATTCTTGGGAAAATTAATAGAATGGAAAGATTGAATACAAGTACGAATGAAAGGAAAATATTGAAATTATATCTAAGAGGGTTGAATAAGAAATATATATACATATGGGGATATTACACTCCCCCCCTTTTGAAAACGAAAAATATTGATGTATGAAATAGGAGATATTTTTAGTGGGATAGTTTTAAATTTATGCTATAACTTATTAACTAACATAAAGAAAAACAGTAATTTTTTTTTTTTTCATGATAAACGTCATTATAGAAATAAACATTAAATAGGTTTAGGATATCTGGGAAAATCATATTCATTTACATTGTATAGCTCATTTTAAAACATGCACTTAAATATAATATGGTCTGATTTGTATAAAAGGATTATTTTTTTTTGTTAGATTCGAGGTTTATATGATCAAAGAATGTGGAATTATTATAGTTAGGTTAAATGAGGATATCCTACTATGGTAATCATTGCCTAAATGTATTTTGGTATATTGATCTAGAAAATTCTAATATAATAACCTAAAATAAGTACAATAAAGTAAGCTTTATAATTTTAGGACACTGTCAATTTCCCGTTTGATATAGTGTGATCCCGAAATTTAGTTTTATATTTTTTTTGTAGAGAGTTATTTATTTCTATAATTTGAGTGTAATAGTTAGTGGTGAATTGGATTAATTTGCAAGAAAAGCTGGTTTCAGTTTGTCTTTATGGACAATTATTTCTTTTTTCTTAATCTTTAATTTACAATTTACATTTGAGACGTCAACTATTTCGTATGGGCCTGTATACCGTGCCGATAATTTCTTGGAGACACCCGGTTTATTTTGTTCGACTAATAGGTAAACTGAATCACCGATATTATAATTGGTGGCACTGGCTCTTTTATCATAATATACTTTATTAATTTCTTTTGATTTGATGATATGTTCTCGAGCTAATTCGCGACTGCGTTGGAGTTTTACTTTCAATTCATCTAGGTAATCATCGTAACAGTATTTATGTTCGGGAGATCGAAGGAGATTTTTAGGTAAAATAGGTTTATATCCAAATATAATTTCATAGGGTGTGAATTTCGTTGATGTATGCGTGGATGTATTGTACGAGAACATAGCGAAATCGAGATATTCCTCCCATTCCTCTTGTTCATGTATGTAATGTTTTAAATAATCTGCTAACGTTAAATGGCTTCGTTCCAAAGCACCGTTTGTTTGGGGTCTATAAGCTGAGGTCGTCACGTGTTTGATTTTAAATAATTTTGATATATTTTTAATTAATGTCGAATTAAATTCGCGGCCTTGATCTGTCAGGATTATTTCTGGTATTCCAAACTTACAAATGAATTGAGTGACTAATGTTTTAGCTACCATTACTGCTTCATGATTTGGAATTGCAAAAGCTTGTGAAAATTTACTGAGGTCATCTTGCAGTGTTAACACATATTTATTCCCATTTACAGTTAATGGTAGTGGTCCTACGATATCCAAAAATATTTTCTCCAATGGTTTTTTACTAGTTGTTGTGATTTCCATTGGCATTTTGTTTTTCCTCCGGCTTAGCTTATTGATTTGGCAAGATTCACAACCTTTAATGAAATTAGTTATGTCCTTTTTCATACCCTTCCACTTGTATTCTTGTTTAATTCGCATATATGTTTTGGTAAAACCCGAATGACCAGCGCTAGGGCTAATATGATTCTCTTTCAATATTTCGTCAAATTCATCTTCTGTTGGTTTTGTTAATATATTGTAAAAAATATTTACGGTTATTTCGCTAATTTTGAAAACGTATCTTATGATTGCCCTGATTTTTTCCCAATGCAGTTTATCAAATGTGGTACTAAATTTCGGAAGGCTAATTGATGTAATCTTGTCGGTTACTAAAGAATTCCTAAGGTTTATTAGGGATTTGAAGATGTCTTCATAGGAGCATTTTTCCCAATAGTTAGTTTTATAAAACAAGTAATAAATTTTCTTTTCTTTGTCTCTAAAATGGCATGTGTCGTTAATATCGAATTGCTTTGATTTAAGATCTTGTAAATGATTTGGATATTTCGTAAATAAATTTTTGACATTAACGTCGACGGTATCATCAAGGTCCGTTGTTAAAAGTATAGCCAAGTTATCTTTACAATCTACAAAATTTGAATTTAATTCTTGAATCTTTGGGTAAGAAATTATTGAGGTTTGAAGTGTTTTCAAAAACATTTGATAATTGTCGTAATTGTTTTGGGTGGTAACATTTACTTTAGCGCTTATTTCAGGCATATTTGTAGGATTGGATGTTTTATCCAGTCCTCTAATTTCTGATATACATTCTGCGGAAATCTTTTCTATGGAATAAGTAGGAGGAATCAGAACTCGACTGAGTGCGTCGGCATTTTTGTTTGACCTGCCTGGCCTATATTTTATGTAATAGTCGTACTCTTCTATGCATAGCCTCCAGCGAAGGAGTCGTGAACTAGGGTCTTTCACGTTATACAAGTAAGTGAGTGCTATATTGTCAGTCACTATTTTAAATTTCCTACCGAAAATATACGGGCGAAAGTGTTTAACAGATGAAATTATTGCGAGTAATTCTTGAGATGCTACGTCGTAATTTTGTTCGGCCTTATTGAGGGTACGGCTATAATATGCAATCGGTAAGTCGCTTCCTTCATAATTTTGTGATAGTACTGAACCGATCGCGAATTTTGAAGCGTCTGTGGTGAGGGCGAATTCTTTTTCGAAATTAGGGTATTGAAGGATTGGTTCTGTGCACAATTTATTCTTAAGGGTTTCGAATGCTAATTGCTGTATGCTAGTCCACTGAAAAGGATTATGGTTTTTAAGCAGTTTTGTTAGAGGTTGTGAAATCGAGCTAAAATTCGCTATAAAACGCCTATAATAGCCTGCGAGGCCTAGAAATGATTTAATCTCTTTTGAATTTCGAGGAACGGGGAATTCTTTAACACTGTGAATTTTTTCCGGGTCTGGTTTAACGCCAGCTTCAGTAATTAAATGCCCCAGATAAATAATTTCATGACGCAAAAATTCGCATTTTCTGGGTTCTAGTTTTAAGTTATTTCTGTCTAATCTATGGAATACGTCACGTAATTTTTTGATATGGTTATCTAGGTTATCGGAGAATATAATTATGTCATCAAGATAAATTAAACAACGGAAGTTATTGGTTAACCCTGATAAAGCCGCTGACATAAGGCGAGTAAATGAAAAAGGGGCGGATTTTAGACCAAAGGGCATACGACGAAATTGAAAATGACCGCTTGGAACTGTAAACGCAGTTTTATGCATATCACGAGGGTGCATTTCCATTTGGTGGTAGCCGGACGTGAGGTCTAAACTAGAGAAGTATTTGCAACATCCTAGTTGATCAAGAATTTCCTCAATAAGGGGTAAAGGATATGAATCTCCGACTGTGATTTCGTTAAGTTTTCTATAGTCAATAACCAACCGCCATCGTTTTTCACCCGTGTTATCAGTTTTTTTTGGAACGATCCAAACAGGGGAATTCCAAGGACTAAATGATGGGGTGATTATACCTTGATCTAGCATTGTATTTACTTGTTTATCTACTTCTTCTTTTAGGGCATGTGGATATCGATAGTTTTTTGTATGAATAGGGGTTTCCGTAGTTGTATGTATTTCATGCTGGATTAGGTCACAACTGGTCAATAGGTCACCTTCCAGATAAAAAATGTCATTGTATTCTAAACACAAGGAAGTGATTGCATTATGTTCTTCCGCATTTAAGTGACTAGTGTTAAGGGTTTTCAGCAGCTTTGATATTCTAGATGATTGACAATTAGGTTTGTTATTCACGCCGGTCTTAAAAACGTGCGCAGTGGGTATTTGAAAAGGTTCTAAGGTAATGATAATGTCTTTAATGTTTGCAGAGAGATTTGTGGTATTAAGTAAAGTAGTTGTAACTGTATTTTCTTTGGTGACATTAACAATACTATCTGATATATATATGCCAGGTAGTATTTGGCTTTTTGAAATGAGACCTGTTCGAAGTTGTGGGTTACTGACCCTAATTGAAACGATAGTTTCCGATCTAGGATTTAGGGTTTCTGGAGTAGAAATATTTGGAGAAGGTAACTTTAGGTATGATAACGTGGAATCTTGTATCACGTTCGAGAGAGTCGTGTTAGGATTGATTTGAGATCTAGAGTTAGGATGATGGTTCGGCGATGTATGCTCGTATACATCGTCCGTACTTATATTTTTATTTGATTGAGACGATTTAGCATTAAGAGTTTTGTTAGAATTTGGTATAGGTTCTAGTTCGCGATTTACGTAATAGAGTGGCAATTTAGTTCCGCCAAAGGAAATGATTTCTTGTTTAAACGAAATGTCAGCCTTAAATTTTGTGAAAAAATCATTACCGATAATACCTCCGTGGTTTATCGGGAAAGCATTTGGTACGACGAAAAACATGTGTTTATGCAAGTTGTTATTAAAATTGACATCTATCTTCACGTAGCATAACGTACGCATTGGCTCAGAAGATATGTCTATCCCCGTCAAGAAAATTTGGTGGTCTTCGAAACATTGCACGTAATGTTTCAATACACCAATCTTGATTAGGGATACCTCTGCACCCGTGTCTACCAGAAAAGACGTGTCGTTCTTAAAATCAGAGCTCGCTAACACAACGTATGAGGATATACCGGTTAAATTTATTGGGTAAACTAGACCAGAAAACTTTCGACAGTCCGCTCTTTGGTCAAGGGATCGGACAGCTGGGAGTTTAAATCAAGAGAAATTTCGTTTCCCGGTTCCATGTTAACCATACGAGTTTGTGAGTTAGAGAGGGGCTGTTGTATGGAGTTCATGCTGTCTTGTGAAGTAGGTGGAATGGGATGGTGTTGAGAAAATTGTCGAGTATTTACCGGGCGTTGGTTAATTGATTGCTGATTATTATAGGACTTGGATCGAGGAGTATTAAAATCAGGTGGATGATAATTAGTATGATCGCTGTTGTATTGTGAATGTGGACTGTGGAGCTGATGTCGTTGCTGATTATTGTAATTTCTTTTCCTACATTGATCTATTGTGTGACCGACATTTTTGCAATAGTTACATGATAGAGAAGTGGTAGTTTTTCTAGTTTGTGAATTTAGTTGGTTATATCGGCAATGTGCTGTCTCGTGGTTTGAATTGTTGCAAATATGGCAGAATTTATTGTTTTGATCTTTGGTGTGTTTGTATAGCCTATACTCCGTCATCGCAAATGTTGTAGCTTCTTCGAGATTACTAGGTCGTTGTATTCTGATACGGAAGTTGAGATCGTTATCGCGGATACCTGATAAAAAGATTGACCGTGCCTGTTTGTTTAGTAGTAATTGCTGCCCTTGAATGAATTCATCATTGTTGTTTTCGGGTAAGCTATTAATTAGTTGTTTATAGCACTTCTCGATTTTAGTGATATAATTGCGATATTTTCCTGACCCTGTTTGCATGCGTTTAAATTTGCCATACACTCATCAAAAGATAAATTGGTACCGTATTCTGCGTTTAAATATACTTTCATATTTTTCCAACTATCTATTCCTCTACTACGCAATCGTTTACCCGCGTCGCCTAAAATTCTTGTCTTAATACAAGTTAATAAAATAGCTTGACCGTTATCGGGGACTACTTTGACAATGTCCTCGCAGGTATTTATAAAGTCGCTTATATCGTTCCGGTTGTCGGTACCGTCAAAGGAAATAGAATTTAGTAAGTTAATTGCAATGTTTATCATATCAGGTGCTGCCATTCTGTATTTTTAATTTAAAGGATTTCTAGTGTTAACTGGAGTGAAAGGATTAGTAGCAAATGGGTTCGAGATTATGCAGGTGTGTAAAAATTTAGAGCCATAGAATGTAAAAAAATATAAAGTTCCACTTACATATGAAAGGAAAAAGTTGATCAGAATAAATGCGATATCGATGATGTTGACACTGGTTTTCCTGGCGTTGACCTTGATTCGTAGATGGGTAGATAACTTGTTGGTGGAATTGTTGTTTCGAACGAACATCCCGCGTTGAGGTTGCTAGAATGTTGCGGCAACCCTTTCAGCTCTTCTGTCTCCAGACGGGTTTCTTTCCAGGATTTGGTTGTTGAACGTTTCTCGATTTTGTTGGTGGTTCTTCTTTTTCTTTGGTTCGGGAAATCTGTATTGATTTCCAAAATCCTACCGACTGCGCCACTTTTGTAATGTCACTCTTGTAATGACGCTTTTGTAGCGTTTGCCGTCGACTGCGCCAGCGGTTAAAATAAACCGCGAAATAAAAGACTTGTTGTTAGATTCTTGTTTATTCACTGAAACAGTGTTTGATGTGTGAACTCTTAAAATTGCTGAATCTTGAATGTTGGAATTAGAAATGTCGATGTGAACTGTTGACCTGGGACTGAGGAATATGATTGATTATTCTGAGGCGGAACTGAGCTCTGGTGTTTGTATATATAGTATATGGTCACAGGTAGATGTAGTTAAGGGTGGTTGTATGATGCGCGGGGTGTGTTTAGGTAACGATGGTTAATGCGTACAATGGTAAATGGTACTTTGCCTATCTTGATTACGGGGAAAGGATAAATAATATTTAAGCAAGGTAGAATGGAGACTTCCTAATAGCACAAAGGATGGCGATTCTTGGGAAAATTAATAGAATGGAAAGATTGAATACAAGTACGAATGAAAGGAAAATATTGAAATTATATCTAAGAGGGTTGAATAAGAAATATATATACATATGGGGATATTACACAAATATGCAAAAGAAATAAGAAACCTTACAGCTGCTTTTGAAAGCCGATTCAGTAATTTAGAGTTAGACAGATACAACAAATTTTTTGAAATATATTCATCTCCATTTCATGTTAAAATCGAGTCGGCCCCAGAATATCTCCAAATGGAACTGGTTGACTTACAGTGCAATATTGAATTAAAACACATTTTTGAAACATCAGAATCGAAAATAGATTTTTATAACACTTACGTCACAAAAGAGCAATTTTCCAATTTGAGAAATCTGGCACAAAAAGTTATTAGCGCTTTTGGTTCAACTTACAACTGCAAATCGTATTTTTTGAAAATGAAATTGACCAAACACAAAACACGCTCATACATAACGGACGCTAACCTGCAACACCAATTACGATGTGCAAATACCCAAATTAAGATCGATTTGCAAAAGCTAAGTGAAAGAGTGGAGAAACAAATATCGCACTAGTAAAATAAATATTTTTTAATGATTTCATTATTTAAATTTCATTCATATTTATATATTTTTTATATTTAATTTTTAGTATTATATATTTCTTTACAATGTACGCTTAGTATCATTATTATTATATTATCTATGTTTACATGTAAGAATAATAGTAAACACAATAATAATATCTCATTATGTTTCAATTTTTCAATCAAAAAAATGTCTATAGTGTATCTAAATCTAATATGGGGATTCATAATTTTATATGTGGCCCGCGGAGTTATGATGCATTTCCAAAGTGGCCCGAAAGATCATTTGGGTTGGCCACCCCTGGTCTAAATCATCGACTAAAACTATCAATTGGTGACTCAATATCAGAAGTTCATGGTGTGAATCATTTTACAATATTTATGGATAAGTTATATAGTTTGTTTAGCCAGTCTCCTAAAAATCAAAGAAACATTGAAGAGTTTGCCGCAGATCTTGGAAAAGGCTTTAAAAAAATGGTAAAGTTATAGGCATCAGGTGGGTATCCAGTTCATTTCGAACAGTTTCAGCCGTGTGGCATAACTATGCTGCTCTCTGTAATTATTTCCAATCAATAGGTGAAAATAAATTGTCAATGCAATTGGAGCGAATCAAGTTCAACGGTTTATATAAACTTATTTCGTCGAAACAATTTTTATATGATTTAGCCATTATGTATGATGACCTTTTTGAAATGTCTATACTGTCAGAATGTGTCCAAAAAAGAGACATGACAATCTTGCAACCAGATAAATTAATTCAACGTACCATAAAGCAATTTATGGAATTTATGATAGATAAAAAAGGCAGCAAGGTATTAGCTGTTGAGGCAGCTATAAATAACGAAATGACATTTCAGTCCGTGAAGTTAATGGATAATATCAAAATTATCTCAATTAACCAAGGGCAGTTTCTAACTAGTGTAATAAATAATATGAAACGCTTACTTTCTTAACGGCACAGGGGTATCATCTCATGAAACATGAATGTCAAGCAAACCAACGCATAACTTATTATTAGCACAACTATCTGTGCTGGAAGTCCATGAGTGGCCCACTGAAATAACGCCCGATTATGGACAAAAACACATTGAGTCTTTGCACACGCTTCAAGCTGCAATTTAGAAAAATTCTTCCCGCCTACAGAGAATATCTTCATGATAATGGTCGACAAACCCCTTAAGATTTAGTTCCATTATTAAAATGTGCTCAATCTATTCCATGCAGTTCTTCGGAATGCAAAACGGGATTTAGCAGTATGAATTTAATAGTAACTGAAAGCAGATCCAGATTGGAAATTAAGCATGTTTCTAATCTTATGTTCCTAAAACTACACGGTCCTCCTCAACATCTTTGGAAGCCGAAGGAGTATAGTAAGGAATGGCTTCGACAGCATAAATCAGCCATTGATACGCAAACTAAGAATGCTAAACCGAAGGCAATAGAAGGAGATCCAATTTGGAAATTATTGTAAATATTGTCTAATTCTTATCTACATACTTTCTAATTTTTATATAAAATTGTATGTAAAATCATTAATAATTTTTTTTAAATAATTTTTGTTTAATAAATATTTTTAAATGATAAAGAATAAATATTTGAATTTTAATACTAATATTAGTTCCTGCTATTACCCCATTTCTCTCAAACAATTCTTGAGAAATGTGCATATTTTGATCGGCAGTGCGAGCCCCCACCTCTTTTTTTAGCAGTACACCACTGATTATATTGTAAGAACTTACGTGTGAAAATAGATAAGTTAAATTAAATTTTCGACTCTTAACTTACGCTAGATCATATCTTGTAAGATTTCGTATTTGGTATTCAATGGTGCGAAGGCGAATTTTAATTACAATTATTCAGAGTAAATAACCTTTCTATTGTTTTCTATCTATATAAATCAATGAAGTTTTTATTGAAAATTCCATATTTTACATGCATTTAATATGAATGTTGCAATTCATAAATACTAAATTATATTAGTGAATAGTCGCATACATAAATTGACCATAATTCTCCAAATCTGTAATAACAAGACTGTTTTTATTTACACTTAAGTGCATTATGTCAATCAACCTTAAATTACTCCTTCATGTATATAGCTATGAATGATTTTGAGAACAGTTCCATGGAAAAAAATGATAATGGGTTGTCAATGAGGCATTCATTCAAGGAATCACAAAAACCATCGACATCAATGGTCATGCCCGTTCTGCCACGTTTCCATTGTAAGATCATCATGAAAAGCTTGCGCAGACCTGCAAAATACCCTTCATCTCTACTGTTACCAATAATGGCGGAAAAAAAGCCTTCTATGAATCTTTCACTGAACCAATTCCAGTGTTCTTTAACAGTTGTGGATATGAGCTCTTTGATGTTGACATTGGTGGGGTTGTCTGGGTTATGGATGGTAATTTCGCTTAATGTGTTGATAGGTACAAAAAGAGAATTGTGGGTGAACATGAGATAAGATATGTCTTCCTTGTTTATTGCATTGTTGCGAATGACAATATTAAACGATTTGGTGTGCAGGCAGATCATATTATGAATCTGGTTGAGAAATTCGGAGGAAAGTGGGTCATTTTTCATGAGTTCAATAGTCATAATGTTAATTTTGTCTGTTGGTGATTTGGCATGATGGGGCCCTCGTAGAATGATGCCACTCAGATCTCTACTGATGGTGTCGTCTGTGAGGTCTCTAGTGGTGGAGTAGATGGGGAAGCAGGCAATATTGTTATAGTAATCATTGCCAAAAGTTTGTCTTTGGAGGTATGAACCACCTAAGCGGGAGAAAGCATTTGTGTATTTGAAGGAGGTGTGGGCAGTATGAGTGTTTAGCAATCTTTTTAAGAGCATGTCACAGCTCCTTTCACAGATGTCAACCATTGTGTGATTGGTTTCCAATGGAGGCTCTAGGAGATGGGGATAAACAATCTTATTTGGGTCTCCACAGCTCTTGCTCATGTAATATATGGTATGGGAAATCCAGGGATGGTATTTCATTTTGATTAATTTGTGGTATTCGGGCTGCGAGGTGGTGTCATCACAAGGGTCATGTGTTCTGCGTTTCCCTCCTACACCAAGCATGGTGGTGGTTAGTGGGTGTGTTCTTGGAGTGACCTTTAAATTGTGTGTTGTGGTGATGTCTTGATTGAAAATGGTGGTAATCTCGGCCCAGAGGAGTGTGGGGTCAATGATAGATTTGGAGTTGACCTTTGAGACATGGGAAATTGGATTCAGGCTTAGATGGTGTAATAATACTTTGGTTATTTCGACATCAGTATGTTCTTGGGTTGGGATGTTGTGAGAGTATATGTTAGGAAGAATTTTTCCCGTGTACTTGATTGTCGGTGCATCAAGTCTCAATTTTGGGTTCTCTAATTTATTGAATAAATCCAAAGCCACTGGATGGGTCAAGGAATGGGTACAGGTTTTTAGGGCTTCTTGGTAGTCAAAATTGAGTTTGTACCCACTGCGAATATTGGTCATCCATGCATCGAGATCGGCGTTGAAGGTAGGGGAGGTGAAAATGGTATTTAACAAGTTGGAGGTCTCGTTCAGTTCGCGCTCCTGGATGTGTAGAGTTTTCATGGCTTCTCGTCGGTTAAGAATGAACAACCGAACTTTGGCAGCACCACAAAAGTCGTTGGGGTGATTAAATGCCGTGATCATCCCTTTATGAGGGTCTATGACTATTAGGGCTGAATGCAATAGAATTTTGGCCCTTTTCTCTTCATAATTGTTACGGGCAGTAATGATGTTTTTTGTGACCTTGATTTCCAGGAATTTTTGGTGTTTGTGATCTATAATGTCCCATTGCGACTCGGGGTTTGGGCATCTCCACTCAGTTGAGCATCTAGCCTGGAGTTGTGGGAGTGTGGAGGACCCTTCGAGTAGCCAGAATCTGTACTGATCTTCGGGGTCCGATGGGTCGTCTGAATGGGATGAAATGGAGGTCTCAGGGGTTGGTTTTGGGATAATTTTGGCAGAGGGAGCTGGGCTGGACTTGCTTGTGGACGGGAGATGAAGGAATTCATACGCAATACGCTTGCTTGTAGAGGCATGATCGGGTTCATCTGTTGATTGTGTAAGACGTCTTTTGAAACCTTTAGATATGTTTGCTAAGTTGTCTTCAATGGGGCGTCTCTCGAGGTTGCAGAGGAGCACACAACACATGTCATGCCGGAGGCTCAGTTCCCGTTGTCTGTTATCTTCTGTTCGCCAATGAGGCCCAGTCACCCCGAAAGTGTTGATAATCTCTTCAGTATATATATTAGAATTGTAAAGCAATAGGTGATAAGGGTCTGACATTTTAGAATCAATTTAACCCATTCATCATTCATCATTCACACGGAGATGAGCTGCTTCTTAGAGATTCACACGAAGAAGACCTGCTTCTCAGACATTCACACGGACAAGACCTGCCTCTCACACATTCACATGGAGAAGTTAGGTTATCTCTGGCCTTAAACCTGTTCCTGGAAATGGCAGCCACAAGACGAATAATGGTGATATCAAAGTTGTTCATACCGTCTTTGCCTGGGTGAACTCCGATTCCGTGAAGCCGCACACTTGAGGGCTTTAGGGTATTCTTTATATTTCTAACTTCCGTTAGAATGTCTTGTGCCTGGGAAACTGACAGAAGACCCAGAACCTCCTCGTGACTGATACAAAAAAATTTCAAATCAAACTTGTCTCCCTTTGGTCCAAACTCGTATTCGATCATTATTGGATCAACAATTTCTGAGCAGGTGAGTGGGAGCAAGTTATAGTCTCTTTCAAGGTGCTCAAAGTCAAATTCTTTAAGCTGCCTTTCTACCTTTTACAAGCCGATAAGGCTATTGATAATGACTTTACTAATAGCTTTTAGGTTGATGACTGATGCAATGATGAATAACGCTAGGTCTATACCAGAAGAGATCAACACTCTTGTGGAAGCGGTCGTTGTTATAAGTTGATTTTAAATTGTGTTAAATATGAGAAAGATTAAGGTGTTCACTAATTGCGGCAAAAACAGCAAAAAAGACTGTGCAAAAACTCTGCAATAAAATACCTACTAAATTAATACGTTAACATCGTATTACATGTTTACAAATAAAAGCTAACACAATAAAATCAACAAAACAATAAAATAAACAGAACAGCACATAGTCTAAACTCGGCTAAATTAGTGACATTGAGAACTATTTTCATTATAGCATTCCTAAATTAAAAGGAACAAAGGGAAGTTTGTTCTGAAAAAGGACTTCATCTGTTAGATGCTGTTAGCCTCTTGTTTCTTTATTTGATCCAATTCGGATTTTCGTTTCGAATAATAATACATGCTACACACAATATAACGTTTTTTTCTCTTATCTTTGCCGATATTAATTTCCTTTGGGCTTTTTTAAGCATTTGATATACTTCTTGCCCCTGTGTTAACTTTTGAATATTCTGCTTTTGCTGTCTCTTCTATTTTCTCGTCACTTAAATTTATTTGGGTATTCTTAGATCTATTTCTGTAGCCTTCTTAGGGTATTTGTGATAATTCTCCCAGGCAGAACATAGAACTTTTGTGCTTTTGTTGTACATCGTATTTTGCTGTGGATGTTTCAAGTAGTAGTGGTTGTGTGGTTTATGATGGAGTTGTGGAATTTCTTGCTGAGTTGTGTTATGTGGTCTTCAAGTGTGTCTATTTCGAGTGCTTTATAGAGTGTTGTATTTTTTGTGAATCTTTCTGCTTTTGTTGCAGTTCTTATAAATTTTGTTTCAATTACGTTGATTTTCTTTTTCTTGGTTTTTGTTAGTGCGTTGTACCATTTCGGTGCAGAGGTTTCACATGGTTTCAGTGTGATTCAAAGTTGAGCTTCTGATCTAGTACTAGTCCTAGATATTTGGATTCCTTTTTCCATTTGATGTTTTTGAATTTGTGCTTTACTGTGCTTATTTCTTCTACCTTTAGCTTTTCTTTGTGGAAGATAACTGCTTCAGTTTTTACTGCGTTTACGTTTATTCCCCATTTCTTAAAGTGGTTGATGACGTCTTCCATGTGGTTGGTCAGATTTTCTGTGATGATGTCTATGCTTTTGGATATGCACATTATGGCTGCATCGTCTGCGTAAATTGCAGTTTTTATTCTGCGGTCTTCAGGTTCAGGTAAGTCGTTTATGAACATTGTGAATAGCGTTGTTCCCTGTGCGCTCCCTGTGGTACCCTGCATTTGATCTCTCTTGGATTGGATGCTTTGTTGTTGATGGTTACTCTGTTTTGTAGGTAGATTTGTACGGTTTTTATCAGCCTTTGATCTATGTTTAGTTGTTGCATTTTGTGTGCTATGGCGTGGTGCGGCACCTTGTCAAATGCTTTTGCTCTTAGTAGTTGTTGTGCTGTTGAGTGTTTTTTGGGAATCCGAATTGTTGCGGTGCATAGAACTCTTGTTCATTCATGTGTGTGGTTATCATGTCGTTCAGAATAGTTTCTAGAGTCTTGCTTAGGGTATTCAGCAGACTAATAGGTCTGTAATTTTTGGGATTTGTATGATCTTTGTCTGGCTTTGGTACCGGTATGATATTTGCCTGTTTCCATGCTATCGGGAAGTAGGTGGTCTCTAGTATGGCATTGTAGATTTTTGTAATTTGAAATAATGTTTTCACTGGGAGCTCTTTTAGTGCATAGTTTGGGATTTGATTAGGTTCAGGTGCTATGTTCCATGAGGCTCTTTTGATAGCTGTGTACACTGGGTATTTCTATCTTGATTTCACTTATTGTTTCTGCGCCTATATTCCTTATTTGCTCATTTGTTTGTTGCTTAGACCATATATACATATGGACACGCCTTGTCGCTTATGCTGTGAAGCCAACATAGATCGTAGTGTGTTACGTCAGTTGTGGGCAAGAACGCCTAGGGAGCATACATCAATAAAACAAATATCTATTACTTGCATTTATACGACTTATTAAAAAAAATACAGTATATTAAACTACTAATTTCTTTCTATTTATTATTAAATAGAAAGAAAGGATAATTAGGTAATTAATCATAATAAATTAAGACAATAACACAATTATTGGTTACAAAATAAAATTGTTTTAGTCGGCTTATTTCTTATTCGGTTCTCATTTTTATTAAAAGATTCTCCTATATTGTATAATCTTATATTACAGTAGTGAAAGGCAATTATTTTAACCAAATTTATGATATGATTAGATTCGACATCATGATCATGTGCTCTTTGTATTCATTAAAAACAGAGTTCCGAACATTGCCCATGATATTTATTATTAACTTCGCCATTAGTTTTTTTTTATAAAATTTGTTGGTTTTTTCAATGCTTCTAATTTATATTAAGTAATATTTTTGCGAGGCAAGGAAAAGGATACAGTGCTGGGATTGTTATCCAATGGTTTGTTGAGGATGTATTCCTATTATGAAATATTTCCATTAGATCAATAGAACATATTGGTACGACTTCTTAAATTCTAATTTCAATCCTTTTATGGGAATATTGCATCACCATTTCGAAGACATCTAAAATATTTCGTTTTTCAAACAATGAATTGTATTATATATTTTATCAAAAAATGTAATATTTTATTGAATACCGGTTCCTCTTGGTTGTGGTCATCTTCTTTACTCTAATATATGTTTCTATTAGTAGAAAGACGGAATCTATTATTAAAAATGTTTTTATTGTAAATTTGTGGCATTTTAAAATGTAGTTGCCAATATACCCAAATGCACATTATCATGTGCTGCTGTGATGTCTATATAACATTGCTGTTAACACGACGTCTGGGAATGTCTGAAAAACCATCATTTTTACTCAATGTGTTGTAATATTGTTTTGCAATATAAACTAACTATTTAACAATGATATAAGTTGTCTACAAATTACTAAATTGTGTAAAATGTAAGGTACTGCGCCCTTCTTCGAGCACTAGCGCGATAATGCAACTTACTGCAATGGAAAGGTCAAAATGATAATTTATTATAATTAGTAACAAAAGTATTTATTGCCACTAATTCAGTTATTATGAATTCAAAATCATCGGGAAATAATTTTTTATTCATCAAAACTATATATTCGTCGTGCTATGTAACAAATCCTCAACTTATGAATAATTTGTGCTACAACATAGTAACAGACAAATGCGTTTAGAATATTCTGAAATTCGTCCGCGGTTACGTAATTGACAACATCTCTCGTTTATAGTTGAACATTATCCACATTATTGTAAATATTTTGGAAATTGCCCAATTTTTAATAGAACTACGTTACAGTGCTACGCGAATATACAGCGGAAATATGAAGAGGAACCTCGATCTATTGAATTTTCCAATGATAAGATCACGGATTTTCAAAAGGAAATCGATACTTTTGTCTCTGTTAAAAAATAGCTTTGAAGCCAAAGACGCTTGAACAAATGTTAACTGAACTATTTTTTTTTATAAAAATTATTCAAAAGCTTTCCTTAGATAACAAAACTTATAGAAGTATAAAGACTACAGTTAAATATATATTATATATTAAAAAAAAAAAACACCATTAAGGCATCTTTCGCTGGTATAGAGAAGTGCTGTAGATCTTGAAATTATTCTGAAAGGACTCCTTTCATAATAATTTCATCGAATTCATCTACTTTTTTTTCGCTTCTTCGTCGCGCGCTTGTCGGACAATTATGCAAATTGTATCTTCTACGAAACCGCTGGAACCATCCATGACTAGCTGCAAATGTTTCCGTAGATTGACCGACTTCGCCTTCCTTTAAAGTCTCAAAAATACTACGTGCTTTGGTATGGATTATTAACAGGTTTATTGGCATTCTTTTTTGTATGTGGTCATCAAACCAAATCGCCAATGATTTCTCCATTTCAGGAATCAAGCCTTTTCGTTGCCTTGTTATGGCATTGTATCCCGTTGATGCTTTCATTGAGTCTTTTATTTTATCTTCATCCCTCAAGATTGTTGAAACAGTTGAATGCGCCAGCCGAAAATCACTAGCTATCGAGTTGACTATCGAGCACATTCCATACGAATCTCTTGCATTGCTATTTTTTAGCAATTTCAAAATATCTCTAGTTTCAACTTGTGACACATCCGAAATTTGAACATGTTCCCATCCGGAACTAGAACATTACATATTTTAATTGCATCACATGATTGAGATAACTGATTATCATCATCATTACTATTGGAAGCAGTTGTGGGAGCACTAATATTTGCAAATTATTTGTTAAATACATTTGGATCAATAACTGACACAGCACTCGAGTCGCTAATAGACCTGTGAGAGTTAATTAATTTCCACATTGATTTGATAGGATTGGTTGCCTTAGAGATAAAATTATTGTTTGCCTCGATCTTTGCATTTATAATTTCTTCCATGTGCTTAACTCTCAGAGTTCTTTTCAAAACAAGTAATTCATTAGATTTATAAATTCGGTAAAGTTCGCAAGCTAAAGCGTGCTCGTTTCTAAGTTTCCATAAACCTTCATGGAACCACTTCACTCCATCATCACGTTTACGTAATTTCAAGGTACGAGTAGGAACAGATATTAAATATGCATTACAAATAATGTTAAAATAGTTCGTAAACTTGGTCGTAAAACTTAAATTATTGTTACCTAAGAACATTGTACAACTGTTAGAAACATTCATAAAGAAAGAGTATAATCCAACTTGATTTATGGGCCTTATTGATTTGATTTCTCGATTTGAATTAACATTCTTGTATATATCTGATAAAATAATGCATTGACCAATATGGTCAGATATTTTGGTATCTACAGGAATAGTTACATAGTTACATGTAGAGAAGTTTATAAAAATGTTGTCACGACAGTGTGATTGCAGATTTGATGACTGCGATGGTGATATCGCGTGGCAGTGGCTTTATTATGAGTTTTGCAGCTCTTTCGTTTTGTCGTGAGTACGTAAAGTGTTTTATATCTTCAGCTTTGAGGAAGCTGTTGATGGCGATGGCGTCGTGAATGTCGTGTGGCGTGATTGTGAGATTATCTAGGTTGTGTTTGATTATGGGTTCTGTTATGGTGAAGTGTATAGGGTTAGTTAGGAGCCATACTGTCTTATTAGTGTAGACAAATATGGGTGGTATATTGTTTCGTGTGGTGGTGTTTGGTGGCGGTTGTATATTTGCGGTCTCCGCTTCGCTCTCCTCGCCTTCGGAGGAGGACAAAGTTTCGTTCCTGTTTTGTGTGCGGATCTCGTCGTTGTCTGAAGGCGGTTGTCTCTCTCTCTTCCTTCTCTTTCTATTTGGTGGCGGGATGAACAGGCCTTCTTCTGGCTCCTTTTCCATGGTCCAGTTGTTCGCGGCTGATATATCGGTTGGATGGTGTTCACTTAAACTGGTACAGTGAACACTGAACTTTTGCGTTATTCTCGAGTTCGCACTTTAAACGGCAGTGTCATTAAGCTAATTATGATGATGAATTCCATGTGAATCTGATTGTCTTAAGGCTAGATGTTCCAATAGGAGTTTATCTCGATATCGAACTTCCCTGGCTGATCAGTGGCGGCTCAAGTCAAGTGGAGGCCCCAAGCGGTAAAAATTTCGAGGCCCTCAAACTCAAGTTAGAAATAGAAATTGCAAGAAAACTCTCATAACCTTATTAACAAAAAAGAAAAGTAAAGAAAAATTTCATTCCATTACACATTTAATAAATTTATTTAAAAAATATTTTACATGAATTTCCGTCTTGCTTTATTTCTTGCAAAATCATCAATTATTTTGGCAGTGTCAATGCGGTTTAAAATTTCCTGCTCTATATACAACAAAATTGCCAAGTTATTTAGTCTTTCTTCTCCCATTGTATTCCTTAAATATATTTTTTGATTGCAGTGATTTACTAGTAGCATTTATTCTTTGCAAAATAGTATTCCAAATCACTGTCATTAGGGCGGTTTCATATTTGTCCATTTTCTTCAGAAGTGAAGTTGCCTCCACTATCGTAAGTTGTTTTTCTTCTGCATTACAAATTTCATTTAAAGCCTCTTTTATATGGGCGAATCCAAGTTTTATAGCTAATACAGCGTCTGCTCTTGCTGACCATCTTGTATCAGAAACTCTTTTCAGTGAGACGGATTGTTTATCTTTACACATTTCTAGTTTACTCGTTAAATTTTTCCAGCGATGAGTTGACGCCATAGAAAAATGTGAATAACTTCTGCACAAACACAAAATATTGAACTGCAGCGCTATTCTATTTTCGCTTTCTGCAGCGAAATTTCCAATTAAATTTAAAGAATAAAGCACACGGAATAAAAACCGCACTTGGACTATGTTCTTTAATGCGTGCTTGCAAACCTGAGTACTTTCCTGACATATTTGAAGCTATATCAAAAGATTGTCCTCGACAGTTTTTAATATCCACTCCTAATTTTGTTAAAGTTTCCAAAACTTCTTGTTTCAAGTATGAAGAGTTGTGTTTATCTATGGGAATGAATCCCACACATCTTTCCTTTATATTGGTCGACATGAGAAATATCAGGAGTGGAGTGAACAATTGTACTATAATAAGTCGCAGATTTCATTTCTTCAATTATTTCAGCTCTTACTTGATTGCCAATAAGGCCTACAAATTCGTCATAAATATTGTGAGATAAATAGTTCACATTTCCTCGTCCTTGGTTGGCATATTTTTGTAGATGTAATTTCAAGAACTCATCGTATTTGCTTAGGTATTCCAAGCCGGTTGAATAATTTCATTTCCTATTGGAATCCTTGCCTTCATCGTAACCCCTAAATCCTAATCCTAAGCAACTCAATAATTTGATTGTTGACACAATTCTTTTCAACACTTTTCTCCAGTAACATTCTTCTTTTTCCTTTTCCTGTAATAGTTGAGTATCAATTCTATTGAATTTGGTTGATCTTTTGTACAGAGTACACATGGCTGACATGTGTTCTTTTGAAACTTCGTGGTCCGATAAAATAAGAGTAATTGATCTCAAATTTTGAAAACCAGTTTGTTTTTTTTTTTGGGGGGGGCTGTTTATGCTCCCTGGATATAGCGACTTTGCTATTCACCATCAACCTAAGTGTATTTAATTTGCTTATATTAATTATTTATTACTTTAATATTACTATTTTACTATTACTATTTGTCCACAAATTTTAATCTAGTACCCTAGCCTACCCACCGATAATACACCTCCAAATAGATAACCTAATCAAATAGGAAGAACGAGAACACATTTATTCACACCAATGGGTCGGTATTGGTGACTAACAGTAGACAAACAAAACAGACCACGGAATAGGAAATAACAAAACAAACAAGTATGTGTTATTTTGGGATAACAAAGGATCAATTTATATATCTATTTTAGCCGCTATTAGAAACCTATATAAACATTCATATAATTCTATATTGTTGAGTTTTAATAATATTGCTAAATTAACTGGTAAGTATGTAAACTTAGAAATTTCTTTTTCTAGAATTTTTCGATATGTGTGGTACTTGGGACAAATGAAAAAAATATGGTCCAAATCCTCCACCAGACCACACGAGCAATTTGCAGATTCAGCACAACCTATTCTAAATAGATGTTTTTTGAATGCTCCATGATTTGTTCTCATTCTATTTAATGTTTTAACGAAGTGTTTATGTTTTGTAATATGTGAAAACCAGGTGTTGTTTAATGGGTTTTCATTTATACTTTTATAGCATAATCATTTTTTGGATTGTTTGTATATACTTTTCCATTTTTCGTCGAGTGTTGCTGTAAATATTTTAAAGAGGTCCGATTTTGAGCACAAATATTTAGATTTAACGTCCCCAAACAATGCTTCTTTTGCAAATTTATCCACCATTTCATTGTTCCATATTTCAGCATGAGACTTAACCCAACAAAATTTTATGCTAAAATTCTTATTCTTCAACGAGTGCCATAAATTTATTATTGTGTAATATAAATGATTTTCATTTGAGAATGCTTTCCAATTTTTAAATTTGGTAAGGATGCTAAGACAGTCGGAAAAGATGACCAGCTTCGATTCCTCCATATTTTCTTTTATATAAAGTAGAGCTTCTATGATCGCTATTAATTCACAAGAATATATAGTGAAATGATTTGGAAGCCGAATTTTCTTTTTATAATCATTACTGGGAACATAGAAGGCACATCCAGATTTTCCATCCATTACCGATCCATCAGTAAAGATTTGGGTCTCTTCAGGAAAATTATTATGGCAATATTCCAGGAAATTACTATTGTTATGCGTTTTTGATTCACCCTCTATCTTAAAATCATTATATATCTTCGGATACCAAAAATTAAAATCATATTGGATCCTGAAAGGCGTGGCTAGGATGTTTCTATCGCAATGAAGTATCGTATTATTATATTCTATGACACTTTCCATTATTACCAGGTTTGGTTTGTGTTTCCAATATGGATGTGTTAGATATAATATGGATAGATTGAAATTTTTTTCATAAATCGAACTTTCCTTTGTATATAGATTTAATACTAGTTTGTCACTCAAATATTTTCGTCTAAGATCTAATGGATGTTGTCCTGATTCCGATAAAACCACATCAATTGGTGTTGATCGCATCAAACCCAGGCATAAACGCAGAGCTTTGTATTGAAACCTATCTAGTTTGAGTAACATATGTTTTCTAGCACCTGAATAGAAAATAGAGCCATAATCTGTTACTGACCTCATGCAGGCTGTATAGAATAATAAAGATGTCGAAGGATCTGCCCCCCATTTTGTGCGCGTTATTGATCTTAAGATATTAAAAGTCTTTTCCACTTTTTGTAAAATGAATGATATATGTTTAGTCCATATCAATTTATTATCTATATATACTCCTAAAAATTGAGTACATTCTTTAACTGGAAATTTAAGTTGACCAATATTAATACTATTTTGTAGGATATGCTTCTTTCTTGAGACCACCATAACAGCTGACTTTTCTGCTGAAATGTTTAATCCTCCATTATCTAACCATCGTCCCACTTTTTGAATTTCATTATCTAATAATCTTAGTGACATTTGAAGTTGGGGACTTGAACTATATATGCATATATCATCTGCGTATTGTATAATACTAACTTCAGGACTTGATATACAGTTTTCCATATCTGATACAAATAAAGAATATAATAAAGGAGATAAAATATCCCCTTGTGGTAAACCTACTGATGTTATAAGTGGCTCAGTTATCGAACCATTTATTCTTATATAAATTTCCCTATTTATGTACAAATATACGACCCTATAAACAAAGTTTATGGGTAGATCCAACATTATCAGCTTATTACTGAGCAAATTTAATTGGATTGAATCATATGCCTTTGATATATCTAAAAATATAACCGAGGAGACATTATTATTTGTAAGGTTATATTGAAGGTCAGATACTAAGTGGGCTATACTATCCATAGTTGATCTATTTTTGCGAAAACCGAACTGATTAACTGACAATATCTGATTTGACTCTATCCACCATTCTAACCTAAACTTAATTATCCTCTCAAATGTCTTGAGTATACAGGATGAAAGTGAAATTGGTCTATATGAAAGAGCAGATTCCCTGACTTTATTTGGTTTTAGAATTGGAACAATTATATATTTCTTCCAATTCTCAGGATAAATTCCTGTCCTCCAAATTTTGTTAAATACCCCACTAGATATAATCTACCCTCCGCCGGAAGATGACTAAGCATAGTATAATGAATATTATCTAAACCTGGTGCAGTACTATTTGATGTTTTAATAGCTGTGTCTAATTCCTCTAAGCTTATTTCTTTGAAAAAAATTCCTTCCGAATTTTCAATTGGCTTTGTAGTAGGATATTCCGGCATTACCGAGTCAGGAGCTAGCTTTCGTTGAAAATCTCCAACCCATGTATAATCGTTAATTGGAATATTATTACATTGTTTAGAGTTTCTCAGACGTTTGATTTTGGACCATATCTCTTTTATTGGAGTAGATCTGTTAATATCATTACAATAAGTTTTCCACGAGTTTCGCTTAGCCTCATTTATAGTTCTTTTAGTTATAGCATCAATTTTCTTATAATTTAAAAAAATTTCTACTGAGCAAATTTGTTTATATTTCTTTAATGCATTCTTTCTTTTATTTATTATATCTTTGCATTTACCATTCCACCATTCGGGTTTATGAAGAGTCTCTCCTTTTCTGTTATTCTGAGTGTTTTCTTTGTACCTTAGTATAGCCTTTTTAGCTGCTACGTTTATATATTCTAATATTTTATCATACGATACCACCTCCTCTAATTTTGTTTCTTCTATCAGAAGTTCTATCGTGTTACTATATAATGTCCAATCTGCTAAATTCATTTTCCATTTCTTATGATTTTGTATATGCTTTATTGATTCTATTATATATTCCCTATCGGATTCTACAATTATCGGGTAGTGATCCGATCCCATTGTATCTGATAGAGTGTACCAAACAAAATTATGCGCAATATTACTTGAACAAAATGTAATATCGACTACTGAAGACCTAGAAGACGGTTTTCTAATCACAGTTTCACATCCTGTGTTTAATATAATGTAGTCATTGTTTTCTATAGCTTCTAATAAAATGCATCCTTTTGAATCACTGCTTTGATCTCCCCATGTGAGATGATGTGCATTAAAGTCCCCTCCTATTATACAGGGTTTAGGAATATTTTTTAATATTTTATCCTAAATTTTAGCATGAATTTTAGCCTTCGGAGGAACATATATCGATACTATATATAATTTGAGATTATTCTTCAATATTAATTCAATGCCTACTATCGACATATTTTTTGGGCTAGTAGAAAATTTTAGAAGTCTATAATGAATATCATTTCTAATGATAATAGCTACTCCTCCGTATCCATCCCTTCTATCATTTCTTTCTATATTAAATCCATTGAATTTTACATATGTATCTGTTTTAAACCATGTTTCGGAGATTAAGGCTAAATTTATTTTATATTTTTCTAAACCACATATCAGGTTATTTTTATTTGCAATAGCCGACCTCGCGTTCCATTGTAACACTTTTATATTTTCTAGACTGTGTTTTGTAGAATTATAATTCTGAGGCATTTTTAAATTTTATTATATTATGTAATTTATTTTTAATGGTTTCTTCTAAGGTTATTGAATTTGAGTCATCAGTAACGTTATGATGAATTAGGTTAATTATTAAATCACTTATATTATGTATAAATTTTTCATATTTTAATGTATTCTCAAACAATATTCCATGTGCTTTATTACCCATCTTAGATTCTGTATTTATTTTTCTCTCAATCATAGATTTACCGTATAATAGACCATGTGGATTAGGAAGAATTGATTTTCTATTTTCTGGTGTGTACTTCGGTACTTGTTGTATATTTGCGTTATTAATATTGTTAGATGTGCGAGGTAATCTAGTTTTAGGTACTTTTATCGGAGATTCTTTATTATTTGTAATAACTATATTTTTGTATGAACGTTTTAAATTTGATTTAGTACTTGTATGTACTGTTGAATTGTTTTCTAAAGAAGGAAAATCTGTATCATAATCCAGTAATGCACAATACGGATTATAGGTTTCAAATGTAGAGCGTAGATATTCGTTGCCCATAAAGGCAATATTTTTCTTAATTTCTTTTTGTTGAAGAAAATATTTGTATTCTTTACTAATATATTTGTGTGTGTCTGTTTTACAGTGAACACAATACTTTGTATTTTTGTTTCCGCATTCTTTAGAGTTATGTTCTTCTCCACAGTGACAACATTTCGGCTGCTTGCTACGACACTGTCTACTGCCGTGATTATATAATAAACAATTGTAACATTGTATAACTGGAGCGATATAGGGTTCTACAGTACATCTTGTTGCGTTAATATATAAATATGATGGTAACCTTTGCGAATCGAAAGTAACTAAAACCGTTCCCAATGGAAATAGTTCATCTTTATTTTCATCGTTTCTCTTAAACAGTCTGCGAACGCTTTTAATTGATATCTCACAAATGATGTTGTCTTTAATGTCTTTATCAGAGAGAGATTTTAAAACATTTCTAATAATACCTTTTTTGTTAGTAAGGTTAAATGGGATATAAGCATTTATATTTTTATCTCTCAATGCTTCATTTTCTATTAACAGGTTAGCTGCTTCTCCTGAATTTAATTCCACCTTTACTCGATTTCTACCAGATGAGCTAATATTTATTAAATTTTTATTAATTTGTGGTATTTTAGTTAATAATAAATTTCCAATTGACATTGGGTGATAATATCCAAAATTATTTTGGTCTTGACCTTCAAGAAATACGAAAAATGGCCCCGTATCGTTATATTTGAATTTATTTATTATAGATATGGGTATATTTGTTTTATTTGTTTGCGAATTATTGTCTATTGTAATATTGCTAGTCATAGTCTTATCTATAACTGTTATATTTTCAATTATATTAATGGTATTTTGTTTTTGTATATCCATATTTTCTTTTGGAGTATTTGAGGTACGAGGTAAATTTGACCTAGTTTTCAAAATCTCTCGAGCAGCTTGCATATTACTCAGAACATCACTCTGAGATTGTGTATCGAGTGTGATATTGTGTAATCACTTGCTATCGAGTTGACTATCGAGCACATTCCATACGAATCTGTTGCATTGCTATTTTTAGCAATTTCAAAATATCTCTAGTTTCAACTTGTGACACATTCCGAAATTTGAACATGTTTCCATCCGGAACTGGAACATTACATATTCTAATTGCATCACATGATTGAGATAACTGATTATCATCATCATTACTAGTAGAAGCAGTTGTGGGAGCACTAATATTTGCAAATTATTTGTTAAATACATTTGGATCAATAACTGACACAGCACTCGAGTCGCTAATAGACCTGTGAGAGTTAATTAATTTCCACATTGATTTGATAGGATTGGTTGCCTTAGAGATAAAATTATTGTTTGCCTCGATCTTTGCATTTATAATTTCTTCCATGTGCTTAACTCTCAGAGTTCTTTTCAAAACAAGTAATTCATTAGATTTATAAATTTGGTAAAGTTCGCAAGCTAAAGCGTGCTCGTTTCTAAGTTTCCTTAAACCTTCATGGAACCACTTCACTCCATCATCACGTTTACGTAATTTCAAAGTACGAGTAGGAAAAGATATTAGATATGCATTACAAATAATGTTAAAATAGTTCGTAAACTTTGTCGTAAAACTTAAATTATTGTTACCTAAGAACATTGTACAACTGTTAGAAACATTCATAAAGAAACAGTATAATCCAACTTGATTTATGGGCCTTATTGATTTTATTTCTCGATTTGAATTAACATTCTTGTTTATATCTGATAAAATAATGCATTGACCAATATGGTCAGATATTTTGGTATCTACAGGAATAGTTACATAGTTACCTGTAGAAAAGTTTATAAAAATGTTGTCACGACAGTGTGATTGCAGATTTGATGACTGCGATGGTGATGTCGCGTGGCAGTGGCTTTATTATGAGTTTTGCAGGTCTTTCGTTTTGTCGTGAGTAAAGTAAAGTAAAGTGTTTTATGTCTTCAGCTTTGAGGAAGCTGTTGATGGCGATGACGTCGTGCATGTCGTGTGGCTTGATTGTGAGATTATCTAGGTTGTGTTTGATTATGGGTTCTGTTATGGTGAAGTGTTTAGGGTTAGTTAGGAGCCATACTGTCTTATTAATGTAGACAAATATGGGTGCTATATTGTTTCGTGTGGTGGTGTTTGGTGGCGGTTGTATATTTGCGGTCTCCGCTTCGCTCTCCTCGTCTTCGGACGAGGACAAAGCTTCGTACCTGTTTTGTGTGCGGATCTCGTCGTTGTCTGAAGTCGGGGGTGTCTCTCTCTTCCTTCTATTTCTATTTGGTGGCGGGATGAACAGGCCTTCTCTGGGTCCGTTTCCATGGTCCAGTTGTTCGCTACTGATGTATCGGTTGGATGGTTTTCACTTAAACTGGTACACTGAACACTGAACTTTTGCGTTATTCTCGAGTTCGCACTTTAAACGGCAGTGTCATTAAGCAAATTATGATGATGAATGTGCATGTGAATCTGATTGTCTTAAGGCTAGATGTTCCAATAGGAGTTTATCTCGATATCGAACTTCCCTGGCAGATCAGTGGCGGCTCAAGTCAAGTGGAGGCCCCAAGCGGTAAAAATTTCGAGGCCCTCAAACTCAAGTTAGAAATAGAAATTGCAAGAAAACTCTCATAACCTTATTAACGAAAAAGAAAAGTAAAGAAAAATTTCATACCATTACGCATTAAATAAATTTATTTAAAAAATATTTTACATTAATTTCCGTCTTGCTTTATTTCTTGCAAAATCATCAATTATTTTGGCAGTGTCAATGCGGTTTAAAATTTCCTGCTCTATATACAACAAAATTGCCAAGTTATTTAGTCTTTCTTCTCCCATAGTATTCCTTAAATATTTTTTTTGATTGCAGTGATTTACTAGTAGCATTTATTCTTTGCAAAATAGTATTCCAAATCACTGTCATTAGGGCGGTTTCATATTTGTCCATTTTCTTCAGAAGTGAAGTCGCCTCCACTATCGTAAGTTGTTTTTCTTCTGCATTACAAATTTCATTTAAAGCCTCTTTTATATGGGCGAATCCAAGTTTTATAGCTAATACAGCGTCTGCTCTTGCTGACCATCTTGTATCAGAAACTCTTTTCAGTGAGACGGATTGATTATCTTTACACATTTCTAGTTTACTCGTTAAATTTTTCCAGCGATGAGTTGACGCCATAGAAAAATGTGAATAACTTCTGCACAAACACAAAATATTGAACTGCAGCGCTATTCTATTTTCGCTTTCTGCAACGAAATTTCCAATTAAATTTAAAGAATAAAGCACACCGAATAAAAACCGCACTTGGACTATGTTCTTTAATGCGTGCTTGCAAACCTGATTACTTTCCTGACATATTTGAAGCTATATCAAAAGATTGTCCTCGACAGTTTTTAATATCCACTCCTAATTTTGTTAAAGTTTCTAAAACTTCTTGTTTCAAGAATGAAGAATTGTGTTTATCTATGGGAATGAATCCTACACATCTTTCCTTTATATTACCAGAGGATGAAACATATCTTATCGAAAAAGTAAATTGGTCGACATGAGAAATATCAGGAGTGGAGTCAACAATTATACTATAATAAGTCGCAGATTTCATTTCTTCAATTATTTCAGCTCTTACTTGATTGCCAACAAGGCCTACAAATTCGTCATAAATATTGTGAGATAAATAGTTCACATTTCCTCGTCCTTGGTTGGCATATTTTTGTAGAGGTAATTTCAAGAACTCATCGTATTTGCTTAGGTATTCCAAGCAGGTTGAATAATTTCCTTTCCTATTGGAATCTTTGCCTTTATCGTGACCCCTAAATCCTAATCCTAAGCAATTCAATAATTTTATTTTTGACACAATTCTTTTCAACACTTTTCTCCAGTAACATTATTCTTTTTCCTTTTCCTGTAATAGTTGAGTATCAATTCTATTGAATTTGGTTGATCTTTTGTACAGAGTACACATGGCTGACATGTGTTCTTTGGAAACTTCGTGGTCCGATAAAATAAGAGTAATTGATCTCAAATTTTGAAAACCAGTTTTTAATTTAGACTTTGATTTTGAAAAGAATGCATTTCTTTGGCTCTCAACAATTTCCAGGTTTTTCTTAATTTTTTTTCGCTTTTCTGCCCCACTTTGATGTCTTCATTCTTTACTGTGAAGAAAAAAGTTGTTTTGATTTTTTGTAAATAATTTTAATTTTAATAATAATAAATTTTAATAAATTAATTAATTTTAATAAATTGAATTTGGGGCCCCGGTATCCCGGAGGCGTAGGTAAGTATTGGTTGTATGTATGTTTTGTATAGGAGTATGGCGTGTTTCTGCGTTGTTGAGGGGTTGCTGATGATCGGTTATAGTGTTTTGATTCTAATGTATGCCTTGTTAATTGTGTCTTTAGTGTGTTTATTGAAGGTGAGGTGTGTGTCTAGGTTAAGGCCTAGGTATTTTATGTGATTTGTCCACTCAATCCAGTTGTGTACTTTTATTTTGTTGGGTTTGGTGTATTTTCTTTTACGTGTAAAGAGTGCTAGTTCTGTTTTTGTGGCGTTTACTGTGAGGCCCCACAGTTGGTAGTATTGTGTTTTATTAATTTGAAGATGAGTGCTTTGTGGGGGATTTTGTCAAATGCTTTTTCTATGTCTAGTGAAAGCATGGCTGTGTATTTCTTATTGTTGTATGCTGTTTGTATGTGATCGATGATTCTTAGTAATTGTGATGTTGTGGAGTGTTCTGCTCTGAATCCAAACTAGTGGTTTGGGATGATGTTGTTTTCTTGTGATATAGCTGTATATAGATAATACCTACACGATTTAACATATAACATATACATAAACATAATCGAGATCATACAATAGTTGAAAATGGAAGAATATTAACAAAATATATACATAATATAGCATGGATACTTCTCCGCTTTCAGAGAGTCTTTGAAGCTTCGAACGGGCAGTGTATTTTCTTTTGTATTCTACCTCCTGAAGGTGTTTCACTTTGTAGTTAATCAGTAGTATTCTGTGGTCAGAGATATTAGTGGCCGTCGCTTGTGTTCGCGAGACTAACTGCACAGAGTTTGTAAATATATTGTCTATACTTGTTTGTGATCTGCGCGTGACTCTAGTGAAGTCAGTGTCGGTATGTTGCAGATTGTACTGTAGAAGCAAGTTGATAAATTGGTGTTTGAGGTACGAATCTTATTTGAGGTCGATGTTGAAATCCCCACAGAAGAACTGGAACCCATGTTTCTCTACATAGGTTCCAGTTCTTCGATACTAAGATTGCTTCTAATCTGGTAAAAAATTCTTTCTTGTCCGAGTTAGGTGTAGTATATACCTCGATTATATCTATTATATTATTTTATATTATATATCATATTATATATATCTATCGCCTATAGTTAGGTGCGCTACGCATGCCTCGAAATTTTTCTCCGCGCACGAACTGACCGGTACTTCCTCTGCTTGGAACATGTTTTTTGCGATAATGAGAACTCCTCTGTTGTAATCGCATCTAGCGTAGTTTTCTATTATTTTGTATGCGGTAAGTTGAAGGTTCTCGGCGTTATGGTGAGTCAGCCAGTGCTCGCAGATTATACAGATAGATATGTTGTAATTGTGGAGTAGTGTGTCTAATTCGTGCACTTTATTTGTGTTAGAAATTCCTTGTATATCGATAGACGCTATGGTTATCTCCGTTTCCTTCTTGTTTGGTCGCCGTAGGTGAGTGGTTGTTTCGTCTGGGTACGCATCGTAGTTAAATTTGGCTAGGTTGTGGTCTCGCGTTTTGGTCGGCCCGTGTTTGATGTGTAGCGACTGTGGGGGGGGGGGCCTTAGTTACTTCTTCGAGGAGTCTTGTACGGCTGAATCTAAAAAATCCTGTTTTGGCGATCTGTTTTCCTTCATTCTTCTATGCAGGTCAAAGTCGAAGCGTTTGAAGGCCTTGCCAGACGGCCAGAAGAACGGATCGTAGACATCTTCTTTGAAGGCGAAGTTCACGCCGAACATAAAACTTTTAAGGTGTGTATTCCTGGATTGGATTTCTTGTACGGTAATTTCTTTGTTTAAGAATTTTTTCTTGCTCTTCATATATGCAGTGATTTTGTCTTCGCTGACCGTCAGCTTTACTTTTGTTATGAATAACCATACTTTCTTGTCGGTGGCGGAGAAGCTGGTGTCTTCGGAGCTAGCCCCATTACCATCTACGTTTTTTCTGCGTTGGGTACTCATACGCCCTCGGCTCTTGATAGTGATGTAACCGTCTTTAATTTCCTGTATTGATTCTTTCTGCTTACTATCTGGAGTACTATGGCTGCATGTTTTGTGGTTGTCTGCTCGTGTTTGCGCCCACGGGGGAGCTCTGGGCTCCATTTCTTTGCAGTTAGTTGTTATCTGTTTCTTCGCTCCTGTTATTGTTATTGCACCGGCTTCGGCCCGGCTCATGTGGGATGTCTCGGGGTTATTTACAATTGTATGGGTTTTGTCACCCCAGACTGGCTTCCTTACGATCTGGTCGCTTTCCCCATGTTTCGTATATATATAGATATATATATACGATTCTCAAATGCTAACACACAAAGTTCAATAATTATATTACTAGCTAGAGTGAGGATACATAATTTTGGATGCGTACAGCCCTCTTTTGAATTTTGAATATTTTTAGAAAATTTCCACTACTTGAACTTCCCCAGAAGTGAATCACATATCGTAGCCTTGATTCAAATAACGCATAATAAACACATAATGCAGTTTTATAATTTGTATCATTTCTAATATTCTTAAGACGCTTAGGATTAATGACTGTTAGGAGCAATGGCGGTAGGATGAATGACGAGTAGGAGGAATGGTCGGTAGGATAAATGTTGTGCTCGGGTTGCAGTGCATTACCAAATATTTTTATCTTTCGTTTTAAATGATACATATAATTTTCAAATTTAAAGGCACTAAATTGGTCTAGTGCACCATGTTCTTTTGCATCAGCACACAAATGAATTAAATTATGCACATTATAGGAGGGATGCTCCTTGCCATATAATTTAGAGAAACTTTTAACGAATCACAGGATTAAAGATCCTGCAAATTCGTTATGTAACATATAAAACTTACTATCGGCTAATATTCTTATAGCTACACTTAAACCTAAGAAATTATTGTATACTTGATATGGAATTATTTATTTTGAAACTACAGGTCCTGTATATAATATAAATTGTCGTAATTCTGTCGCTTTCCATCTATCAATATCTAAAATCGACCTAGGTTTCCTAGCAAATTCTTTTGGAATATTGCATCGTGCATCCATTAATCCATTTGAAATCAAATCTAAAATCTTTTTATTATACCTCAAACTTTCGTTAAACTTTTCGCCATAAACCCAAAATTTACACATTTTTTTCACCACCCAATACAAACTAAATGCACGTTATCTAGTGGAATTTGTGAAACCATTCCAATAGGTAAGGATTCTAAGATGGTTGTAATTCTATGATGTTCTGGATGCTTTTCTGAACACAACGTTGATCACTTCTTAGCATAGAATTAGTTTCTGGAAATGTTACCCTATTACATACAAAATCTCCCTGTTGAATACACTTAGATCAGCCAAAATAACCTGTGTGGCCTTTTACACCCGTTATAAATGCTTTTGCAGCGGCATCACATATAATTGCCTTAATACTTAATAATACTTTGATATTATAAATGCAAATACCATTTTTGAATAATTTGTCAGCTTCAGAAACAAATGGTCTTAAAAAAATATTGCAACAGGTAGGTTTAGCTTGACCGTAAAAGACGCCTGTTACAAAGGGTTTATAGTTCAGTATAAAAATCAGCTACAATCGCTCCTAAAACTGGCTAGAATTGACTGGACGTATTCTTACAAACGGGAAGTCCATCTATATTAATATCTATATCAATTTTTAAGGGAAGTTCTGAAGGATTGCAATAATATTTTTTAATTGAATTTATCAATGATTTTTCTAACCCAAAATGAACATATTCCCCGCCATTTCCTTCTAAAATGTTTTGAGGCATTTCTGGAGGTATAAAGGAGAGCTTTTGCGTCGGTAGGTAAAAAGCTGAGTTCCTTCGTTATTAAAATTTTTAATAAATCACTCAATCGATTATGTGAAATGTTTCCTGAAATTGCCCATCTTTGCAACTTACTTTTAAAATTGTTTGGATTTAATGTATTGGTAGTCTCCATCTCGCCATTATTAAGTGTAATGTTCTCTATCTTGTTATTAGTAAATGCTACAATATCTTTACCAATTTTTTTTCTGACTCTAAATCTGACTGTATCATTCCTGAATCTACGCTTCCTATCTTGGTATTAAGCCCATCAACTTCTAAATTACTGTCAACTTGATTCTGATTTTTTATTTTTTTTCACTTTGAATTGTAGTATAATTTAAGCTGAATCGTGTAGATTCTTCAACTAAGCGTCCCCGCTGACTGCGTTTGCACAATTCTGAATATGCTTTACGTTTTCGATACCTAAAAACGCATAAAAATAAAATAAGAAAATATCGCTTCAAATAATTTGCCGTATTTTGGTACAGTATTGACTGTTAAAATCACATTATTTCGATAGTATTTAAAGAAGGTGTACCTATTTGATAGATTTTTTTATAATTTTTATTTAACCCCATTAGGTATTCGAGATCTGCCCTCAGGCAATAATCGAATGGTTTAAAATCTACAAAACATGTGGTTACTAAACTTACATTAAAGCACTAACAAAATAAATGCACCTAATATTCATACAACATTAAAAACATTATAAGCATACAACATAATAACAGTAAATATTTAATTTTAGTTTTGTAAGTCTTATCTGTTGGCAATGTCCAACGGGCTATGTTGTCTTAGGCGATGTGTTGTCTGGCTGTTATCCAGTAGTCTAATGGCGAGGAGGTTTGGATGTCGATCCAGTTGTCTGAGGTATAAGGTACTCGCAGCCTTGGCCTCTTGTAGTACTGGCGAAATGTTCAAGTCTCTATGTAGCGTTTCATTAGACACGTACCACGGCGCACTTGCTATTGTTCTGAGAGTTTTCGATTGAAATCTTTGTATGAATTCTATGTTTGAGTTGCACGCGGTTCCCTACAATTGTACACCGTATGTCCACACTGGTTTAAGAATAAATTTATAAATGGCTAATTTATTGCCCAAGGAAAGCTTTGAATGTCTACCTATTAGCCAAGATAGTTTTGAAAATTTTATTCCTAACTGCTTTAATTTCGTGAAAATATGTTTTTGCCAGGTTAAACGCCGATCCGGGTGCACCCCAAGGTATTTTGCATTTTCCGACTGGGGTATTTGATTTCGATTTAATGTGACACTGAGACACATGCTCCTTTTCGAAGTGTAAATGTTACATGCTGTGACTTAGCATCATTTCCTTTAATGCGTCATCGCTTAAGCCAGTCTTGAAGCTCGTTCATGCTATTTGTAGTTTATCGGAGGCGTATGCAGGAACTTCACTGGTGCCCAATATGGCAGTGTCATCAGCGAAAGTTGCGGCAGTGATGTTGGGCGTCGTCGGAATATCCGCGGTGAAAATCAGGTACAGTATGTGTCCCATACATTGTCCTGTGGTACTCCTGATTGTATAGGGTGTAGTTCTGTTGTTTTTTCCTGATATTTAACCATGAAGTGTCTGTTTGATATGTACGATTGCAGGATACGACAGTGTGGTTCAGGGAGCAGTGATTTCAACTTACAAAGTAAGCCCTCGTGCCAAACTTTGTCGAACGCTTGCGTGATGTCCAAGAAAACAGCCGAACAGTTCTTCTTTTCTTCGAAGGTTTTATTAACTATTTCAACTACTCTGTGTAACAGTTCTGGTTCATACGTCATGTAGTTCGGTTGTATTAATCAATTGTTTAATAATTCTTATCATTGGAATTTACATTTCATTTAAAATTTAGTTATTAATTTGGATTCATTTTAAGTTATTAAATAATAATATTTAATCAAAGTGAAGTTAAGATAGTTTAACAAATGGACGGGCAGGGGCACCCCCCGGATCCCGGGGGTGGATCCCCCATAATGTCGATCGGAGAAGTTATAAGAAGTGCTATGAACACAATCGAAAATGAAAACAATCTGGGAATGCAAATTGAAGAGTTCCCATTTTTAGAAAATTCATCAAATTCCTTCAGGCCCTTGATAAATGAAGACCTAAGGGAGGGTCCAAAACACATTAGGGAGGTACATATGTCGCTGAACCGTAAGGAATTTTAAAAACAAAAAATGGAAAACCACGTTTCTAAAGAAGACAACAAATTGGTGAGATCTGCCCAAACAATTGACAATAATCAAATAGATCCAATAGTTAATGTCAATAAGGTCGTTAATTCGAATTCTGATAAGATTGTAATAGAGGTACAATCTAATATCGTAGTAAATAATAACGAATCAAATAATATGGCTATAGAATCTCAGCATAGTAACAACTCCGGTACTAGTTTAAATAATAACAATTCGTATAGAAAAAATGATAGCAATAATGTAATCAATAGAGTTGTACATAAATTCGTCTGGTCTGATACAGGACCGTTCTTAATTTTTATTGAAGGCGAACAAGATATAGGTAGACTACATCCGATGAGTTTGGGGAAGCAAATTTTTTATAATCACAAGGAGATGGAGAGAGATGTTGTAAGTATCAGTCAGGCAGGGAAGAATAGAGTTAAAATCGTTTTAAAAACATACTCTTCAGCAAACGCTTTAATAAATTCTGTTTACTTTAAAGAAAAGAAATTGAATGTATATATACCACTTTTTGTGGTGAGGCGACTTGCTGTAATTAAAGATATGGATTTGGTTTTGTCAGAAGAAGAATTAATAGAGAACATACAGCCACTAAATGGCCATATTATAAATGTTTTATCGGTAAAAAGATTATATAGAAAATTAAAATCGAACGATACTATACAACAAATACCTACTCAGTCAATCCTAGTATCATTTAAAGGTCAACAACTTCCCACTCATGTGGGGATTTTCAGAACATGTTGCCCTGTTGAACCTTACGTTCAAAGAGTGATTCAATGTTTTAGATATTGGGGATTTGGACATACTATGTCCTTATTTAAAAGTAATGCTAAATGTTGTCGCTGTAGCGAAAACGTAGAAGGTCATAATGATCAAAATTGTACTTTTGACAAATTAAAATGTATTCGTTGTTCTGGTAGACATGAGTCAAAGGACAAAATCTGTCCAGAATTCCAAAATCAATTAGTTATTAAAAAGAAAATGGCGTATGAAAACATGTCATATAAGGATGCAGTACAAAGTGTTAAAAATTCGTATGCAAATGTAGCGCAGGTCAATCAAACTGTGGCTTCGTTTTGTTTTCTTCGCAGCGCGGCTAAGATGTGGGGAAGATGTTGGTCCCATTCGGGTCTCCGAAGGAGACTACAGGGGGCTCTCTTGACCTCCTGGTTGCGTCTCTCTGTGGGGTTGGCCCTTGGGTGGTAGATGTGGGTATACCGATATTGGATACCCCATCTGGTCATCTGGCGTCTCCGGCGTTTGCTTTTGAAGCCTGGACCATTGTCGGTGTGGACAGCCTGGGGGTATCTATACCGGCTGCAGAGTTGATCATTTAGGAGTCGCAGGGTGCTTTCGGTGCTGGTTGACTGAACTGGGAACCCTTCGACCCATCTCGTTAGTAGGTCGGTTGCGACCAAGATGGAGTGGTTTCTATATTGTGTGGTGTTGTATGGACCCATGTGGTCCAGGCACCATACCTGTAATGGTTTGGTGGCTTCCATAGTGGTGAATACGGTGTGCGGTTGGTGAGGGCGGCGTTTGACTGCCTGGCAGATGTGACACTTCTTCACGTGCTATCGCACCCTTTTGTTGAGGTCACGTATAAAGTAGTGCCTGTTGATCGCGCGGCATGTTTCGTCTGCTCTGGGATGGATGGCTTCTGTGCTCTCGTGAAACGTCTATATCACCTCCTTGATCATATGGGCCGGTATTACGAGTCGAAGTCGGTCGCCTTCTCTTCGGTAGATGACTCCGTCTATGATCTGGTATAGCTCCAACAGTGTTTGGTCTCCGGGTTCTCTTCTGCTTGCTTGGGCTGCATTCCAATCAGCTATTAGATTGGGCAATGTTCAACTGCCAGTCGTGTTCTTAAATCGGCCGTGCGCAGCGGTAGTAGGTGGAGCAGGTCTTAATAATAATTTTTTTTTATTTTAAGTTTATAACTAAATACAGTAATTTATAGTAAATTTAGAATATTAAATGTAACAAAAATATATAGCAACCAGTCTATTATGAGTAGGTATAGGGTTGCAATTATATTTTTGTAGATCTTACAGTTGACTACGTAATAGAATTACTAAAATAATCGAATTTTACAATGTGTGTCATGTGTATAGAGGTTTCAGTATTTTCGAAAGGAGAGGTGATATAGAATGTATGTAATATCAGTAATATAAGTTATATAGGTAGGTCAGCTATGTCGTTGTTCATTGAGGTGTTGTAGTATTGGTAACATGTTTTCTTAATTGTTTTGTGAAAAGAGCGAGGTTTTCGGCCCTTTGGATTTCTCGTGGGAGTTCGTTGAACTGTTTGATTGCCATAAATGTTATATTTCATCTTCCTCTGTTTGTTCTGATGGACGAAATGTGGATATCTCCCTTACTTCGAGTATTTTGGTTGTGGATGTCTTGATTTTCCATTAAGTTTAAGTTATGTTTTATGTTGTTGTTTTTTATTTTGTAGATTAGTTTTGAATTTTCTATCAGCACTAAATTTTCTAGATTCATTAGGTTGGTGTTGTTATATAGTTCACAGGTGTTTGTTAGTCGTGGGGAATTTAAATAGGATTTTTATAACTGTTTTCATTAGTACTTGCATCGTGTCACGATTTGATTTATTTCCTTGAGTCCATATTCGGATTAGGTACGTTATATGCGATTTTACGCAACTATGATAGATGAGTTTGAGATTGCCACATCTGTTTAAAGCACCAATCATTTTCACTATTTTCATTCTAATACTTGAGGGTGTTGGTTAAAATTGAGGTCTTTATCCAAGGTTAAACCTAAGTACTTAGCACTATTTACCTGTTTAATACTGGTATCACCAATTTTTATTTTTAATTGCACTTCGTTTTTATTTTTTTGTTTATAGATCATAAACTCGGTCTTGTTTTCGTTAATTGATAGAATGTTCGCATATAGCCACTTCGTATATATATTCAGATCTTTATTTATTGTGTTTTCTAGTTTTGAGGCGTCTTTGTTTTTATATAAAATTATGGTGTCGTCAGCAAAGATTGTGTAGTTGCCCGATAGATTTATTTTTGTCATGTTGTGGATGTAGAGTAGATATAGTAGGGGTCCCAGGATAGAGCCCTGCGGTACACCTTTTTTTATAAAGTTCTGGCTACTGGTTACAGTCCCCACTTTTGTTTTGACTGGTCTTTTACAAAGGTAGTTTCTAATAAGGGTTTCGGCAGTCCCTTTAATTCCGAGGTGATGAAGTTTAGTAGGGTAAAAGTGGCGCTAACCGCAAATAATAGCCATAAGAAAAGCATTGACTTCCGTTTGAAAATTTCAATCTACCCATTCATACAGGGTGTCAAAAAAGTAGTAAAAAGTGTTCCGAGTGATATACAGGGTTTGCATATGAAATATGTGTGCGGGGTGGTGAGGTAGTGTAGGTGTGAAATTGTATGTATTCCGAGAGGTCAAGGGGTGTGGGGGATATTTATTTGTGTTTACTTTTATTGGACACCATGTATTGTGTGTGAGTGTGTAGGTGTGTGCGTGTTTGCGTGTGTGTGCAAACCGCAAATGTCGATAATGCAGAAAACTAATTTTCGAATTTTTATTATTGTTACAGGGTGTCGAGAAAATTATGTAAAGATGGGTGCATAGGTATGTTTGGGGTATTGTGCAATTGTGAAGGGGGAGTGAGGTTATGTTCATATGAAAAATTGTATGTATTTCAAATGGTACGGTGTATTCGTGGTAAATTATAGGTTTATAAGTATTTATTTTTTATTTGATACGCTGTATAGTGTCTGTGTATATATCAGTGTATTTTGTGTGTGTATGTACAAACCGCAACGGTGATAAGGATTGATAAGTTGAGCGCCACTTAAGGTACTACATATAAATGTAGTAAAGAAATGTTAAATAATATTGTATGTATCAACTATTGCGGTTTAGATGAAATTATGTAAAATTATGCTAATCGATGAAAACCGCAACAATGATAAGGATTGATAATAACTCATAACGTAACGTAATTGTTCTAAACTAAGGAAAGTGTTAATGATGTGCATAGACATGAATATAAAATTGAACAGTACTCTATATAGACGCAATCATGTGTGAAAATGGCAACTATCTAGAAAATCTTCTTCAAAATTCGACTCAAATAGAAGTGCAACAAGAAATATATTTGATAAATGAACAATCGCTACGTTTAATTCGAAATCAACACGTATCAGTTGGATATAGTGTAGCTAGAAAATTTGAACCATGTGTGAAGCTTGGGTCAAATCAAAAGAACAAGTGCATAACGTTTTCTCGTGAGGAATGGATTAAGTTCACTTGTTTTAACGAGGATATTACACAATTTTTTATAATGAACAGTAATAATTTAAGCTGTAAGAAATGTCGCTGCGAACTTGGGGGTGATATAAAAAATGTGATTAAACATAGAATTAGTGAAAATACATATCTGGATATGTTCTTAGATGAGAAGCATAATAAGCCGATAGTTGGCATTACTTCTAATAATGTGCTTAAGGTGTGCTTGACTAAAAATACGTATAAGAAATTACAATGCATGTTAAGGCTTGTTGATGCCAGATTACGTTTGCTCGAGAATTTACGCTTTTACGAATTCTATGATCAACTGATTCATGGTGTATTGACTTACTGTGCTGCTGCTGCTACAACAACCGATATAATGAATGCAATAAAATCCATGCTACAGAATGAAAATCAGATATATCAAGTTCTTAGTACACCTTTTTATAATGAGAATGTGGCTTGCATGCTCGAGATTGTATATTATCATGAAAAGCAATTAAAACGTGATATAGCTACTACACATATTTTGAATAACATTATTATTTTGGAAGATGATTAATTATAAGTACTGTAACAACCACATCGGCACATTCAATTGAAGGAATCATTGTGAAGTAATAACATGAGCATTGATAAATTCGGAAGATGCAGTGGTGCCAAGTTTGGTCAACAAAAACCTCCACAAATGGGTAAACGAGGAAAAGCTGGTATAGGATTTATACTAACGAGCAATGGTCATTTTGACATAGGGGGAAAACGTTTGCGTAAATTGGCAGTTCCCACAGACCAAGAGGATGCAACAACGGTGCAATTTGTTCATGCAAAAATTCATGATATGAGTGAAACTATTCTGAGAACATTGAATTCAACTATTAGTGAAATTTAAAAAAAAATGAATAAAATTTTATTGAAAATTCAAAAAGACATTGGTGATAAAGTGAAAAATAAACCGATGAACAAGATAATACCATATCATATACTAATGAAAGACGTAAAATTATATAATGATGTGTCGGTTTTAAATAGTAATTAAAAAATGTTGAATAAAAATGTTCAAATTATAGAAACACAACTTAAAGTTAATAGTACTGTTTCACTAGTATCGATAATGTCACTAGAATGAATACTTTCAATATAACCACAACCACATTTCCTTAGAACTGTAAAAGAGAAATATGAAATAAAAAAATCATATATTATAATTTTTTTTTTTTTTTATTTGTGCTTTGACCATTGTTTCAATGTAATTTAAAATTTTCAGGATGAGATGTAGGGGAAAATATTATATTACTATTTCCCCATTTATCAACTTCATCATAGCTATTCGATAAACATGTCTTATTTTCACATATGTGCTCTTTATGCTTTTCACATATTAAATTCGCATTGAAAGAAGTTTTCTTGGATGTATTAGTAGTTTTAGACTTTGATAAAGCTGGTATTAAAGGTGTTGTATTTGTAATCATCTCCATAAATGCACAATTTGGAACCCATTTAATATGTTCCTTAATCGGAACATCATCGATTTTCCACTCTGATAAAACCACGCCACAATTGAAACATATACACTCATCCTTAATTCCAAGATAAATAAACCCTGCCTCAGCTAATTTTATTGGATCTTGAATGTTCCCATTCAACTTGTACCATCGTGTGAATGTTGATAAACGATATATATATGAAATATATTTTTTATATATTGGATTAAACATGACGCTTACTATTTATATTATCAATGAATACTGATAGTATTTAAATAGTTATATGCTTCTTTATAGTTCACCATAATGTATCAGATATGTGGGGGGGGGGGTTAATCATTTAACGCTTCTTAATAATATAGGAACTTGAGAAATAGACATTAAAAGAATAGAGTTCTTGTTATCATTTCATTTTATTTACTATATTAAATATATAATATAATATAATATACATATATATATAAATATATTTAAACATTTAATAAGTTATTATTTGTAATATATGAATATAACTTTTTTACATTTACCGCTGCACAATATGCATAACTTTTCTATGATATATACAATTATGATAAGATTTGTCTTAAAGAACGCAATTAGATTCACTCTCTAGATTTATAATTCTAATGTCACCATCGGGATTTATAAACTTCTTAGAAACCCAACTTTTGCACTACCTTTCATAAATATAGTTTTAATAGAAGTATGCTGAAGAATATCATTGAGAATGCACATATTGAATATGCATCCATATATCCATCTGAGTAACGTATGGCATGATGATTTTTCTCCAACCATGCAATTGTTCGACATTCCGTTGCAGCTAACTGGGCAAATTGAAAACATGGTTTGATAAGATATGTATATACTACGTTTCCATCGAATGTTAGCGACAATTCCTTTACTTCAAATAGACCATTCACGAAGAATCCTTGTATATCGGCGGCAAGAACACTCATGATGGGGGTGTTTGATGTGTTCTCAAGACAACCCGCTCGAATAACGTCTCTAAATGTTTGATTCGGTTTGCAAATCTATATTTGTCTAGTTCGTTAAATACCGCTTTTCGACTTTCACATTCATGAGGTACTAGACAGACTGAAATTTCCTTGGAAAAATGAACTCTTTTATTATCACTTGCTAACTTGATACTACCGCGGTTGTTGCAACCGCTCCTACTATTACTACTATTATTGTTGATAATGGTGGTGGAAATGTTATGAGTAGAAGAATATGTTTCCATAGCAAACGATTATTTCAAAATTTGTTTAATATCATCATATTTTTCAAGTTTTCCCATTAACAAACTATTTTCAATTTCAGCACCTAATCGTCTAGCAATACAATTTGCAAGTTGTGTTCTAACCTCCTGAATTTCAATATGTTTCTTTTCCAATTCTCTTTGGGGTGGCTCGTGATGAATATTTTGTTGTACAATACTGTCTAGGTTCTGTTCATCATTTAAGTTCATACATGTAGATAATTCTTTTCGTAGTTCAATATCAATGGCCATACAATTTCCGAGTTCTTTACGTGATTCAATAAGATCCTCGTTAAAATTTTCTATTTTCCGATTTAATTGTGTTGTATAATTGTTGGATTGTCTCGAACACTCATTCAAATCTGATTGCAGATTATGAAATTCGGATGAGCAGTAAGAGTTTCTAGAACGAATATCAATCAGATTCGATTGGCATGTGATCAATTGTTGTTCTATGAATGTGAAACGATGATTGATATCAGTGTTGTTGATTGATGTTCTCAGAGAAAGAACGGACATACGTTTACTGTTATCTTGATAATTTACATTATCATCATATGATTTTGGAGTCACAGAAATAATATTTTTAGCAACGCTAATTGGAACATCACTTGATGGAACAGTATCATTCTTGCTGAGGGTTATACCGTTGGTTGTTATTGTTACCGCGATTTCATTAAGCGCTCAGAAAAGGGGAATGAAACGCAGCACACGATCGATATTATATTAAACACTATACTAATTAAGAATACAGCGATACAGCGTTACTACGCACTAGACTAGATGTACATATATATACGCGATACAGCGCTACTACACACTAGACACTATATATATATACGCGGTACAGCGCGCGGGAAAACTACAACGGTTTCTCTCGTGGAGACGCTCGGCAAGATCACTGAGGTATAGCAAGGTCAGCTGTGGCAGCGTGCATGCATATACCCTAGTGATGTGTTTGCTTCGGAGTCGTCTGGCAGAGAGAGCGATGAGACGGGGAACGCGCGCTTAAATGGAGTTCCGAGCAGTCCGGTGTATATCTGGGGGCGTTGCGCCGGCGATGTCCATGCTCCGGTTGGACGAACCGGCAAGACGACTGCAGCGGGAACAACGCAGTGCGGGGCACTAGTTGCTCCCGGTAACAGCCGCCCCCCCCAGGACGACACTCGGAACTCCATTCGCGGCGTCCCGGATGAGGTTGGCTGTGTTGGTGATGGCGGTCGCTTCGGGGGCGGTTTCTACCTCGGGGGCGGCGGCGGCGGTTGTGGCGGCGGCGGCCGCTTCGGGGGGCGGTTTCTACCTCGGGGGCGGCGGCTGCCTGGGGGGCGGTTGTGGCCGCCGTGGTTGCTTCAAGGGCCGCGGCGTAGGCGGCGGCGGCGTCTGCCGTGATGCGCTTTCTCCGCGTCGTTCGCGCTATCGCGGAAGCGGCAGAGATGGCAGTCGCGGTTGATGTCGATCGTCTCACCTGTCTTCTTTGTGGTGTGCTCTTCACCATTTGTTGTGGATGGGCGCCACTTGCTTTTTCCAGAAGCAAGAAACTATGTCTGGGTTGTGGATCCCTTGCACGTCCGCGTGCAACTGAAGCCCCACGTTCCGGGCGCCAAATGTTACCGCGATTTCATTAAGCGCTCAGAAAAGGGGAATGAAACGCAGCACACGATCGATATTATATTAAACACTATACTAATTAAGAATACAGCGATACAGCGTTACTACGCACTAGACTAGATGTACATATATATACGCGATACAGCGCTACTACACACTAGACACTATATATATATACGCGGTACAGCGCGCGGGAAAACTACAACGGTTTCTCTCGTGGAGACGCTCGGCAAGATCACTGAGGTATAGCAAGGTCAGCTGTGGCAGCGTGCATGCATATACCCTAGTGATGTGTTTGCTTCGGAGTCGTCTGGCAGAGAGAGCGATGAGACGGGGAACGCGCGCTTAAATGGAGTTCCGAGCAGTCCGGTGTATATCTGGGGGCGTTGCGCCGGCGATGTCCATGCTCCGGTTGGACGAACCGGCAAGACGACTGCAGCGGGAACAACGCAGTGCGGGGCACTAGTTGCTCCCGGTAACAGCCGCCCCCCCCAGGACGACACTCGGAACTCCATTCGCGGCGTCCCGGATGAGGTTGGCTGTGTTGGTGATGGCGGTCGCTTCGGGGGCGGTTTCTACCTCGGGGGCGGCGGCGGCGGTTGTGGCGGCGGCGGCCGCTTCGGGGGGCGGTTTCTACCTCGGGGGCGGCGGCTGCCTGGGGGGCGGTTGTGGCCGCCGTGGTTGCTTCAAGGGCCGCGGCGTAGGCGGCGGCGGCGTCTGCCGTGATGCGCTTTCTCCGCGTCGTTCGCGCTATCGCGGAAGCGGCAGAGATGGCAGTCGCGGTTGATGTCGATCGTCTCACCTGTCTTCTTTGTGGTGTGCTCTTCACCATTTGTTGTGGATGGGCGCCACTTGCTTTTTCCAGAAGCAAGAAACTATGTCTGGGTTGTGGATCCCTTGCACGTCCGCGTGCAACTGAAGCCCCACGTTCCGGGCGCCAAATGTTACCGCGATTTCATTAAGCGCTCAGAAAAGGGGAATGAAACGCAGCACACGATCGATATTATATTAAACACTATACTAATTAAGAATACAGCGATACAGCGTTACTACGCACTAGACTAGATGTACATATATATACGCGATACAGCGCTACTACACACTAGACACTATATATATATATACGCGGTACAGCGCGCGGGAAAACTACAACGGTTTCTCTCGTGGAGACGCTCGGCAAGATCACTGAGGTATAGCAAGGTCAGCTGTGGCAGCGTGCATGCATATACCCTAGTGATGTGTTTGCTTCGGAGTCGTCTGGCAGAGAGAGCGATGAGACGGGGAACGCGCGCTTAAATGGAGTTCCGAGCAGTCCGGTGTATATCTGGGGGCGTTGCGCCGGCGATGTCCATGCTCCGGTTGGACGAACCGGCAAGACGACTGCAGCGGGAACAACGCAGTGCGGGGCACTAGTTGCTCCCGGTAACAGCCGCCCCCCCCAGGACGACACTCGGAACTCCATTCGCGGCGTCCCGGATGAGGTTGGCTGTGTTGGTGATGGCGGTCGCTTCGGGGGCGGTTTCTACCTCGGGGCGGCGGCGGCGGTTGTGGCGGCGGCGGCCGCTTCGGGGGGCGGTTTCTACCTCGGGGGCGGCGGCTGCCTGGGGGGCGGTTGTGGCCGCCGTGGTTGCTTCAAGGGCCGCGGCGTAGGCGGCGGCGGCGTCTGCCGTGATGCGCTTTCTCCGCGTCGTTCGCGCTATCGCGGAAGCGGCAGAGATGGCAGTCGCGGTTGATGTCGATCGTCTCACCTGTCTTCTTTGTGGTGTGCTCTTCACCATTTGTTGTGGATGGGCGCCACTTGCTTTTTCCAGAAGCAAGAAACTATGTCTGGGTTGTGGATCCCTTGCACGTCCGCGTGCAACTGAAGCCCCACGTTCCGGGCGCCAAATGTTACCGCGATTTCATTAAGCGCTCAGAAAAGGGGAATGAAACGCAGCACACGATCGATATTATATTAAACACTATACTAATTAAGAATACAGCGATACAGCGTTACTACGCACTAGACTAGATGTACATATATATACGCGATACAGCGCTACTACACACTAGACACTATATATATATACGCGGTACAGCGCGCGGGAAAACTACAACGGTTTCTCTCGTGGAGACGCTCGGCAAGATCACTGAGGTATAGCAAGGTCAGCTGTGGCAGCGTGCATGCATATACCCTAGTGATGTGTTTGCTTCGGAGTCGTCTGGCAGAGAGAGCGATGAGACGGGGAACGCGCGCTTAAATGGAGTTCCGAGCAGTCCGGTGTATATCTGGGGGCGTTGCGCCGGCGATGTCCATGCTCCGGTTGGACGAACCGGCAAGACGACTGCAGCGGGAACAACGCAGTGCGGGGCACTAGTTGCTCCCGGTAACATTATATGGAATGGGGGTGGTGTATTTGTAGATGTAGATATTTCTTGTTGCAATCGTTGTTGTTGGCGTAAACGCTGTCGTCTCGGTTTCCTAAAGTCAAAAACGAATGTTGTATTAGATATTGGTTTGAATTCAGCACGATGAGCATAACTTCCATTGGCTGACCGATGTTGTACACTGAATGAGCCATCTAAACCATAGTGAACACTATGATTTGGTAGTGCATTTGTATCGATCAACATATATATAAGGAATATCGTAAAACACATTACAATATTCATAGTAATAATAATTTTTAAATAATTTTCTCCACAATATTGGAGAGCGTTGTGTAGTTGAATAAGTTGTCCTGCAGAATAACGAGACATACTCGTGTCTTCTCACTAAATACCTCTGATGCGTGGATTTCCAACTTTGCATCAACTGTACCACCTTTGACAGCATCCGATTGTTTCGAACAGTCGAATACAAATAATGGGCTTTCTTTGAACTGTTTGTAATTCAAAATTGGTTCATTGTATTTTTTATTATAATAACTAGATTGAAATGTGCAATGCATCCAGTATGCATGCAAATAGTTATTATTTTTAAAATCGAAATTCATATTTGTATAGGGAAAGCATACATCATTTAAATATAATTTCAAATTGCGAATATTTGAATGATCAAATTGGCTAACGTCCTTTTCCGATTGATCATGTCGATTCTGTTGGAAACCAACAATTACATAGCGAGGTTTCTCGAGACTTGTTGTGGATTTGATGCTCCATATGTCAGAGTCAGTAGTTCTCAATGCCGGCAATTCCATATATGACCACTTTCTAAAACCAATAGAAATTTGACGATCTGCATTCAATGAATTTAAGAATTTCTACCGTTGTTGATCATTTAGCGTAATATGTGGTATTTTCCATTCAAATCTACTCAAATGAATAGAAATATTTTTTAATTTTGACTCATAGGCATTCATGTCGGTGCGAGAGCGCAATAATACAAGTTCCTGTTTGGCATTCACTAAAATTTTATTATAGTCTTCTGCAAAACCCAACAGAAATTTTAACGGGAAGCAAACAAAGAATTTTCCAGTTTTGCTGTTAGCATTATAGAAAAAATTGGTATGCATCGGTTTCAATTCACTATGCCATCCGCAAATATCCAATGATTTACTCTCTTCTGAACTGTATGAAACTCGGGATTTCATCGTTGTAAGTAACCCTGGTGATCTCACTGAATCTACTTGAACACCATTTAAGAAGTAACTAATTTCTTCAAATAAATGGGTATATCCGTTATTTACTATTCGAAAATCATTTTCGGTAATGATACTATCGGCTACCACTTTACCTTCAAACGTTAACAGACTATTATGAATATTCAAGTATATATCCCGATTCTGTACAATGATGCGAATCCCATCATTATTTCCAAAACTTTGCGATACTGGTACATATGTGTGATATTGTTCCCCCGCAATATTATCACTGAAGCGTAGGGGGTCGAATATGGACAGCATTAGTTTTTCCTCTTTTTATTTGCAATATATTTATTACTTTATTGTGAAACCGTTCTCCAACAAAAAAAGTCTGTTTATCGCCGACAGTAGTATCTGTTTCTTTATCGTAGGTGTCGTTGAGTTTTTCCCCTGATGATTACGATGTATCGGTTGATTATCAGGATAATTATTAATAAAGGATGGAACTGAATTAGATGGGCTTATATACATATTTTCATATTCTGGTGTTGATATAGCATTTCCAAAGTCTATTCCCATATTGTTTACGTTAATATACCCGCTTGAGTTCGAGTCGAATAAGAATTTCTTCTTCACGAAAATTAACAAGTCTTCCTTCTTGATCTAGTATTCGTAATGTTATATTGTCAATACTCTTACAAACATTGATTGGTAAATAGTAAATATTTCGTGGCTCGATATTTATAGCATATCCGGGTTCTACATTTGGACTAAATTCGAAAATAGTATGCGAAGGTATATTATCATAATATGCACCCATAACAATGTTACATTCAATTCGAATACTGCTAACTTTGATTATTTCAACAGGCAAGTCAGATTCATGTACCGAACCTTTAGCAAGTATTCTAGCAGAGTAGCCCAGTATTTTCCCTATGGTGTCGGGTGGCGTTAAATCAATTGTATATGTCGATTGCAATTCTACTTTTAACGTATTATTATTCGGTCTTAACGAAAATAGTTTCTGATCATTTCCATCTTCTCCTTCTTTCACAGTATTAGTACCAACAGTAACAACAGCACGTTCTGATACTGTATTCGCTTTATCATCTCTTAGATATTTTTCAATATATTTCTCAATATCACTTATTTCATATGAACCTGTAGGTATAACAATTGTTTTTACAATAGGATACGCTTTGTCTTCACTCTTATAATAGTAGAGTTTATTACAACCAACTTCAATGTTTGGAATTGTATGATATGTATGTAGACCAATTAAACCTAAACAATAGTTTGAACTTGCGTTAAGATCAATTGGTGGAAAATAGTCTTGTGAAATAGTCGAAGAATGACCTTTGAGAGTAAATGTTTGTGACATGATCTTAAATAATTGTTGTTGTTGTTGATTGTATTACATACAAGTAATAAAACATATAAGAAAAATATCATTTATTTATATAGATTCATTAAAAATTCAAGACATAAATGACCGCATATAACAGTATTAAATTTTTGTACTCTATTGTAATTAAATCTTATATCACATCCATGAAGATATCGTTGTAATTCTAGCGCGGGTGGTAGATTTCCAAAGCTATCAAAGTAGCGAACCGTTTTATTATGTTTACTATAAGCTGCCCAGTGTGTTCCAGGACCAGAAGAGATATCCATATTCACAATTGCACACTCATTATAGCGTGGTCCTGTTGAAGGCAGCTCATCTCTCATGTACACACCTCTAAAATGGGGAATGCGGTGTTTTCGAGCAAAATTTATTAAATCCACATCGCTTAACGGTCTAGACATTGACAGCTCTTTGGCTATTAGTTTTTTGAGCAAATCATTTTCGGTTCTATGAAAAATCCAAATCCTTTTCGATATGGTTTTAGGTAGAGACCGCCCCCTTTCTTGCCGCCGATCGCTATCGCCTCCATCGTTCTATTATGCCGCTGATTTTCCGCCAACTTTCCGGCGGCATCGCGAGATTCTGTAACAGCTTTAGCTACTCCCGCTCCACCCCCCGCAAGGGCACCTAAAGCTGATAAACCTGCAAAAAGTGGAATTAGCGGCAATATTCCACCGGTTTTTGGTATTGGAATAATGCGCGGTATTCGAATTCGTTGACGACCGCCAGCTTCTTTCACAGCCCTCCTAGCAGCTATCAAAGCAGCGGAGACGACTAGCGCTCCGGTCCGTTCACCAAATTTTGCGTCTTTAGACTTCACACGTTGCCAAGCAGCCTTCTGTAGAATCTTATCAGCTTTGTGACGTTCACTGATATTCGCTGATTGCGAGTATGCTATGTCGTGTTGTTTGCAATGCTCGTCGAGCGGATTTATGCCAGAGTCTCCGCGAGCTAGACGGTCTTTTAGTTTCGTACCAGGACCACAAAAATTATAATAAGGTGTTAGATGTAACTCAAATGGTAGTTTATCAAGTAATGAATTTATAATTCCGCAACCTGTATGATATCGCACCATTTATATATAAATGTAATGAAGTTGTGTGTATTATAGTATTTATAGTAGCCAATGAGTGAAACATGTTAAACAATGTGAAAACTGTAAAACAACCAATTGAATTGCCCATAATTAATTTGGACTTTATAGATGACGATATTAATGTTGGTGGTGGCAGACATGGAAAAATATTACCTTCATCAATACGTTATATAATATGCGGTCCTAGTAACTGTGGAAAAACCAATATTATGCTCACATTGTTGTTCAGTAAAAATGGTCTAAGATTTCAAAATGTATACGTATATTCAAAATCATTATATCAACCGAAATATACATTTCTTGCTAAACTTCTCAACGGTATAAAAGGAATAGGGTATTTTCCATTTCATGAAAATGCTGATATTATTGAACCAGCGTGTGCACAACGTGGGAGTATCTTCATTTTTGATGATATTTCCTGTTGTCAACAAGAGAAAATTAGAGAATATTTCAGTATGGGTAGACATGCTAGCGTAGATAGTTTCTATCTCTGTCAAACATACTCTCGCGTTCCGAAACAATTGATTCGAGACAATACAAACTTGATACTAATATTTCGACAGGATGATATGAATTTAAAGCATATTTATACAGATTTATTCGTTGTATTTCAGTTTACGTGTGAAGTGAGTTAGTACTGTTTTAGGGGCGTTTACTTGGAGTCCCAATTTGTTGTAGTAGTCGGCGATCTGTGTGGTTTCTTTCTGAAGTAAGTCGGTGAGTAATGACAGGTTTTTGGAGGTTGTTAGTATTGCGGTGTCGTCAGCGTACTGTGAGTATATGGTTCTGTGGTCTACGGGATTAGGCATGTCAGAGATGTACAGGTTGAATAGTATTGGTCCGAGAGCTGATCCTTGTGGTACGCCAGCAAGGATTGGAAATGGTTTAGATGAGTATTGTTGATTTTGACTGAAAAGGTCCTGTTGTGTAGGTAGTCTTGTATTAGTTTGCATGGCTTTATGTCGAAGTTGTGTTTAATTAGTTTGAACGTGAGTGCTTTGTGTGGGATTTTATCGAAGGCTTTTTCTACGTCTAATGATAGTATAGCTGTGTGGTGTTGGTTGTTGAAGGCCGTCTGTATGTGGTCTGTGATTCGGAGGAGTTGTAGTGTTGTAGAGTGTTGTTGTCTGAAGCCGTACTGGTGGTTCGGTAGAGTGTTGTGTTCTTGGATGTGTCGTGTGATATGGTCCAGTACTATGGAGTCCAGGATTTTGGATAGGGTGTTAAGGAGACTGATAGGTCTGTAGCTCGTGGTAATGTGTTTGCGTTTGTTAGGTTTGGGAATTGGGATGATTGTGGCTTGTTTCCATGATTTTTGATAGTGGGAGAAGTTTAGTATGGCATTGTAGAGAGTGGTAATGGCGTTTAGGGTGTTTTCAGGGAGGGATTTTATTATGTAGTTGGGTATTTGGTCCGGTCCTGGTGCTTTCTTGTTTGTAAGTCCTTTGATTTTTAATTTTATATCGTTGGTGGTTAGGTTAGGTTCGGGGTCATTGGTAGTGTCTGTGTTTTTGAGTGTGTTATAGAAGGTGTCGCAGTTTATTTTTATAATGTTGTCGGGTAGGTCGTTGGGTGCGAATTGTTGTGCGAGTGATTCTGCGAGAAGGTTTGTTTTGTCTTTGTCTGAGTTTGCTATTTTGTTGTGGAACATCAGAGCCGGGATTCTTGAGCGCTTTTTGGTGAGTATTCTAGGGAGTTTGTATGGGTTATCGGAGTTGTTTTCTACGAATGTTGTCCATTGTTTTGTGCTGAAGTCAGAGATTTGTTCTTTGATTTGTTTTGTGAGTTTGTTGATTTTTGTTTTTAGTAGTGGGTGTCTAGTGTCTTTGTGTTTTTGTCTTGTCTTGTTTCTTTGTTTTATTAGTGTGATTATGTGTGGTAGAAGTGTGATTGAGTAGGATGTGATTTTTGTCTTTTTGTTTATAAGTGATTCGCGCATAGAGTCTTGAATTTGTTTCGTGAGTAGATCAGTGAACGAGTCGATGTCTTGTGTTGTTGTTATTTCCGTGTTGGGTGTGTGTTCTGTTTTGTGTTGCATGGTATTATGGAAAAGGGCAAGGTTGTAGTCCTTGATGTTGTGGTTTCTGTGTGTGTCCGTATGCTTTGTGTTGAAGTCGATTTCTAAGAGGACGGGAAGGTGGTCTGAGTTTAGGTCAGGAAGTGTGCTTATGTTAGTGTTGTTGTTGATGTTTTTAAGTACGGCAATGTCGAGTGTTGAGGGGTATTGTCCGCTGTCGGGTGTAGCTAGTCTTGTTGGAGAATTAGGTGCGATTATCCTATAGTTTGAATTTTGTTGTGTTAGGTTGTATAGTAGGCGTCCGCTTGTGTTGTTGTGGTAACAGTTCCAGGAAGAGTGTTTTGAGTTTAGGTCACCTGCTATTATCAGTCTGGGTGCGTCTTTTGTTAGGGTTTCTAGGTCTGTTATGTCCAGTGTTTTCGAGGGTGACAAGTAGGCGGAGACAAGTTTTAGGTTATTTATTCGTATGGATGTTGCTTCTATTGTCTTGAGTTCGGGTGTGTATACTTCTGTGTGTTCTAGTGTCCGTTTGATGAGTATGGCTGTGCCGCCTTTGAGGCCTATTCTGTCATTTCTGTATGTAATGTAGTTCGGTATTGTAAAGTTTATGTCCGGTTTGAGAAATGTTTCTTGAAGCATTAGTATGTCCGGGTTGTGTTCGTTAATGTAGTGAATGAGTTCATATTTTTGTCTTCGTAGACCGTTGGTGTTGTATGTTATTATTTTGAGGGTGCCTGTCATTAGTTGAATAAGCTTATGATGGCTTCTGCAACTAGAAGGATTTTGTCAAATGCGTTAGTTTTGGTCTTAAGGTTCTGTCCTAAGTTTGTCAGGGTATTTTTGATTTTTGTGAAGTCAAATGACTTGAAGAGAGTGAAGATTTCGAAGATTTCTCCTAGCGAGTTGTCTTTGTCGGTTGTTGGTTTGTTTTTGGGCGCTACTGCTTCTGCGTATGTTTTTGCTGTTGTGTGTGTGTGTACCCGTGGTGCAGGTTGTGGCTGTGTGTTTGTGGGAGTGGAGGGGCTGGGAGTTTGTTGGTGGTTCTTGTTGTTAGTCTGGTTTTTGGTTGTCAAGTATGTATTTCGGTTGCGTTTGTATGCTTTGAGGGCTTCGCAGCCCTTGTATAGTGAGGGATGGGCTTGCTTGCAGTTGAAGCATTTTGCAGGAGTGTCTTTGGGTTTGGTGCATGTTTTTGTCGCGTGTTTGCCTGCACATTTCATGCAGTTTGGTGACATGTGGCAAGTGTGCGAGGAATGGCCGAAATTTTGGCAGTTGTGACACTGCGGAACATTATTATTGTGGTATGGCTCGGTTTTTATTGTTAGTCCGCATAGTCTGTTTATTTTTGTGGCTTGGTCTAGGAAGTCTTTTCTGAGGGTGATGAGGATGCAGGTTGTCGGTTTGTTATTTTGTCTGAGTCTGGAAGTGGCTAAGAATGGGAGATCATGTTTGTTTGTTAGTTCGTTTTTTATGTCTTCGATGTCGACGTCGGTTGGTATTGGCTTTAATATGATTTTGGCGGGTCGGTCTAGTTTGCGGGCGTAGGTGAAGTGCTCTACTTCCTCTGCTTGAAGGTGGTTGTTAATGGCAAGTGCGTCGATTATGTTTGTGGGTTTGACGGTGAGATGGTCCAGAATGTGCTTAATAATGACGTCGTATTTGGTTATGTCGAGAATTTCCTTGGTTAGCTTGATAGTGTTATTTGTATATACGTATATCGGTGGTAGTTTTTTGTCGTTTTTCGGTTTGGTGGAGTTATTGTTGTTGGTTTTGGTGGTGTCTATTTCCATATCGTAGTCGTCTTCGTCGTCGTCGTCTGTTGATAGGGTTTGGTATCGGTTATGAGTGGGTACGGGGTTTTGGGCGCCAGGTGGTGGTTGTGTATGGGTAGCGTGTCTTTTGGTGGTTGTGAGCTTTCGCTTCTTTCTTACCTTGGGGGCCGTAAAGCCCCCATTATCCTCCGCTGAGGAGCTGTCCGTTGGGTCGGACATGGCACTGTTGCACGCGATATTCGACGTTTTTGTACACGGACCGAAAAATGAACTCTGGTTCACTTTGCTATTGCTCGAGCGTTTAGACGTGCGAGCGAATGAACGTTCGAACGACGACACAAACCTATAATTGACCCATTGCGTGTCATAGCCAATACAAACAGGGTTATAGCTGGCGCTGATGCTAATGCAATAAGTGCTAGTAGAGAAATAGAAAAAATCCTCCGAAAGAGTAAGAAAAGAAGAGCATTACGATGAAAATGGTGGTGGTGGTGCTGGTGGTGGTGACGATGATTATGATAGGAAAATTATTAAAGTTAAAAGGAAAGCAACTCGTAGCCCACTAAAGATAATGGGGGCTGCACCACAAAAACGCAAGATTGAACCACCTGAGATCATTACAGCAATGACAAACACAAATTCTGAAGAATATAATGATGATAATGATGATGCTTACGATGAGAGCCCTGCAGATCTGTATAAAACATTTATGGAGGAGTTGCCTCCTGCTAGACGAAAAATATTTTTCTCTGTTAGAGGAGTATTACCTAGGGAATATATGGAAGGTTTAATGAATGACAATAAACGTGTATATGACACCAAATATGGTATTTACTTTAATCCAACTTTTAATAAGTGGTATATGGGCAATGCTGAAATAGATACGGACGACAACGATTTAATAATCAGTAACAAAAATTTTCATGGTACTCGTGGATTATATGAATTAATATTCAAAAAATTTCCTTTAAAAATTTATAACGAACATGACCTTAAGAATTACAAAGAAATTATTCAAATAACAGATGCAACCAAACGACATTATGACAGTTCCAAACAACACATGGGCTCACGATCTGTGAAATATACTGAAATTATAAAACCATTGTTGCTCAATAATTTTGTTATTTCTAATAAACTACAGAGAACACCACCATCGCATCGACCGCCAATAACAACAACAACAACAACAACACCGTCTTCAAAACATACCGGTTCAAGTGTTTTTCAAAACAGAGACATGCGCTTACTTAACGATCGTGATAAATACCAATACGTTTTCTGGGATGATATAAATGAGCTTGTAGATCTTTTGAGGCTATTATATGCTTCTAAAGGGTCAGGAAACGGTGCAGTTTCCAATGAGATCATTTCAATTTTAGAAGAACTGGAACTTTTGGAACTGGAACGTTTCAATAATAATTTTATCGCCATTTTTAGTTTTGATCACTTTGAATTGATCAATAATGTAGTGCTTATTTTTCACCAAATCGCGCAGCGGCACCGTTGGTAAATACTCTTCATTACCGATACTGTTCAGTTCTTTAACTAATGCATCACTACCATGCATCATACTTTTTTTGCCGCCCATGATTTTTTGATAAGATGCTTTACGTTTCAGATTAGGCAATTGCATAAAATTTGATTGCAAACTTTGCATTTGTAGCGGTGGAGTCAATTCATCACTACTTGAATTGATAATATCAATGTCATTTGCTTGAGACGACATTATTTCAAAGCGACGTGTATTTTTAAAATATGAACTGGAGGTCTGAAAGTACTAAACTGTACTGATTGAATTGTACTGATTTAATATTTAGTAGACTAATTAAAAATTATTTGTGCAAAAACACGGCAAACTTGGAATCGCTTCGCGGTAACATATTTGATTTACCGTTCATTGCAACAATTGTTTAAAATTACCACTTCCTTCCTCTATATCGATTAAAAAATATTAAATAATAGCATAATTTAAAATAGAAACTAATTATATTCCACATAAATTATAAAATAAGAATTAATAATTTATTTTAATAAAAATTTATTTAAATATGTTTAAGCTTATAATGGCCATATGGTAAAGTATCTATTTTATTTTCTAAAATATATCGTTTTGTATCGTTAGAATTAATTGCTACTTTATTTACGCTTACAGAATATACATTGTGATTAATAGAACGTATACATTTAAAATATTGAAAAATAATATCGTTATCGAATACACTTTTTTTATAATCATTAAATGTAAAATTTTTTATAGCGCTATAACCTATACCCTTTAGTTTTTTAATTATATCTTTAGTTTCCGTTTCTATTGCATAGGCCTTTGCCCGGGTCGCTACAAAACGAGTAATTAAAGTTCCAGATAATTCATCTTTAAAATAGCCAATCTGTTTCTTATTAAATAGTTGAATTTTAAAAATATTTGCTTCGCTATAATCGCTGGTATCGAATTTTTCAAATGCATCTACCTTTATAATGTCATAAACTGATTTAACATGCTCAGGGTTTTTTGGTTGGAAAGAAATAATAAAACTATCTGTATCAGTATAACAAAGTTCAACATGAAATAATGGTTTATAACGTGGATATAAGTAATCATACATAAAATCATACATTACAGTTTTTGTGATATCCAAGACACTTGCACCAATATAAATGGGTTTATTAAATTTTATTACTCTCTTTGATAATTCTACACAAACTAAGTTTTCATTTATAATTCTAGAGTATTTAAAATTTGGATGAGCGATTAACTTTTGAGCGGATTCCCAATTTCGAACCATTTTCACCTCCTTATAATTCCTGATATTTTCCATCAACTTTCCAAAAACAGCGTTATTTAAAAATTTGAAAAACATTTTTTCAAAATCATTTACAGATTTAATTCGTAAATCATTATTCAATCTAATATACTTCTCTAACCATTTAGACTCCGAAAATTCAATTATCCTATGCACATTTTCCACTTTAAGACCAAATTTCATAGCTTGTAATAAATTCCTCAAATGTATTATGTATTTATATTTATTATTTAGATTTAGTAGCAATTTTTTCTTATGACCATCATTAGTTGTATTCTCATGTGTTGCACAGAATGGATACTTTTCATGTAAATCGTGTAGTGATTTATCATAGATAATATCAACTTCAAGAAAGCATGATTTAGATGTTTCATCTGAATATATAGTATTAATATATTCTATATTACCTCTAATAAGAGATTCTTTAATAGACTGAATTTGCTCATTACACACCCACTTAATATTTCCACAAGGTAATTTCGATATCATCGCAAAACCGTATAAATTATTTGCGTCAAGATATAGTAATTCAGTTATTGGTTTGCTACTATCAAATTCCTTCATGTAAGGACTATTTGCCTCTACGTATCGTTTCATTACTTGAGTTATTCCACCACGCATTGCACTTTCGAAAAATAAATATCTGATCAATATCTTGTAGTAGCGGTAACTCCATTTTACTTATTATTAATGAAGCTGCAAAAGCAAGTCCTGCTGAAGTATAAAATGCTGCTCCATCTAGCCGATATGTTGACATTGTTAGACCCCTAAAACTCTCAAAAATATCAGCTAACAGGTAAATATCAACCTTCATATACCAATCCGAATACTCCCCAATTGTTTTACAATTGAGTTTATGCCATACTTTTTGAGCGTGTTAGTAATCTTCTTGTGAAATATGTTGATCAAGAAGCTGACTGAAAAAATATTCTCTCTTTGGCAGCTGCGTCAACTCAAGTTTATGGAAATCATTTACAAAATCATAAGGAAATACACCTTTTCTGCGCAATAATGGTAATAATTCATCATCATTCATACAAAGACTTCTAGTATGTTTTAATTGTTCATTGTTCAAATAGCTAGCTAATTTATCTAGTGAAAATTGTAAAAATCTGTAACTATCCAAAAATCTTAATTGAATATTATGTTTCTTAAATGAAATAGAGATATAAGTCTCCGAATTTTGAGCTAAAATATCTATATCACCGTATTGTGCTAAAGTTTCTATTAAAAAATGCGCATCGTAACGACTGAAATTGTGAAAAAATACTGGAATATATTTTGTAGTAGTCCTACACTTCAAGTTGCAATTATTGCAAATCGAATCTATATAATCACCGGTGAAATGATCATGATAATGAACTTTTTTATTACAACCCGAAAAAGCTGCATTGCAAATCTTACATTCCGTACAATTATTATATTCAATGAGTTGATTTTCAGACAACGGGTTCATACACTTTATTTCACTATTCATATATATATATCTACCGCATTCTGAATTTCGTAATTTACTAATCTATTAACAAACCACTGCATGACATTATATCCTCTATAATTATGATATTTGGTATAATTAGTATTAAAAGAACATACGGATAAATAACCACAACTAAATGGTGTATGTTTTTGATATTTATTCGTGAAAGAAACGGAAGGATTATTTTTACAAAAAGAAATTTCTTCGGTTAAACATTCAATGTCTGCATAAATAATATATGGCACTAGCATAGTTGCTTGAAATCTCTCAAATTTGACAACATTTTCATTATCTGAAGGTAAAAGTGTTCGTACTGCTGCATGTTTCGTACATAACGATAAATGAATTTCTAATTTTTTTGGGTTTCTAAAGTAATTCAAACACCTTTGACAAATATGGTATTTATGATGATTATTGTCATTGAAACTAACTAATTTACTTAAATCTTTAATTAAAACGAAATGGCCAGTTCTAGTACTTGTTTTCAGATATAGTAAATTTACTATATTTTGAGTATTATTAATACTATGATAAAATGGTCCTACAATTTTATCTGTTTCAAAACCGTATACATAAATAGTTAAATTGGGATTTTGTTTTTCGAAAGTTTTGATTGATTTAAGTGAAACAGGAAACTCTATATTTCTAAAATTAAAATGCGAATGAATACTTTGTGGGTAGGATTCAACGGAATGTGCATTTATATCTTGAGGAAACATATGTGATAAAAGACAATAGGCGAAACATCTTTTACCGGTGTTACTAATATTAAGTAAGGCATCTTTATAAATCTTCAATTGCTCTGGTAGCTCGACATCGTTGCTGCAACCACCCTTCAGCGGTACGTACTTGTTGAAAGATACTTGTAGATTGGTTATACTTTTTAAAGCGAAACCTGATCCTCTTTCCTGATACTCTTCCAACTAATAAAACAAATAAATAATATATATATATATATATATTTATATTTATTATTTAAACCTACCTTAGTAACAAGCTCTGTAAATAGTTCTTCAATTAACGTTGGTATAGGTGATAGTTCACTGAATATTTTATTTTTTGTGATCAGAGATCGTGATGTTTCTTCTTGTTGTACATCTTGAGGGTGAATGAAGATTGTGTTGAGAACAAGATTTATCTTTAATATTGGGTGTGCTTTGAAAGCATTCTTAATTCTACTGTGCAACATATTTTTTGCATCTTTCAAAAATTCTTGCAAATCTATGTGTTTTAGATTAACAATGAGACCTGTTCGAATCCGACTCTTGAATGCATTCTTCATTTCCACCCATTTTAGTTTAGTACTTTGTTTTCGTTCATATGTTGTTGGTACAGCTTTTCTTGCGCGTAAACCACGACCTGTAGTTTGTTGAGTGGCGGAAAGTTCTTGTAGTTTACATTTACACTTGATGAGTAAAGTTTTCAACATGCAAAGCTTACTTTGATATTTTTGTTTTTCATGCACATTGAATTCATGATTGCGTTCGGCAAGTTTATTTTGAACATTTTTTGCAAAACGATTTATTTTTTCAAAAATCACTTTAATGTTCAGTTTATCATCTAAAACACGTATTTGCTTTTCAAAATCTTTTATTTCGCTTATATTGAAATCAACCATTTTTATATATTGAATATAGTGCTAGAAGTACTTGTATATGTGAAACAATCAAAATGTATATTATATTTATGTAAATTCAATTGAATTTATAGACTTCTACATAATTTCATCTAAACCGCAATAGTTGATACATACAATATTATTTAACATTTCTTTACTATATTTATATGTAGTACCTTAAGTGGCGCTCAACTTATCAATCCTTATCACCGTTGCGGTTTGCACATACACACACAAAATACTCTGATATATACACACAGACACTATACAGCGTATCAAATAAAAAATAAATACTTATAAACCTATAATTTACCACGAATACACCGTACCATTTGAAATACATACAATTTTTCATATGAACATAACCTCACTCCCCCTTCACAATTGCACAATACCCCAAACATACCTATGCACCCATCTTTACATAATTTTCTCGACACCCTGTAACAATAATAAAAATTCGAAAATTACAGTTTTCTGCATTATCGACATTTGCGGTTTGCACACACACGCACACACCTACACACTCACACACAATACAGGGTGTCCAATAAAAGTAAACACAAATAAATATCCCCCACACCCCTTGACCTCTCGGAATACATACAATTTCACATCTACACTACCTCACCACCCCGCACACATATTTCATATACACACCCTGTATATCACTCGGAACACTTTTTACTACTTTTTTGACACCCTGTATGAATGGGTAGATTGAAATTTTCAAACGGAAGTCAATGCTTTTCTTATGGCTATTATTTGCGGTTAGCGCCACTTTTACCCTACTAGCAGCAAATTTCATTTTTTTGACAGTCTTTTGTGTTATGGTTTTCTGCACAGTTTCCACATGTCACTGTGTTTTGGCACAGTTTATTGTTTTATGCCCATACCTGTGGCATTTAAAACATTGCTTTATGTTGAAATTTGGTAAAATGTAATACGAGTTCCAATCTAAGTTCATGTAGTTGTTAATTCTTTTATTATATGTTGGGCCTGTAGTTTCGACAAAATGTGTCCATTTGGAGTCTTTTTTCGATTGTACTGTGAACACCACTTTGAATTTGTCGTCATGAGTTATGTTATGATTCAAGGCGATTGCTTCATCTAGTAACTCCTCCTACTGTATTTTTGTGTTAGTCCATTGATAATTATCCCAGGATTTCTTTGTTTGGTTGTTTCTATTTCATATTCCGGCATTGTGTTGATAATTAGTTCCTTTAGTCTTCCAGTAGCCTCCAGTGAGTCTGTTTTAATAATTATGCTCCCAGAGTTTAGTTTTTTTACGTACGTTATCGGCGCTTGTATTTCTTTCGGCTGTACTTTGGTTTTGAGTTTTTCAATTGTGAGTTCTTTGTCTTGGGTTTTGTTTTTTGGTTTTATTAGAAGCCCAGGTATACTGCTAGTGATTTCTCTTCTGTTCGGTTTAAGGCCTGTCCTGTTGTTTGTTGTGTTGTGTTTGCTCATTGAGGTTATGTTTGCATAAGATTTTTTTTGTTGAATTTAGTTTAGTTTCAATGGATTGTTTTAGCTGTTCTATGTTCTGATTTATTTCACTTAATTTTTTTTTATGGCACCATTCCCATAGCACTTGGTCCAGTCTCTCATTACACTTGGCGCAAAACCATTTCATGATGTTTTTAACGCTAATCACCGTTTTAAATACTTATCACTAATATTTACACATCTTATGTGATGGCTTTTTGCATAGGGACCATCACATCGCACACTATTTTCATTTCTTTGAATATTTTCTGTACAAATTCCACAAAAACTAGATTCGCTAGTTTCTGTGCAATCCTCCGAGTCGGCCATCTTGGCCATTATCTATTGAAAAGTAATTCATGGAATTCCACACCGTCTTTGACTTATTGTCGGAATTATAATTTTTCCCCATATTTTAGCATTTTTTATTTGTGTTCGTAAGCTTAAGGTAATTGTGCTTGAATTATGCATGCGGTGAGTGGTATTTATTATCGTCGAGTATATTACATCTTGAGACAGTTGCCTTACACCTTTGATTATACAAACGGATAGCATCCGCTCAATTTTTGTGGTCTAAAACACAATTATGGTATTTACGGAAGTTATTTATGCTAAATACATGTCCTTTCACTAACTAGATTATTATAATAGATTCATTCAAGTAGGATTTATCCTAGATATAAAATATTTCAACACAACCACAATCTATATATCACCAACAGAGTGCAGCTCTTCCTGGCTTTTGAGATGTGATTCCCTTCTGATTCTCTCTTTTATATGTACTTGCAATATCTATATATACATCGTCATTGATAAAGTACATTATTTTATACAAAATGACAGGCGTTCCAAAGAAAATACATTATTTCGCGGTATATAATTTGCGGTTTCAGTTTATTGGTGGTATGGTATTTGGCGCACTAACGATTATAGTTTTTGATCTTATTTCTCCTGGTGTCGTGGAGTATCAAACTGATGTCGTTTCTTTCTCCGGTATTGTCTGCTTTTTGGTTGTTGTATGGCGTGAGTTGTCCTCTGACGTCTTGAGTAGGCGTGTCTTGTATTCATGGAATCATGAAAACATAGATGTTTGGTGAGTTTTTGTTTTACAGTCTAGTAATTTATGTGTGGTGTTGTTAGTTGTTGTAGTATTTGTTTTGATGTTTTGCGACGGTGTGATGTTGTTATTATGTTTAATCTGTGTAGAGCTGGGTTTTGTGTGAGTTTGATGTTGTTATTGTAGAAGTTTGTGTTTAGTTTATCGAGTGTTGCTTGTAGGCGGGGCATTGCCGTTTGTTCGTGTAGGATTTGGATTGGAGTGTATCTTGGTAGTTTCGTTGCCAGTCTTAGTGCTATGTTTTGTATTTTTTGTAGGGATCTTCTTTTGGTGATTGTGGTGTTGCTCCACACCGGGGAGGCGTAGGTAAGTATTGGTTGAATGTATGTTTTGTATAGGAGTATGACGTGTTTCTGTGTTGTTGAGGGGCTGGTGATGATTGGGTATAGTATTTTGATTTTGGCAAGTGCCTTGTTCATTGCGTTTTTAGTGTGTTTGTTGAAGGTGAGTTGTGGGTCTAGGTTGACGCCTAGGTATTTTGTGTGGTTTGTCCACTCAACCCAGTTGTTGTGTATTTTTATTTTTTGGGGTTTGGTGTAGTTTCTTCTGCGTGTAAAGAGTGTTAGTTCTGTTTTTGTAGCGTTCACTGTGAGGCCCCACAGCTGGTAGTATTGTGTTATTTGTGTTGTTTCCTTTTGTAGTATGTTGGTTAGTATTGTTGTGTTTTTGGAGGTTGTTATTATTGCTGTGTCGTCAGCGTATTGGGAGTAGATTGTTCTGTGGTCAAGTGGGTTGGGGATGTCTGCTATGTATATGTTGAAGAGTATGGGTCCTAGGGATGAGCCTTGTGGTACTCCTGCGTGTATGGCGTGTGTTGGGGATAGTTTGTTGTTAGTTTTTATTTGGAAGGATCTGTTGGACAGGTAGCTTTGTATTAGTTTGGAGATGCGTGGATTGAATTCGTGTTTTATTAGTTTAAAGATAAGTGCTTTGTGGGGGATTTTGTCAAATGCTTTTTCTAGATCTAGAGAAAGCATGGCTGTATGTTTCTTGTTGTTGTATGCTGTCTGTATGTTGTCTATGATTCTTAGTAGTTGTGATGTTGTGGAGTGTTCGGCTCTGAATCCGAACTGGTGGTTTGGTATGATGTTGTTTTCTTGTGTGTGTTTTATGATATGGTCTAGGATTATGGAGTCTAGTATTTTGGCTAGTGCGTTTAGGAGGCTGATAGGTCTGTAGCTGGTGGGTGAATGTTTGGGTTTATTGGGCTTTAGGATTGGTATTATAATGGCTTGTTTCCATTGTGTGGGGTAGTGTGTTGTATTGAGGATAGCGTTGTATATGTTGGTTAGTGTTTCTATTGCTACTAGTGGGAGGGATTTGATTATGTAGTTTGGGATGTTGTCTTGGCCTGGGGCTTTGTTGAGTGTCATTTTGTTTATTTTTGTTAGGATTGTGTGTGTTGTAGTTGTTATTTCTTGTGTGTGTGTTATGTCTAGTGTTTTTAGTGTGTTATAGAATGTGTTACAGTTGATGTTTGTATTTTGATCTGTGATGATGTTGGGTGTGAATTGTTGTATTAGGACCTGGCTAAGGAGTTGTTGTTTTTCTGTGTCTGTTGTGGCTATTGTGTTTTGATGGATGAGTGGTGGTATGCGTTTTTGATCTTATTTATGTCTGAACAGAATTTATACCCTAGCGTCTGCAGAGTGAAACTGCTCTACTCCCCTCTTATTGGATTTTTGGTGTTATGTTCAATATTAAAATGGGGGCTGATCTACAAAACGTGCCCGATTCTATGAACATATATACTGTTAATTATTGCATCAGTGAAAGTCATATTTCATGACAAGTGAATTTTTATTAAAAGAAACTATCGAATGAAGTGACCGACAAGCTCCAAAAACCATCAATACTGAAGTACCGCAATTATAATACCAGGAGCATTATCGTCAATTTCATCAAGAAGACGTAGTTAAGAAAGGAGATCACTGTGGGTATGGTCGATATCATTCATCGTTAGGACGAATATCAACGCACACGAGATCGTGTGTTTGAATCACACGGAGGGTCTTTTGGAGAAGATAAATATCAACATAGATGTTCTGAATCGCCCAACCATGACCATTTGTGTAACTTGCTTGATATGTTGGTCGTAATCAATTAATATACGGTCCAATATCAACAGGAAGTCTCAGACATCGGCTCCGGTTCCGAATTTATGAATGCAAACGAATAATAATCGAAAAAACAGTCAAATTTGGTGGCAAGCAAATTGTGTCACATTTAGTGGTCCAGGTGAACTATCATCAAATTCATCATGGAAGGGGTGATTATGATATAAAAGGGAGCCATCGTGGTATAGACGATATCGTTGTTAGGACGAATACTAACGCACTGGATGTCATGTGTTCGAATCCCACTATCGCAAGATTTTTTGGTAGAAAGGATTTTTTTTCCGTACCATGGATGTTGTGTGAAAATTGCCCAAATATGAAAGTTTGCATAGTCTGATTGGTAGTGTTGGTTGTCAAACAATTCGTAATGTCTATACAGGTGCTAACTTTCTACAATTAAATCTTGTTTGTGATGGTTTTTGTAAGGATTATTGACGAAAGGTTTTCGGAAAATTAGTAGCTTAATAAATTGAATAAATAAAATAAACTAGCAACGAGCATCGGTCCCATTATGAGTAGAATTTAGAGAGTTGCAATTAATTATTCGTATAAAAATTCGTCTTTAGTTTATGTCTAAATAGCACAAGCACAAGTCTAAATCAAAGTTATATTTTGCGAGGCAAGGAAAACGATACAGTGCTGGGATTGTTATCCAATGGTTTGTTGAGGATGTATTCCTCTTATGAAATGTTTTCATTAGATCAATAGAACATATTGGTACGACTTTTTAAATTCTAATTTCAATCCTTTTATGGGAATATTGCATCACCATTTCGAAGACATCTAAAATATTTCGTTTTTCAAACAATGAATTGTGTTATATATTTTATCCAAAAATGTAATATTTTATTGAATACCGGTTCCTCTTGGTTGTGGTCGTCTTCTTTACTTTAATATATGTTTCTATTAGTAGAAAGATGGAATCTATTATTAAAAATGTTTTTATTGTAAATTTGTGGCATTTTAAAATGTAGTTGCCAATATACCCAAATGTACATTATCATGTACTGCTGTGATGTCTATAAAACATTGCTGTTAACACGACGTCTGGGAATGTCTGAAAAACCATCATTTTTACTCAATGTGTTGTAATATTGTTTTGCAATATAAACTAACTATTTAACAATGATATAAGTTGTCTACAAATTACTAAATTGTGTAAAATGTAAGGTACTGCGCCATTCTTGGAGCACTAGCGCGATAATGCAACTTACTGCAATGGAAAGGTCAAAATGATAATTTATTATAATTAGTAACAAAAGTATTTATTGCCACTAATTCAGTTATTATGAATTCAAAAACATCGGGAAATAATTTTTTATTCATCAAAACTATATATTCGTCGTGCTATGTAACAAATCCTCAGGTTATGAATAATTTGTGCTACAACATAGTAACAGACAAATGCGTTTAGAATATTCTGAAATTCGTCCGCGGTTACGTAATTGACAACATCTCTCGTTTATAGTTGAACATTATCCACATTATTGTAAATATTTTGGAAATTGACCAATTTTTAATAGAACTACGTTACAGTGCTACGCGAATGTGCAGCGGAAATATGAAGAGGAACCTCGATCTATTGCATTTTCCAATGATAAGATCACGGATTTTCACACGGAAATTGAACTTTTGTCCCTGTTAAAAAATAGCTTTGAAGCCAAAGACGCTTGAACAACGGAATACATTCACAGTATCGAAAATTATAGTCGAAGGATTAATTTGGTATTCCAAGCAATTCCTATGAAAGAAAACGAGAATTTGTTATCAATAGCGAAAAATCTTTGGTCCATAATCAACGGCAAGATTACCGATGAGGATATTGACACGGTTCATAGTGTTATTACTCGTTGTGCTACCTCTTCTGTTCGGCAACGGGTCGGCAGGGCGAGGGGCTTCAGGCAGGCGCGATTAATTATATCTACTTTAAGGTTTGGTCGCTGTGCTTATTATCGGGCTGCGTGGCCGCGTATATTTGAGTACAAATGTTAACTGAACTATTTTTTTTATAAAAATTATTCAAAAGTTTTCCTTAGATAACAAAACTTATAGAAGTATAAAGACTACAGTTAAATATATATTATATATTAAAAAAAAAACACTACTAAGGCATCTTTCGCTGGTATAGAGAAGTGCTGTAGATCTTGAAATTATTGTGAAAGCAGACTCGTTTCACAATAATTTCATCGAATTCATCTACTTTTTTGGTTCTACGTCGCGCGCTTGCCGGACAATTATGCAAATTACATATTATACGAAAGCGTTGGAACCATCCATGACTAGCTACAAATGTTTCCGTAGATTGACCGCCTTCGCGTTCCTTTAAAGTCTCAAAAATACTACGTGCATTGGTATGGATTACTAACAGGTTTATTGGCATTCTTTTTTGTATCTGGTCATCAAACCAAATCGCCAATGATTTCTCCATTTCAGGAATCAAGCCTTTTCGTTGCCTTGTTATGGCATTGTATCCTGTTGATGCTTTTATTTAGTCTTTTATTTTATCTTTATCCCTCAAGATTGTTGAAACAGTTGAATGCGCCAGCCGAAAATCACTTGCTATCGAGTTGACTATCGAGCACGTTCCATACGAATCTCTTGCATTGCTATTTCTTAGCAATTTCAAAATATCTCTAGTTTCAACTTGTGACACATTCCGAAATTTGAACATGTTTCCATCCGGAACTGGAACATTACATATTTTAATTGCATCACATGATTGAGATAACTGATTATCATCAACATTACTAGTGGAAGCAGTTGTGGGAGCACCAATATTTGCAAATTATTTGTTAAATACATTTGGATCAATAACTGACACAGCACTCGAGTCGCTAATAGAGCTGTGAGAGTCAATTAATTTCCACATTGATTTGATAGGATTGGTTGCCTTAGAGATAAAATTATTGTTTGCCTCGATCTTTGCATTTATAATTTCTTCCATGTGCTTAACTCTCAGAGTTAGATTTATAAATTTGGTAAAGTTCGCAAGCTAAAGCGTGCTCGTTTCTAAGTTTCCTTAAACCTTCATGGAACCACTTCACTCCATCATCATGTTTACGTAATTTCAAGGTACGAGTAGGAAAAGATATTAGATATGCATTACAAATAATGTTAAAATAGTTCGTAAACTTGGTCGTAAAACTTAAATTATTGTTACCTAAGAACATTGAACAACTGTTAGAAACATTCATAAAGAAAGAGTATAATCCAACTTAATTTATGGGCCTTATTGATTTGATTTCTCGATTTGAATTAACATTCTTGTATATATCTGATAAAATAATGCATTGACCAATATGGTCAGATATTTTGGTATCTACAGGAATAGTTACATAGTTACCTGTAGAAAAGTTTTAAAAAATGTTGTCACGACAGTGTGATTGCAGATTTGATGACTGCGATGGTGATGTCGCGTGGCAGTGGCTTTATTATGAGTTTTGCAGGTCTTTCGTTTTGTCGCGAGTAAAGTAAAGTAAAGTGTTTTATGTCTTCAGCTTTGAGGAAGCTGTTGATGGCGATGGCGTCGTGAATGTCGTGTGGCTTGATTGTAAGATGATCTAGGTTGTGTTTGATTATGGGTTCTGCTTTGGTGAAGTGTTTAGGGTTAGTTAGGAGCCATACTGTCTTATTAGTGTAGACAAATATGGGTGGTATATTGTTTCGTGTGGTGGTGTTTGGTGGCGGTTGTATATTTGCGGTCTCCGCTTCGCTCTCCTCGTCTTCGGAGGAGGACAAAGCTTCGTACCTGTTTTGTGTGCGGATCTCGTCGTTGTCTGAAGGCGGGGGTCTCGCTCTCTTCCTTGTCTTTCTATTTGGTGGCGGGATGAACAGGCCTTCTTCTGGGTCCGTTTCCATGGTCCAGTTGTTCGCTACTGATGTATCGGTTGGATTGTGTTCACTTAAACTGGTACACTGAACTTTTGCGTTATTCTCGAGTTCGCACTTTAAACGGCAGTGTCATTAAGCAAATTGTGATGATGAATTCCATGTGAATATGATTGTCTTAATGTTAGATGTTCCAATAGGAGTTTATCTCGATATCGAACTTCACTGGCTGATCAGTGGCGGCTCAAGTGAAGTGGAGGCCCCAAGCGGTAAAAATTTCGAGGCCCTCAAACTCAAGTTAGAAATAGAAATTGCAAGAAAACTCTCATAACTTTGTTAACAAAAAAGAAAAGTAAAGAAAAATTTCATACCACTACACATTAAATAAATTTATTTAAAAAATATTTTACATGAATTTCCGTCTTGCTTTATTTCTTGCAAAATCATCAATTATTTTGGCAGTGTCAATGCGGTTTAAAATTTCCTGCTCTATATACAACAAAATTGCCAAGTTATTTAGTCTTTCTTCTCCCATTGTATTCCTTAAATATTGCAGTGATTTACTAGTAGCATTTATTCTTTGCAAAATAGTATTCCAAATCACTGTCATTAGGGCGGTTTCATATTTGTCCATTTTCTTCAGAAGTGAAGTCGCCTCCACTATCGTAAGTTGTTTTTCTTCTGCATTACAAATTTCATTTAAAGCCTCTTTTATATGGGCGAATCCAAGTTTTATAGCTAATACAGCGTCTGCTCTTGCTGACCATCTTGTATCAGAAACTCTTTTCAGTGAGACGGATTGTTTATCTTTACACATTTCTAGTTTATTCGTTAAATTTTTCCAGCGATGAGTTGACGCCATAGAAAAATGTGAATAACTTCTGCACAAACACAAAATATTGAACTGCAGCGCTATTCTATTTTCGCTTTCTGCAGCGAAATTTCCAATTAAATTTAAAGAATAAAGCACACGGAATAAAAACCGCACTTGGACTATGTTCTTTAATGCGTGCTTGCAAACCTGAGTACTTTCCTGACATATTTGAAGCTATATCAAAAGATTGTCCTCGACAGTTTTTAATATCCACTCCTAATTTTGTTAAAGTTTCCAAAACTTCTTGTTTCAAGTATGAAGAGTTGTGTTTATCTATGGGAATGAATCCCACACATCTTTCCTTTATATTGGTCGACATGAGAAATATCAGGAGTGGAGTCAACAATTATACTATAATAAGTCGCAGATTTCATTTCTTCAATTATTTCAGCTCTTACTTGATTGCCAATAAGGCCTACAAATTCGTCATAAATATTGTGAGATAAATAGTTCACATTTCCTCGTCCTTGGTTGGCATATTTTTGTAGATGTAATTTCAAGATCTCGTCGTATTTGCTTAGGTATTCCAAGCAGGTTGAATAATTTCATTTCCTATTGGAATATTTGCCTTCATCGTGAACCCTAAACCCAAATCCTAAGCAACTCAATAATTTGATTGTTGACACAATTCTTTTCAACACTTTTCTCCAGTAACATTCTTCTTTTTCCTTTTCCTGTAATAGTTGAGTATCAATTCTATTGAATTTGGTTGATCTTTTGTACAGAGTACACATGGCTGACATGTGTTCTTTTGAAACTTCGTGGTCCGATAAAATAAGAGTAATTGATCTCAAATTTTGAAAACCAGTTTTTAATTTAGACTTTGATTTTGAAAAGAATTTTGCAAGGGTAGCAGTAAACACTTTTCCTTGTTTCTGAATATATCAGCCAAGTTCTCTTTTCCATTATTCCATGTGATTTCTTTCTGTAAAAATGATTATAAGAAAGTCCTCTGTAATAAACTTCATCTCTGTCTATATACACTGATTTCAAATTCTCTATATTCCCGATATTCTTTGGTTTGTCTTTAAGAATATGGTTAATAATAGCATCTGAAAAAATTGTTGGCCATAAAGCTATATCATTTACTACTTCGATGTCTATATTCAAGAGTTTGTCTGGACTATCTCTATCTTCTGCGTCTTCACACTCCCATTTATCAGTAGCATTTTCAAACTCTTGATGCTCAACTTGTTCTTCTTTTTTCTCTTCTTCACTTATAGGCCTGTGTGGTTCAGAAGAAGTTTTGAACGCAGACAATTTATCTAGAATAGATGTTGATGGCAATTCTTTACTGTGAAGAAAAAGTTGTTTTAATTTTTGTGTACTTTTATTTTGTTGGGTTTGGTGTATTTTCTTTTACGTGTAAAGAGTGCTAGTTCTGTTTTTGTGGCGTTTACTGGGAGGCCCCACAGTTGGTAGTATTGTGTTTTATTAATTTGAAGATGAGTGCTTTGTGGGGGATTTTGTCAAATGCTTTTTCTATGTCTAGTGAAAGCATGGCTGTATATTTCTTATTGTTGTATGCTGTTTGTATGTGATCGATGATTCTTAGTAATTGTGATGTTGTGGAGTGTTCTGCTCTGAATCCAAACTAGTGGTTTGGGTTGATGTTGTTTTCTTGTGATATAACTGTATATAGATAATACCTACACGATTTAACATATAACATATACATAAACATAATCGAGATCATACAATAGTTGAAAATGGAAGAATATTAACAAAATATATACATAATATAGCATCGATACTTCTCCGCTTTCAGAGAGTCTTTGAAGCTTCGATTCGAACGGGCAGTGTATTTTCTTTTGTATTCTACCTCCTGAAGGTGTTTCACTTTGTAGTTAATCAGTAGTATTCTGTGGTCAGAGATATTAGTGGCCGTCGCTTGTGTTCGCGAGACTAACTGCACAGAGTTTGTAAATATATTGTCTATACTTATTTGTGATCTGCGCGTGACTCTAGTGAAGTCAGTGTCGGTATGTTGCAGATTGTACTGTAGAAGCAAGTTGATAAATTGGTGTTTGAGGTACGAATCTTGGTTGAGGTCGATGTTGAAATCCCCACAGAAGAACTGGAACCCATGTTTCTCTACATGGGTTCCAGTTCTTCGATACAGATACTAAGATTGCTTCTAATCTGGTAAAAAATTCTTTCTTGTCCGAGTTAGGTGTAGTATATACCTCGATTATATCTATTAGATTATTTTATATTATATATTATATATATCTATCGCCTGTAGTTAGGTGCGCTACGCATGCCTCGAAATTTTTCTCCGCGCACGAGCTGACCGGTACTTCCTCTGCTTGGAACATGACATGTTTTTTGCGATAATGAGAACTCCTCCTTTGTTGTAATCGCATCTAGCGTAGTTTGCTATTATTTTGTATCCGGTAAGTTGAAGGTTCTCGGCGTTATGGTGAGTCAGCCAGTGCTCGCAGATTATACAGATAGATATGTTGTAATTGCGGAGTGTCTTATTCGTGCACTTTATTTGTGTTAGAAATTCATTGTATATCGATAGACGATATAATTAATATATAATTAACTACAGCAGCAAATGAAGTATTAGGCACAAAGAAAAGGGCAGGTAGGAGGGAATGGATCACGGAAGAAATAGTTAAAATGATAGAAGCAAAAAGGAAAATTAAAATTGGAAACACAGAAGCAGGACAGAAAAAATATAAGGAACTAAGGAACTTAATTAATAGGAAATGCAAGCTAGCGAAAGAAGAGTGGATAAAAGGAAATTGTGAGGATATTGAGGAGGATATGAGAAGAGGTAAAGTAGATTTGGGCTACAGGAAAATTAAGTCACATTTTTCTAAAGTAAAACCAAAGGGTAACATTATATGTGATAAGCAGGGTAAGGAACTCACAGAAAATAAGGAAAAAGCTAGAAGATGGAAGGAGTATCTTGAAGATTTATATAAAGGTAGGCAGGACATGGAGGAGCTAGAAAATGTGGAACAGATAGATGAGGATGACTTAGGTCCTAGCATACTTAGGTCAGAGTTTCATAGAGCATTAAATGATTTACGGAATAACAAAGCAGCGGGGATTGATATGATACCAGCCGAATTAATAAAACACGCAGGGGAAAAAATGCAGGAGCGATTATACAGGTTAGTTTGTAAAATATATGAGAAGGGAGAAGTACCACAGGATTTTCAGCGTAGTAGAATAGTAACAATGCCGAAGAAAATAGGAGCTAATTTGTGTGAGAACTATAGGACCATTAGCCTACTATCACATGCATCGAAGATATTGTTAAAGATTATTTATAGGAGATTAGAAAATAAAGTAGAGGAAAGGCTAGGAGAAGATCAGTTTGGTTTTAGGAAAAACAGAGGGACGAGGGAGGCGATTCTAGCACTAAGAACGGTAGTAGAAAAAAGAAATAGGGTAGGAAAGGTAACTTGCATAGCTTTTGTAGACTTAGAAAAGGCATTTGACAATGTAGATTGGGACATAATGTTTAGAATTTTAAAAGAAACGGGTATAGATTATAAGGATAGGAGAATAATTTTTAATTTATATAAACACCAAACTGCCTTAGTTAGAATTGAGGGGGAAGAAGAGGTAGCAAAAATAGGGAAGGGAGTTCGGCAGGGATGTACACTCTCACCGTTATTATTTAATCTATATATAGAAGATGCAATAAACAAAGTAAAAGAAGAGTATAGTGTAGGTGTGAATGTACAGGGAGAGAAAATATATATGCTGAGATTCGCCGACGATATAGCTATATTGGAAGAAAGCGAAAAGAAATTAGAAAGGGTATTGAATGGTATGCAGGCAGTATTGACTAGGGATTTTAACATGAAAATAAATATAGGTAAAACTAAAGTGATGAGGTGTGACAAAAAGGAATGCAGTAGAAAAATGAGGATCACAATAGGAGATAATAGAATCGAAGAAGTGTCAGATTTTTGTTATTTAGGCAGTAGAATCACAAAAGATAATCGAAGCAAGGTAGATATAAAGTGTAGGATAGCACAGGGTAGGAAGGCATTCGTAGAAAAAGAACAGATTTTAAGATCAAATATTGACTTGGGTATTAGAAAAAGATTACTGAAGGTATATGTTTGGAGTGTAGCACTGTACGGGTGTGAGGCGTGGACTATAGGAAAGGAAGAGAAGCGTAGATTAGAAGCACTTGAAATGTGGTGTTATAGGAGGATGATGAGGATTGGTTGGGAAGATAAAGTAACAAATGAAGCTGTACTAGAGTTAGTAGGGGAGAAGAGAAGTATTTGGAGAGTGTTACAACGTAGGAGAGACAGATTAGTAGGGCATATTCTTAGGCATGGGGGGATTATGCAATTGATCATAGAAGGTAGAGTGGAGGGAAAGAGAGGGGTAGGTAGGCCTAGATTGGAGTATGTGAGTCAGATAGTTGAAGACGTTGAGATGAATAGCTATAGGGAGATGAAGGGATTAGCTCAGGATAGATCGGCATGGCGTGCTGTTTCCAACCAATCTTTAGGATTGCGGACTCTTTAACTAATCGATAGACGCTATGGTTATCTCCGTTTCCTTCTTGTTTGGTCGCCGTAGGTGAGTGGTTGTTTCGTCTGGGTACGCATCGTAGTTAAATTTTGCTAGGTTGTGGTTTCGCGTTTTGGTCGGCCCGTGTTTGATGTGTGGCGACTGTGGGGGGGGGGCTTAGTTACTTCTTCGAGGAGTCTTGTACGGCTGAATCTAAAAAATCCTGTTTTGGCGATCTGTTTTCCTTAATTCTTCTATGCAGGTCAAAGTCGAAGCGTTTGAAGGCTATGCCAGACGGCCAGAAGAAGGGATCGTAGACATCTTCTTTCAAGGTGAAGTTCACGCCGAACATAAAACTTTTAAGGTGTGTATTCCTGAATTGGATTTCTTGTACGGTCATTTCTTTGTTTAAGAATTTTTCCTTGCTCTTGATATATGCAGTGATTTTGTCTTCGCTGACCGTCGGCTTTACTTTTGATATGAATAACCATACTTTCTTGTCGGCAGCAGAGAAGCTGGTGTCTTCGGAGCCAGCCCCATTACTAGCTACGTTTTTTTCTGCGTTGGGTACTCATACGCCTTCGGCTCTTGATAGTGATGTAACCGTCTTTAATTTCCTGTGTTGATTCTTTCTGCTTCCTTTCCTTCATTCTTCTGCTTTCACCAGTTGAAAGTGGCTGCAAGTTATTTTCTACCATTGACTGATGTAGTTGACGACCTCTTTTGTTGTAGGTGTATTGGATCCTGATCCCCACCATGGATGTTTTGCATTATAATCTCCTCCAGCAATAAATCTATTTCCCAAGGTTTTGAAAAAATGCGAAAAAAATTCATGCTTGATTTTGTGTTTCGGTGGACAGCAGATCGCTGAAAAGGTGACTTTCCCGAGCCAATCTTCCAGAGTCACGTTGGTTGCTTGTAGATAGTCCTGTTTAAATGCCTCTCTTTCATAATGTTTAATTATTGATTTTATAATTATTGCGGTGCCACTCCGAGCCGCGTACCATTAGATTAGATTTTGTTTATTCCAGATTATCTTCCTAATACATAATACAATAATATATTATAGTTATTACAGATGTTGGATTGTCAAGAAATAGTACGAGATTACAAGTAAAATATGTAAATATAAACATTTAAACGACAAACATTATACATAATACAATACACTTTGAGGTTTAACACATTATAGATCATCTTGTAATTATAGAAATTCATAAAGTATGGATTAGAGGTCCATACATTAGTAACTATACATAAATATACACATATGAAATATATATATTACCATTAAAACATTATATAACATTATTTAAAAAATCATTTATATTGTAAAAAGCCTTTTCTTGCAGTAATAGTTTCACGGCTTGCATAGTTTTGGGAGGTATGTAAACAACACTTAGAATGTATGCAGTTCTATGATACAACAATTTAATAATTACAAATTCAAATGGTGTTTTCAAATTAATCTGACTTGTAACATAGTTCTTATTTATAGCTATCACAACACCTCCTCTGAATTTATTATCCTGACCAGTTGGCCGATCAAATCTAAAAACATATCGATTTATATCCACGAATTCAGCATTGTACATATTGTCATCCAACCATGTTTCAGTCAAACAGATGACATCGTAAATATCTTGAGAAATACTAAGATATAAATTTAATAGGTTCGTCCCCTTATATTTTAATAATAAACCCTCAAAGCCATTTACTAATGCACACAGTGATCCCATTGGGTGGATCTGTGCGTGTTCTGTGCGTTTGTCGGCGGAATTTCTTGGGTTCTGTTCCCTATGTGTCTTAGTCTATCTTTTTTGTATGTTTTAGAGCCGGGCAGCCCTTGTATAATGCGGGGTATGCGTCGCCACAGTTAGTGCATTTAGCTGGTGTGTCTCTGGGTTTCGTGCAGTCTTTTGTCTTGTGTGGTTGGGCGCATTTCATGCATTTGGGATTCATTCTACAGGTATCAGATGAATGTCCGAAAGCTTGGCAGTTATGGCATTGTGAGATGTTATTTGTGTGGTAGGTGTCCGTGCTTATGACAAGGCCGCATAGACGCCTAGTCTTCGTGGCCTTGTCCAGGAAGTCACGGTGGATTGTTAGCAGGATGCAGTGCGTTGGTTTGTTGTTTTGTTTCAGTCGGGAGGCGGATAGGAAAGGCAGTTTTACGTTTTCCGTTAGTGCTAATTTGATGTCTTCTATGGTGATGTCTCTGGGTACTGGTTTTAGGATTATTTTGGCGGGTCTGTCCATTTTCCTGTTATATGTGAAGTGTTCGATGTTTTCGGCTTTTAAATAGTTATTGACTCCTAGTGCGTCGACAAGATCTGTCGGCTTTATTGTTAGCTGGTCTAGGCTGTGTTTTATTATAAGTTCGTGTTTTGTGTGCTGGTAAGGTCCTTTGTTAGTTTGATGGTGATGTTAGTGTATACGTATATTGGCGGGATGTTTTTGTCTTTGCGTGTGTTATTGTGTGTTGCGTGTTGTGAGTCTGCGTCTGTGTCCATGTTTTGTTCTGTGTCACTGTCTTCGTCGGAGGTTAGGGGTTGATACCTGTTCCTGGTCGGGATTGTCGTTGTCGTTGGGGTTGTTGTCCTGGGTGTGGGGTCTAGCCTTCTCTTCCGCTTCGTCTACCGGTGCGACAGCGTGGAGAAGCCGCCATCGAGGTCGTCGGCAGATGAGTCCGACATGGCACTGGATTATTCGGAGTTTCGGTGCGCGTACCGAAAACTGAACTTTGCCTTTGGTTTGATTCACTGGATCACTATACGTGTTGCTCACTCGATCGCTACACTACTACTGACTGTATGCGTCTTGTATGTGGTGGCTTGTTAGGCCTGTGTGTGGAGTGTCAAACGTATGTTTCTTTCTCCGGTGTTGTCTGTTTTTAATAGTGTGGTCTTGGCGTGAATCTGTGTTCTTGACGTTTTAGTTAGTTAGTGGCTTTTTAATATTTGTAATTACATGTCTGTTATATTAGAGATTGTAGCGTTTGTTTGCTGGTCTTTCGTTTGTGTGATGCGGTTTCTATTGTTAGTCTTTCGAGTGTTGGGTTGTTGATGAGTTTGATGTTTTTGTAGAACTTTAGGTTTATTTTGTTTAGTTGGTTTTGTACGTATGTCATTGCTGTTTGTTCGTGAAGTGTTTTGATGCTTGTGTACATGGGTAGTCTGGTGGCTAGTCTAAGGAATTTGTTTTGTATTAGTTGGAGCATATCCATATTATGTTTTGATGTGTTAGTCCAGGCTGGTGCGGCATATGATAGGATGGGGAGGATGTATGTTTTATATAGTAGGATAGTATGTTCTTGTTTTGTGGAGGGGGTTATTATTATAGGGATGAGTTGATGCATTTTTTGGATGGCTTTTTTGGCGGTGTTATTAGTGTGTTTGTTGAATGTGAGTCTTCTGTCAAGTGTGAGTCCCAAGTATTTTATGTCGTCCGTCCAGTTGATCCAGTTCTGGTTTACTTTGATCTTGTTAGGTTCGTTGTGTTGGTGTTTGCTTTTAAGTGTGAAGTGCATTAATTCTGTTTTCGTTGGGTTTACTGTTAGTCCCCAGTGTTCGTAGTATTCTGTAAGTTGTGTCGTTTCTTTTTGTAGGATTTTAGTTAGTAGTTGAATGTTCTTTGATGTTGTTAGTATGGCTGTGTCGTCTGCGTATTGTGAGTATATGGTCCTGTGGTCTTTCGGGGATGGGATATCCGCTATGTAGAGGTTAAATAGGATTGGAGCTAGGGCTGAGCCTTGTAGTACTCCTGCACTTAGGGGAAATGTGTTTGATGTGGAGTTGTTAATTTTGACTGTGAAGGTTCTGTCATGTAGGTAGTTCTGTATGAGTTTACATAGTCTTATGTTAAATTCGTGTCTGATAAGTTTGAATGTTAATGCTTTATGTGCGATTTTATCGAAGGATTTTTCTAAGTCTAGGGATAGTATTGCGGTGTGTTTTTTGTTGTTTTGTGCGGTTTGTATGTGGTCTATGATTCTGAGGAGTTGTAGTGTTGTCGAGTGTTGTCTCCTGAAGCCGAATTGGTGGTTTGGAACGATGTTGTGAGTGTGGATGTGTGTGTGGATGTGGTCTAATATGATAGAGTCTAGGATTTTGGATAGTGTGTTGAGGAGGCTGATAGGTCTATAGCTACTGGGGCTGTGTGTGGGTTTGTTTGGTTTTAGTATAGGTATGATTATGGCTTGTTTCCATTGTGTGGGGTAGTATGCGGTTTTAAATATGGCGTTGAATATGTTTGTGATACGTTCTATGGTGTTCTTTGGGAGTGCTTTTAGTAGGAAGTTTGTTATGTTGTCTTGTCCTGGGGCTTTTTTGTTGTTGAGATGTTTTATTTTTGTGGAGACTGTGTGTCTTGTTATTTTGATTTCAGGAGTGTCTGTGATGTCTATTGCTTTTAACGTGTTGTAGAATGTGTTGCAATTTATGTTCGTATTTCTGTCCGGGAGTTCTTTGTGTGTGAACTGTAGTGTTAGTGATTGTCCTATTAGTTGTTGTTTTTCTTCGTCTGTCGTTGCTGTTGTATTATTCAATGTTAGTGCTGGTATGTTTGTGCGTTTTTTCTTTAGTATTCGTGGTAGTTTGTATGGATTGTCTGTATTGTCTTCTACACTGACTGTATGGTGCAGGGTGTGCTGCTTATATACGCTTCTCGGGCCGGATTAGGGTACGCTGGCGTTGGTGCGCTGTGGCGCGCCAATAGGGCGGTGTCACTCGCCCGCTCTTAGGGTGCCTGTCCGAGTAAGTGTTGGGGTTTGGGAATGATCAAACTATCCAATATTTTGGCAGCGACATCGATATACATGTTGGCGACTTCCATGTCCACGTACATGTACAGTTCTGCTGCTATGATGTGGGCGCGTGCTGCCTCCATGTATGCTTCCCTTGGAGTGGTTGACGGTGGCTCGTTGGGACTCCAACTCTTCTTCGTCTGGGATGGCTGGTTTAATACGGTCGACGTGGTATCGTGTCTGGAGGGCGCCGTTTTGGACCATTACCACCGCATCTGAGAGTTTCTCGATGATCGGGAATGGTCCTATCCAGGTGGGTTGGAGGCATTATTCTGCGGCAGTTGTTTTCCGTATATACACCAGTTAGCCGATGTCATACTGGGGAGGAGGGTTGCCTCCTGGGTAACGTTGTCGATAACGTTGCCAGTTAACGGCTTCTTCCCAGCGCTTAGGGTGTGCCGCACGTTGATGGCACCGTTTGGTGGGCCACCCCATTCGCGCGGCAGTCGGTTGGTTTCTCCGAAGAGGAGTTGGCTCGGTGTTTAGCCTGTGGCTTCGTTTTGTTTTCTTGGCAGGCGGCTAAGATGTGGGGAAGATGTTGGTCCCATTCGGGTCTCCGAACGAGACTACGGGGGGCTTTCTTGACCTCCTGGTTGCGTCTCCCTGTGGGGTTGGCCCTTGGGTGGTAGACGTGGGTATACCGATATTGGATACCTCATCTGGCGTCTCCAGCATTTGCTTTTGAAGCCTGGAACATTGTCGGTGTGGACAGCCTGGGGGTATCTATACCGGCTGCAGAGTTGATCATTTAGGAGTCGCAGGGTGCTTTCGGTGTTGGTTGACTGAACTGGGAACCCTTCGACCCATCTCGTTAGTAGGTCGGTTGCGACCAAGATGGAGTGGTTTCTATATTGTGTGGTGTTGTATGGACCCATGTGGTCCAGGCACCATACCTGTAATGGTTTGGTGGCTTCCATGGTGGTGAATGCGGTGTGGGGTTGGTGTGGGCGGCGTTTGACTGCCTGGCAGATGTGACACTTCTTCACGTGCTATCGCACCCTTTTGTTGAGGTCACGTATAAAGTAGTGCCTGTTGATGGCGTGGCAGGTTTCGTCTCCTCCGGGATGGATGGCTTCTGTGCTGTCGTGAAACGTCTCTATCACCTCCTTGATCATATGGGCCGGTATTACGAGTCGAAGTCAGTCGCCTTCTCTTCGGTAGATGACTCCGTCTATGATCTAGTATAGCTGCAACAGTGTTTGGTCTCCGGGTTCTCTTCTGCCTGCTTGGGCTGCATTCCAATCAGCTATTAGATTGGGCAGGCATCGTGGTTGTTCAACTGCCAGTCGTATTCTTAAATCGGCCGTGCGCAGCGGTAGTAGATGGAGCAGGTCTTAATAATAATAATAATAATAATAATAAATGTTTTTTATTAAATGCATGTTACATAATACATTACATAAGAATTATTCAAAATACTAATATTAATAATATAATATCGATATTATAATTTAACAGGCGTAGTGATAATTTAAAAAAAACTAATATGAATGATTTTAATAATAATTAATATATAATTAATATATTGGTAGTAATATGTATAATAATATTCTTCTTCTTCTTTCGAATAACCCTTTTGGAGGGTACGATAAATCAACTTTGTCTATACTTCTTTGTATTCAATTTTCTTTGCTCCCACACTTCCTTCATCCTTCGAGAATGTCGTTCCTTTTCTTCTTTGGTCCACTTTCTTCCATTCGTTGATTTCTTTCTTTCCTGAAATCCTTCCTTTTGAGTTACTTCTCTAAAACGTTTTCTGTTATTTATTGTGTCTCTTTTAATTCCACCACTTTTCATATCTTTATCAATTTCAATGAACCATGTGGGTTTGGATTTGTAACTGTTTAGTAAGTTGAAGATCTGCTTGGTTAGTCTGTTATTATCCATTCGGTATATGTGTCCGTAAAACTGCAGTCTTTTTTTCCTCATTACATCAGTTAGTTTTTCAACTTTCAAATATAGCTCTCTGTTTGATCTTAATTTGTATTCTGCATTACTATTACTTTTAGGTCCCAATATTTTTCTCAAAATTCTTCTTTCTACCTTTTCTAGTTTTTCAAGATCTCCAGTTCTTGTTAGTTTAAGTGTTTCTGCCGCATACAATGTTTCAGGTCTAACCACTGTTTGATAGTGTCTTAGTTTTGTGTTCCAGGATAAAGATTTCTTGTTATATGTGTTTTTTGTCATATGAAACACCCCTTCCATTTTGTGTACTCTAGTTTCTATTGCTGCTTTTTCTTTTGTGTTGCTCGTTATCAACTCTCCTAGATATTTAAAGCAATTTGTTTGAGATATTGTGTTGTCATGAAATTTAAGCTTTTGAGGGGCATCACTGATGTTAGTTATGAACTGTGTTTTTTTAAATGATATTTGTAATCCTACTTTGGCTGCTTGTTTCTGCAATTCTCTGATTTGTTCTTGGGCATTATCCAGTGAGTCAGTAATCAACGCCATGTCATCCGCAAAAGCTAGACAGTCTATGGTGATTTTATTTGGATTTCTTCCTAGTTGAACACCTTTAGTATCTATGGCTTTCCTCCATTCACGAACAACCTTCTCTAATGCGCAATTGAAAAGTAGAGGTGACAAACCGTCTCCTTGTCTTACACCTGTCTTTATTTTATTTAAAGGTTTTGAAATTTCTCCCATAAATTTTACTTTGGATGTTGTGTTTGTTAAAGTTGCTTTAATTATTTCACTTGTTTTATTATCGAGTCCTAATTCCTTTATAATGTCGATTAGTGCATTTCTGTCAATGGAGTCATAGGCCTTTTTAAAATCTACAAAAGTAACCACATATTTCAAGTTCCTGATTTTCCTCATTTCTAATATGTTCTTTAAATTTAATATTTGTTCTGTGCACGACCTTCCTTTCCTAAACCCTGCCTGATACTCTCCTAGTTGTGGGTCTATTATTCCTTCAGTTCTATTTAAAAGTACTTTGGACAGGATCTTGTAGGTTACTGGCACGAGGGAGATTCCTCTATAGTTGTTAGGATCTGTTTTCTTTCCTTTTTTATGTAGTGGATGTATTAGTGCAGATGTCCATCCTGATGGCAAACTGTTTGTTTTCCAGATTTCATTGAAGATTTCTGTTAAACATAGTATCATGTTGTCACTAGAGTGTTTCCATAATTCAGCAACTATATTGTCTTCTCCAGATGCTTTGTTATTTTTAAGTTGCTTTATGATTTCTTTGATTTCTTCAATTGTTGGTGGTTTTGAGTCTGGTTGAATTGGTATTATGTTATTAAAATTAAATTTTTCTTTTGGTGAATCGCAGTTGTGTAGTTCTTCGAAATATTCTGCAAGTATTCTGCAATTCTCAGTGTTATTATACGCATTTTTCTGTGTTTTGGGATCTGTAAACTGTAAGCTTGGTGGTGTGTATTTCTTTAAGTTATTTTTGAACGTTTTGTAAAAGTCCCTTGTGTTGTTCTGCTTAAAGTCTGATTCAATTGATGTTAGTTGGTCTTTCATATGTTGTATTTTGACCTTTTTGAGACCTTTCGATGCAAGTTTCCTGGCTTCTATAAACTTTTTCCTGTTCCTATCATTTTTATTTGCATTCCAGATATTCCAAGCTCGTTGTCTTTTTAGGATTAGTTCATCACACTCATCATTCCACCAGGCATGTTTCCGTTTCTTTTTAAGGAGAATGGTTTCTTCTGCTACCTGTGTTATGTCTTTTTGAAGCTGTTCCCAAGTTTTAGGCAATCTTTTCTCCAAAAGCATTTTGAAATTATTTTCTGTAATTAACCTTTGTGTATCAAACTTTTTGGGTTGGTATTCATTCTTTTTTCTAAATATTGATCTAATTTTGAATTTAATGATAGATAGGTAATGGTCTGAATCTAAGCCAGCATTTTTAGCAACTTTTACATTAAGTACCTCCGTTGCAGAGTGTCTGCTTATAGCAACATGGTCCAGTTGTTTTTCCCCACAGACTGGATTTGGTGAAACCCATGTAGTTTGTTTCCTAGGAAGTTTTTTGAAGAATGTAGATTTTAGTACTATATTATGCTCCCTGCAGAGACTTATGAGTCTTTCTCCATTGGCATTAGTTCTTTTATGTGCAGGAAATTTTCCTACTATGGATCTATAGTGTCGTTCTTTGCCGATTTGTGCATTAAAGTCTCCAAGCAGTATTATTGTGTTTTTGGAAGGAATTTGGTCTAAGGTGTTGGAGATTTCTTGCCAAAACCTTTCTGTTTGATCTTTTTGTGTTCTGTTTTTCTCATTTGTTGGTGCATGTGTATTTACAATAGTGTAAACTTTGTTTGTTGATTTAAAGGTTAGTGTGGAAAGTCTTTCATTAATCGATTTAAATTCTATTATTGAGTTTAATATGTTTTTGTTTACAATGAAACCTGTACCAAATTGCGGTACATTCTTCATAACTCTTTTTCCTGGCTTTCCCTTAAATATCCTGAATCCTTCTGAATCAAATGGATGTTCATCAATATATCTTGTTTCTTGAAGTGCTGTTATCATAATATTTTTCTCTGTTAGAAAATTTGTTAGAGTTTTAAGTTTTCCTGTCTTTAGGAGGGAGTTAACATTATAATAATATAAAATATTTAAATTTTAATTTTAATTTTATGCATTTAAATGCGAAGTTCAGCTTAAACAACAAAATAAATTATAATATAGAATATCACCCAAATACCGTAACAAGCATTAAGTAGCTAGATTTACATTTCAAGCGCTATGCGCCCATCTTCAGTAGCACAAGATAAAACTAAATAATATACCTATGTCACGAATCGTGATTGATATACTATTAAATAAATAAGTCAACATGACAGAAGTACTTCAAAATTGGCATATAATATGACCTATAAATCTTTTAAAAACAATACAAGCTGAGAACGTTCACTGATAAAAGAATTGAACCATTTGTTAAAACGGTACCTTTAAAGCCATACATTTCTAATTTTTTTAATAAGCAATGAATGAATTTTTAATAAGCATCTACGCAATCAAACGCTTTTGAGATATCACAGAAAATTGATGCAACATGATTTCGTGAGTTGGTTTCAGTGAGAACATTTTGAAGGTAACTGTTAATAGCATCTTTGGTGCTTCTATTCTCCGTGAAACCAAATTGCGTTGGAGAGATTATATCATGAAGTGATATAAAATCAAGTACTCGATCTTTCATTAGTGTTTCAATTAATTTTGCAAACGTTGGTAATAGCGAGATGGGCCGAAAATCTGAAGCTTTTTTGCAGTTTTTTATTTTTTCAATTGGAATTACTAGCGCAATCTTTAAGCAATTTTGGAATTCTCCGTTAACAAATGAATAATTTATTAAATTTGATAATGCTTCTAATGCTGCACTAGGAAGAAACTTAAGAAGCGGTAAATGGATTTTATCAATCCTTTTTGAAGTTTTCTTTATAATTTTATTAATTACGCTAATTATTTCATAGGATAAAGTGGGGGCAATAAAAAAATAATAATATTGGTAATCTTGTCTGTACTCGCATCCAGATCTACACTGTTAACGCATTATCGTGGTTTAATATTCTCCGCTATATTGCAAAAGAAAGTATTCAAATTATCAGCCACCTGCACCGGGTCGTCAATATACACTCCATTTCCATTGTCTAGTACAATGTTGAAGGCAACACGAGACTTCCGACCTGTGATTTCATTGACTAGTTTCCACGTAGTCTTAATCACATTATTTGATTTGGATATCATATTAAAGAAATAGAACTCCTTAGACAACTTGATCGTGGCTTTAAGAATGCGTTTATAATTTACTATGTAATTCAGAGGTTAGGATTTGGTAAATGCTTATAAAGATACCACAACCAGCGTTTATTGTTACAAGACGTTCTAATTCCCAACGTAATTCAATTATTTTTATGTTTTGACTTTATAAATTTAAGAGGGAAATTATTCCTATATAATTCAATTATGATGCTAAGATAACTATCGAAGCTACTAGAGTTAATCTTGTAATTGTCAAACAAAAAATTCCTGTTTACGTTGCTACATTTTTTTTTAAACTTAAAATATTAGATTTCTTAAATTGACGAAATTTAATTGTCCATGTTCTGGATGGAGTGCGTAACTGTTGGAAATGAACTAATATGCCCTCATGATCAGATAAATCTGTATTAAACACATGTATATCCGGACTAGTTTGCAAGAAATTCGTGTAAAAATAGTGTAGTAACGTAGCCCCATGTCTAGTTATTCTCGTTGCACTATTTATATACATTTTCATGTTGTGCATTTGTAATAGACGTTTTAATTGCTTGGTAATTATATTTGAATCAAGGTAGTTAACATTAAAATCTCCAGTTAATATAACACGAGCCTTATTTGGTAGCTCATCGAGTATATTATTGAATACTTCACAGAAAAGATTACAATTACCTAACGGAGATCTATATAAATTAATAATGTAAATATCCTAAGTTTCTAAGTATACATAGTTAAACTCGATATCAATTTCTTTAATTAGATGGTCAATTTAGTTATTATTTTGGTTAGTGTCTTTTTATATGTAAGTATGGCTGTTCCTCCGTGTTTATGGATTGATCGACTATAATTTGAGATAGTATCATAATCTGGAATAACTAGTTGTTCAAAAGTACTAAGCCAATGTTCTTGCAGACACAGTATATCGGGAGAAGAGTGCTCTAATAATAGCACGGACAATTCATTAATTTTATTTCGCAAACATTGGATGTTTAACGTGACGCAAGTAATGTAAATATGTGAGTTTTGATTTTGATTTTGATTTTGAGCCTTAGGCAGAGAGTTTACCTTAAAAAAGACTATAAGGTAGATTAAACTGTTCATTTTGTTGTTCGACGTTTGATTCTTCGTCTTCTAAGGATTCTTGATGTAAGGATTCTTCTGCCATTTTCAATGCTTCAGCATCACGAATCTCTTCAAATAATGAATTTCTACGCATGATGGTAGACTTCTGGCGTTTATCTATTCATTATCATATCTACCGTAGCATTCATTAATGTACGTTTCCCAGAAGTGCGCATATGTAGACCATACCTAGTAAAGTCATGTTTTTTTAGCAGCGTATTTATGTCTAAGGTTTGACATTTATTTGGTCTGATTAGAGATTCGTAGCTTTTTATGTTAAAGCCTACCACATTTTTATTAAAGAAGGAGTTTCCAGTGTGTCGTTATCAGCACGATGTTTGTCTTCCGCGACACATGCTTAAATGCATCTGCTGATTTATTATTAAATTGAGGTATTTTTTATTAACAATTGTTAGAGCCTACCAAAATTATAACTGTGTCATTTTCGTTGAACAGAACTGTTAAGCATGTCAGGTCAGAAACAATATCGTCGAAGAAAGCGTTCGGTTTGACAAATGAAACAATATCGTAGTCTTTGGGTAGGTATTCCTTGAGTATGGTGCACAGCATCGCGTATGGCTATCTCCCAATAGTAGTAAGCGTGTTCCTTTGTGAAGCTTTGTAGTACATATTTCATAAGTCATAAGGTGATAGATCAGGTGAGTAGGGGGGCTAAGGAACCACTGAAATTCCTTTTTGTGTCAAAAATTGCCTAATAGAGAGTGCTGTGTGACAAAGTGCGTTGTCATGATGCAACATCCAAGTTTCAGAAATGCTTGGTCTGACTCGAAGAACTCTTTTCCTTAGTCTCTCGAGAACTTCGCGTCAGTCAATCCTAGTATCATTTAAAGGTCAACAACTTCCCACTCATGTGGGGATTTTCAGAACATGTTGCCCTGTTGAACCTTACGTTCAAAGAGTGATTCAATGTTTTAGATGTTGGAGATTTGGACATACTATGGTCTTTATGTAAAAGTAATGCTAAATGTTGTCGCTGTAGCGAAAACGTAGAAGGTCATAATGATGAAAATTGTACTTTTGACAAATTAAAATGTATTCGTTGTTCTGGTAGACATGAGTCAAAGGACAAAATTTGTCCAGAATTCCAAAATCAATTAGTTATTAAAAATAAAATGGCGTATGAAAACATATCATATAAGGATGCAGTACAAAGTGTTAAAAATTCGTATGCAAATGTAGCGGAGGTCAATCAAACAGTTTCAGTCCCATCTAATTTAGCAAACCGTAGCAGTTATCCTCCATTAAGTGCAGCTGCAAAAGGCGCTCAACCTCCTTTCTCAAATTTATCCTTTACCGAAAACTCATACTCTAAGAGATAAAACTATTTTACAACTAGTACCATGTCTAAGCGAAGTAGGCCTATGTCGCCTCCGGTAGCATGTAATAGACTACTAAAACAACATAAGGAAATACTAGAATCATGGTCTTCTGACAATAAAAAGGGTTCGTATTTAATATCCAATTACGGAAATAATTCAATGTCTAAGATGCAGACATCAAACCAAAACTAAAGTATATCCATTCCCAGCGGGAAAAAAATTGACAAATCCAGTAGAATTCGAGAATAGTTTTATGAATCGTGCGTCGACTTCTTCAGTGACTCATGATACAAACTATAATATAAAAAAAAATTCTATAGTAAAAAGAATAATGGATATTTAGCTGGAAACGATCTTAGATAACAATTGTGAAAACCCAGAATCAGTTCTTAAGTTCTGATACAAGTAATCTCCAGCTATTATTGATCTGGTTTTTGAGCTAAGTAGTTGATTGAGTTCTTGTGTGTCTATCGTTGTGTTGGGTGGTTTGTATATGTTTAGTATGGCTAGGTTATTTACGGTAATGTATTGGATGTTATTGTTATTAGTTATATCTGTTTCAACGAATTTTATGTTGTTTTTGATGTACATGATTAGTCCGTGTGTTTGGTTGTTTGGTTTGTTGAGTGTTTTGTAGTTTTTTATTTTTGGTGGGTTTTTCTTATTTGTTTTTGATTCTTGGATTAGAGCTAAATCAATAACCATTTCGTTGATTAGTAATTCAAGTTCGTTAGATTTGTTTTGGATGCCTTGTGCATTCCATGTTAGTATTTTTAGGTCTGTTTTCTTATTTGGTTTAATTGTCATATTTGTTTGCTATGTTCAATATTAGTTGGACTTGGTCTAGTGTGGATTTGCATTGACTTAGTTCAATTTTTAATTCTATTATGATGTGTGTAAGTTTGTTTATATCGTATAGATTGTTTAGTTCTTTTGCTTCTTTGATAAGATTTGCGGTAGTGTTTAGTGGTGTGGTATTGTGGGATGTGGGGATTTCATTGGTGGGGTAGTTTGTTTGATTTGTGTTGTTATTGGTAGTGTATGGTGTTAGTGCTCTAGCGTATGTTAGGTTGGGTGATGTTTGTTTGTGTGTGTTAGTATGTTGTTTTGTTCTTACGCTGTTTGCTTCCGTTCTCTGCTGGTACGCTAGGTATGCTGGGCAGTTCTTGTAGTTGGCTGTGTGTTGTCCGCTGCAGTTACTGCATTTCAGCTTGGCTCTATTTTCTTCCGTTCTTTCTTTGATGGGTTTGGGCGCATTTGATGCATTTTGGTTTTTTGTTGCAGTTGCTTGATCCGTGTCCGTATTCTTGGCATCTGTGGCATTGAGTGATTTTGTCTCTTTTTATGTAGTATTCCCATTTGGTTTTTATGTGGTCAATTTCCTTAATGTTTTTTAATTTGTTGCATTCTTCTTTGTTGTTGGTGTGCACTAGGTATGAGTTTGAGCTTCCTGTTTTAGTGGATGTTAGTTTCGCACAATGTTTGATTTCGATGTTATTGTTTTCTAGTTGTATTTTCAGCTCGTCGGCGCTTAGGACTGCTCCGGCTTTTGTTACTAGTTTGTAAGTTTTGTCTTGCTTGGGAGTGAATGTATAATATTGGATGTTCGCGTTCAGTAGGTTGTCCTTTAATTTTTTGTACGATGCCATGTCGTCAGTGTATACTTTGGTGTTTTGGTTGTTGTTGTATTGTACTCGGTATTTTGAGTTTTGGAGCACGTTTTTTAGTTCTTTGTGAAACATGGTTATTTCCGCGAATTTTGATGTTATTATGATTGGTGGTGGCTTTTGTGTTTTGGCGTTGTCGTGTTTGGGTGTTGTGGCTGTACTAGTGGATGGTATTGGGATTTTATTGTTGTCGCACTGCATTTGGTTTGGTGCTTGGTTGTAAGTTGTTTCCGGTTCTGTTGATTCGGTTTCTTCATTTTCGATGAGTATGCCGAATCGGTTGCTCAGTGGGATTGAATTGTGAATGTTTTTAAACATCTTTGTTGTTGGTTTTTGGTGTGTTTTGCTGTTTGGTTTTATCGGGGATATCCCACACTGCTGCTGGTTGCTGCTGTTGAACAAGTTTAAGGTTTACCAAATATTATACACATATATTTCAAAAAGTGGCATTACTTTTTAAATACAGTTTAAAATAATTAACTAATCATAAGGTATGTTAGGACGTATGAATGGGTTTAGGATCTCTATATGTATCCTATTGTTATCTCTATATGTTCCGTCGTCTATTTGTTTGTCTTAAGTCATCCTGACGGACCGTAGAACGTGAAGATAAGTATCCCTGTTCTTTTCCCCTTATGTTTGAAATAAGTCTTCTCGTAAAATGTTGGTGGTCCAATGGGATTAGCCCTTAGGCCATTGTATGCTTGTATAAATTTAATAAATTAAAAAATGGTATAAATGGTAACTTATTGGTATAAATACCTATCCGCCATTCGGGTGTATCTTGAGTGTGCCTATGAATAAGTTTATTTAAGTATATATATACTGGCAACCTATAACGCTAAGCGTGGAGCCACTACAGGATGGGAAAGCCTTCAGCGCTCATTCCTTTTTTAAATAATTTAAAAATATATATATACTCTGTGCATCTGCTCTATTGTGGAATGTTGTTCCCCGAACCCGAATTGATGGTCGGCAATTATATGAAGATCGTCTAGATTCGGTTTTAGCCTTTTTAGAAATAGTTTCTCCAAAAGTTTAGATAGTATGAAGAGGAGACTAATTGGTCGGTACGATGCTACTTCTTCGGCGGGCTTTCCAGGTATTGGGATTAATATAATCTGAGCTACTTTCCACTGCGATGGAAAGTGTCCCTGTTTTAGCACAGCGTTGTATATATGAGTAAGGACGGTTAATGCTTTATTGGGTAATTGTCTAATTATTTCACCAGATATGAGGTCATATCCAGCAGCTTTATTTGGATTTATGTTTTTCGCAATCATACCTCTAACCTCGTGTACTTTTATTGCTTTTATGGGCAGAGACATCTGGAGAGGAGCATCTAAGAACTCAGTAATTTTTTCTTCTTATTCTTGTGTTGTTTCGGAAGGAAATGGTCGAAACACTTTTACCAGGTGTTCAGCATACACTTTTGCTTTTTCTTCATCGGTTCTTGCCCAAGATCTATCCATTTTTCTTATAGGTGGAATATTCTTCTGCGACTTATTGATTTTCGCTGTTGCTTTCCACAACGAGTACTCTGTAGCTTCTGTTGGGGTTAAGCTTTCCAAGTATTCTTGAATTTCTAGATTTTTCTCATTGTGAAGCAATTCTTTGAGATTTCTTGTTGCTCTATTTAGTTTCTCTTTGACTCGGGGACGTCTTGTATTCAACCAGGTTTTTCTTAGACTTCTTTTTTCCTGAATGGCTAGTCTAGCTGTTTTGGAGCAATGATGTACTTTGAGGTTCACTGGTATTTCTGGCGTTGAGTTCCAGGCTGCTTGCAGTATTGTGTTTGTCAGGTGTTCTACAGCGTTGTCGATATCTTCAGCAGTTTTTAATGGAATATTAATTCCGATGTTTTTCTCAATATGTTCTTTAAAAAGTACCCAGTTCGTTCTCTTATAAGTTGTACGTATTGGTGTTTGTTTCTTATTACACTGTCACTATAATAACCGAGTGGTCTGAGGATAGATCGAAGTTTTCTTCTATCAATAGATTGTCTTTGGATATATCTTTATATACACAAAAATCGACGAGATCTGGTATTTTATTCCGGTCACTAGGCCAATAAGTAGGTTTCCCAGTGGACAAAGTATTTAGATTATTTCGAACTAAACACTTCTCCAGCTGTCGTCGTTTGGGATTGATTAGTCTTGATCCCCATCTTGTGTGCTTTGCATTATAGTCGCCACAAGCTAAGATCTTATTTCCTAGAGTTGTGTAAAATTCATTGTATTGTTCTTCCTTAATTACATGGCGTGGTGGGCTGTAGATTGCAGAAATCGTTATCGGTCCGTGCAATTCCTCAATGACAATGTTGGTTGCCTGTATATGTTTCGATTCGTACTTACAGCTTTCATGGTGTTTTATTAAAGACCATTTTTAATAATGATTGCACTTCCACCACGGGCTTTGCCATCAGGGTGTTTGGTATTGTATATTTTGTAGTTATATATCCTTAAATAATTGTGATTTGTATAATGTGTTTCTGATATTAACATTATATCAATATTATGTTCTTTCAGGAATGCAGATACTTCCAGTCTGTGGTTCACTAAACTATTGGCGTTCCATACAGCTATCTTAATGCAAGTGTTCATTAGTTCAGTTTATCAAGCAGTTTGGACATGATACACATTAACGTATCCATACGTTGAGCCATTTGCTCAACTAATTTCTCCAATTTGTTTAATCTGTCTTCTGGTGGGTTTGAGTTTACCTTTCCGTTTTCTAAGATGCTTGTAGTTGTTTCTGTATTACGCAAGATCGAAGCAAAAGATTGGCCATCTCTGATATGGTTAGATCGAACTGGGTGCTCGTTTTTAGGTTGATCTGGTTGACTGGTCTTATTTCGTAATGTCGGAAATTTTTTCTGCTGAAGTTCCTTATATACTTTACATCCCTTGTAGTTTGCCGGATGGATTTGTTCGCAGCGAACACACTTTAGAACTTTGCGCTCCGTTACTACGACCGCACACTACTGAGTACGACCGCACACTGAGTTGATAGATAAGAATTAATTCGTTTTGAATGATTCTACAAAATAACAAAAACAAAAATATAGAGGATAGTCAAATAAGAACGACTTCCTGTTTAAATAAGAATTATCTTGTCTGAAAATTTGTACACTTTTATAAGGTTTATCGACATTCTAAAAATAGTTTTAGCTCTACAATGTGTACAGAAGAGCACAATAAAAATTAATGCAAATTTTATAATGAAACATTACGAATATTCTATGTTTATTTTATAGTATCCTTACTGAACTTTACGGAAACTAAATATTAATATGCCAGAGTGCGACATCAAATCTTTACGAATTTGGGTGATTGTAGGATAACTTCAAAAAATATAACAATGACATGTGATGTAATAGAGTAGCAAAATTTTTAATTTGATTTTTTATTAAATTTACAAATTATCAAATTTGCATTTATTTTAGATTAGGCAAGAAATTCCGACTCTTTCTACGATACATACCTGGTAATAAAGTAACGAGACTCTTTGTCTTACGGCAGATGCCTGATGGATATCAGGATTATGTATGAAGGAACACTAGCTTTGTAGGTCACCTCTTTATTATTTCTCAACAATATATACGATTTGATCTAAAATATAATATAGCACTGAACTCAGCTAATACAAAATTCATTCACCAATTCTAAATAAAATTATAATACACTGAAAATACTATTGAATTAATACGATTTTTAAATAACTTATACTTCTTGCCACATTTGGTTATGGACTAAATGGCTTGGAATAGATGATCAACATTGCTACGCAAAAAAAGAATCTTGAGCACCTTAAGGTGATCTGTTACTATTTAAAAATATATTACTGTCCTCTTCGTCGGATTCTTCGTTCAGATTTATAATTAATTATTCAGTTTGTGTATCCACTATAGTTTCATTTTCTAAGTAAAAATCTTCTTATTTAATAACGTTTTCACAACACTTTTTCCAAAGTGTGAGATTGTTGAATTCCTCTTCTATTAACACTTTCACATCTTTTAAAGAAAATGTCACATTTCTTTTAGTAACATTGGTTTTCACTTGTGCCCATATTAGTTATATAGGATTCAAATCTGGATGATAAGGGCGTAAACGTAAAACTCTGTGTCCATGGTCTGTGAAAAGTGTGTCAAATTTATATGTAATGTGATTCTTTTTATGACATTTTATAATATCGTACAGTTGGGGCTTTAACATTAGATACGCGAATGGAATTTTTTTTTCGGACAACCATTTTACCATTTCCTGCTTAGGAGAATTGCTGTTGTTTGATGCACGATTAATTTGCATGTTATGGAAAGGCGCGTTGCCGATGATAATTACGGAATCCTCCGGTAAATTTGGTAACAATCTATCTGTTATCCATTTTCCGTAATTTTCACCATTCATTTCATGGTGATAGTCTCCACTTTTATACCCGACTGAAATATTGTCAAACAATTTGGTACAAAGCCACTTTCACCAGCGGTATGAATTATTATTAAACCTTGACCCTTTGAGATATTCGTATGCAGTCCTTCATTGGAATTATCACTCCACGATTTCGACTGAGTTTCTCCGTCGTGAATATATGTCTCATCGATATATATTATTGATTTTCCTAATTGTCGATAATATTTAATTAATTGTAAATAATTAATTTGTAAAACTCGAATATAGTGCCTTTTAATTAAAACTTTACGATTACTTTTTGTGCTTCTAAACTTAAATCCTAAATCATGTACAATATGATTTAAGGAAGTTTTATGTCCTTCCCATCCTAATTCATTGTATAGTTTTTCACGTAATGTTTTAAGCGTGACTTGTATTTTCGATTTTGTGAAAATTATATATTATATTTCGAAAGTCACACTTCAAAATCTTCTATATGTCGTATAGTCGCCTTTCGAATACTCTTCTTTACTGGTGTAGAAAATTTCGGTTCACTTTCGTTACCTGGGGCTTCACCTTTATAATTGTAGCTACCGTTCTTATGGACACTTTGGTTGCTGCAGACACTATTTGCTTTACTTCCTTTGATGACAAATTGCCATCAGATTTAAAGTATTTATACACATTGAAAATCAATTCCGTTGATTGGCTATGGATTACTTACCATTTAAAAGCGAATTCATTTTGGTAGTAGGTGATGCCACTGATCAGTGGCGGATGGTGACTCTTACATTTCAGTGGCCCCTAGTAGAATATTACGGGGGGGGGGTAAAAAAAATGTAGGTAATATGTATTCTTAGTAACAAATAACAAACATAAATAAATATTAACAAAAAAAATTTAATTTTTAAAGTACTAATATTACTAATCATTAATATTAATACTAAAGTACTAATAATATTAATACTAATCAGTACTAATCAGAGACCAATATTTCCCGCTTTGGGAGCTATTAATCTACGTCACCCATGGGTGACGTAGATTAATTATTGAAATATTTGTGTTTTGGTATTATCTAATTAGTAATTAGTATGTTCATTAGTCTTTGTGATTCACGGTGATCATAATGCATATGCTTCCAAGCAGTATATGGTGGCATTTTGTTATCTAATGCGTTAATTGTAAAGATGAAACACATAAATTTCGTTCCTGTCGCAGTTTTGTTATAAATTGACTAATTTAGTTTGATGTATTAAACACAAATCTACTTAAATTTAAGGCTGATGATGAGAGGTGATTGATACTCTCGAAACCAGTCCTAATAAAATTTACCGTTATGATTATGTAGTTTTTTAATAAAAAACATAAAAAAGAAGGCATAAAGGCAGTTCTCCACAACGTTTCACTGTAGCTTCATTTCAAAAATGCTTCCAAACGGATTCAAACATTATTAGACACAGGAAGTTTTTTGGTTTCCAGTTTTTCAACTACGTTGGGTATTTCACTAAAGTGTGTTTTAAGGGCTGCTATATTTATCCTGTTCAAAGGATCCTCAAATGCTTGCTGGCATGATGCAATCGCCAGTGCATCGGAACTATTAAATTGATCGTCTACTCCTTTTATGGCATCAAAATGCTCGGCATAGAATAGTACTGCTTTCAACTATGTACCCCATCGCGTTATTACAGGTTCCGGGGGTAGTGCCAAATTCGGAAGTTGTTCTTTGTAAGTTTGTATACGTGACGAAGCTTTTAAAAACACTTTCTTTGTAGATGAAATCAAGTCATTGACAATTCCGAAGTCTTTCCTGATTTCTTCTACAACTCGATGGAGTCCATGTGCCAAACAGGTTATGTGCAGTAAGTTCGGATAAAATACTTGAGATTTATCAGCTTTTAGCATATATAGTGCAGCATCAGAAAAAAACACATATTTTTTCATCCATACAAGAATCAGGAAATAATGATTTTATGGAATCATTTATGAATCGGGCAATAGTTGAATGGTTTGTTCTTTCTAGAGTCCTACAGGTAACCAAGTGTGGAGTAGATGGTTCAGTTGTTAATTTTCCAATAATCAAATTGGCTATGTATCGTCCACATGAATCTGTTGTTTCATCAGCTGATATCCAGACAAAATTGTTTGAAATATGTCAGCCCGAATTTCTGGTAAAACGTCTCCGTAAATATCTGGCAGGTCATTTTTACGGATCGTTGATTCTTCTGAGATTACTTGTAAGGGACAATATTTATTCAGGAATAATCTGAATGTATCGTTATTGAGTTGATGAAATGGAATATTGCAACCGACGAATAATCCACACAAATCTTTACAAAATTCAGTCTTCTGTGACGACGACGAAGTAGAAGGCTTGATTTGCGTCAGTAGTTGTTGACGAATGGTCGAAGACTTATTTCTTGCAGCTATATGAGAAGCTTATTTCTTGCAGCTATACTAACATGTTGATCAATCTGATACTTCTTCGAAGACGGAATACGCTTTTCACAAAGTGTACAGTATACTACTGTACCATCAGTTGTAAAGTGGCCTGGGTAACTTTTAATCCAACATTCCATGAATGTCTTGTTAATGTCTTTTTAATGGGAGGCATTTTCATGATGGTGATTGTACCACTGATATCGCACAGCACAACAAAAAACGAATAGGTACTATAGACAATGTAAACAAACAAGAGTGGACTGACCGCAGTAATGCCAATATCAAATCGGTCGATTACACGCCAGACTGACGTGGCGATGCTCTCTGCAGCTCGCGCTCAACCATCATCTCAAAAACAAAAACAAAAACAAAACAGCGACGCCGCTCGTCTCTTGCGCCTATTTCAAATTTTAACGTGTTTAAAACTGCTAAACACCACCTTTTAGGCCGAATTATGCACTATAAACGAGAAAGTATATGCAATAACGTGTGGAAAAGCGAGTTATATGCATTTGCATGTTTGCATCTAGGGTTTATACAAAAACCTACTTTTTGAAAAACCGGTTTTCGAATTCCAGATTTCCAAAAAACCGGTTTTAGCCGGTTTTCGAATTTTTGTCAAAAAAAATAGAATGGGAAATATATTTAATTTAATTTATATAAAATAACAAAAAACGAAATCAATATCAAAGTCAAAATATAAAAAGAAAATTAAGGATTATACATTACTTACACAAAATAACGAAAACTTGAACAAAAATTTCAAATTTCAAATAATATTTATATTTATTTCACTAATTTTAATTTCTCCTAAGAAAATTGGATTTAAAAAAACATAAAATATCCACTGAACGGTGGCTAAGTCTTGTTCTTATTTTGGACACAATATTGCCTGAAATTGAAAATACTCGTTCACTAGCTACTGAGCTTGGTTTTATAGTTTTCAGGGCATCAAATAACAAATCGTAAGTTTTTGGTTCTTTTATTCGTTGCCTCAAATAATGAAAATTCAGCTTTCAGTGTCATTGGATTTGTAAGTTTTTCTTCAGGGTCTTCAAGAAACTTATGAATTGATTTTTCCATGACTTCCTTTAAAAAAGCATTACTCTGATGAGTAGTTTCTTCGATTTGCTCTTCATCAGAATCGGTTTCCACATAAGAATTTGGAAATATTCTAGACAATATCTTTCCAGATAACATAATAATTTCGGTTTTTGAAGCTAAAGAAAGTACACTAGATTTCTTTGCTGAACTGGAAATGTTTTGGGGATTTTGCACATACAGCAAAAGCGTTGCTAATTCTACTTGTATTCTTTCTTGAATTCGTTCTTCTAAAGCATATAATAATTTCAAACTTATTTCAGTGTTTAAATTTTTTAGTTCATTTAACATAAATTCAAATATACCTTCACTTGTTAATAAATTGGCATCTCGTCGCCCTAAGCCTTCAGCTGTTAGACGAATCGGTCCCAAGACTTTATGAAGTTCCAAAAGTTTAGGATATTGAGCTTCATTCCACATATAAGAAGAACCAATATCATTCAATGCTAAAACAACACATTCTTTTACTGCCAGAAATCTTCTAATCATGTCCTCTATACTATTCCACCTTGTTTTGCAGTCAAGAATTAAATTTAATCCCTTTCCTTTTTCTTCTTTGATATAATTTTGAAGAATGGTGTTTCTTACTGGAGATTTTCTAAAGAATTTACAAATTTTTCTAATTTGTGAAACTGATTGTTTGTAATTGTCAGACAAAATAGGATGTTCTCGGTTACAAACATAATAAAGAGAATCTTCATAATCGTTATATTCGTCTTCATCTTCATCTTCCGATTCCTCACTCGAAACATTTACTTCGGTTTCAGCTTCAGCCATTTCTCTATGTTTATATAACACATCAGTAACTGCTAAATGGATGGCGTGTGAATAGCATAGTTCATTAATTATAGATGATAATTTGCCAAATTTTTTCATAACAGCAGCACCATCATTTGTTGCTGCAACTATGTCAGTTTCTAGATTCAAGTTGAAATTTTGTAGCCTTTCAGATACCAATTCTAATGTTATCTGAGCATCACAGGAACCAGCTATTGGCACTAATCCCAAATTGAAATCTTCTGCGAAGTGGTGTACATTAATGTTTAAATATATATGATTTATTTTGCTAGTCCACTCGTCTAAAGTTATAGAGAATTTTTTCCTATTCTTTTTTTATTGAATCTAATGCAATAATAGTTTCACGTTTGGCATTGTCATAAAACGCATGAATGAGATCCATTACTCTAGAGTTGTTTCTTGGTAATGAATATCCTTGTTGTTGAAGAGACTCTCGTATGAATGAACTATTTGTAATGCTATTAATAGAAAATCCATCCATTGCTGCAAGTTTTGATATGATTTCTTCCAAACTACTCCTTTTCACTTTCATAAAATTCAAAATATTCGTTTGTTTTTTTGAAGAAGAGGAAGATCCAGGCGTTTATTCTTTGCCGATCGTTTCTGATTTCTTTCCGATAATTATTTTATGAACTGCTTTCAAATGATTATGTAGATTGCTCGTAGATGATCCTTTGCAGCTCAATATTTTATTACAATGATTGCAGATTGCCTGGTCTATCCCTAACTTTTTGAAACTATCCCAAACTTCCGACTTATTCATTTTTATCTAAAAATGAAATTAAAGTTATTTAATAAATATTTTTGAAGTTTATGTTACAATTTTATTATTTTAACTATTAATATTAATGTAATTTAAAGAAATCTACACATTTTTTAGGAATTTTGAAAAACACGCATCTTCTTAATCTAATTCCGAAGCTTGATAAAGACATAATTTATGTCGAAACGTTGCGAAAGAAAATATGGATTATTTTAACACCATGTGTTTCATTTAAAATCCCATTAGACAGAAGCCAGAACTTTTTATTTTACATTAATTTTTAAGAAAAGAAATTTATATGATAAAATTAAAGTTTTAAAATGTAAAATAGAAAATACAAACATAGAAATTAGAAACATACTTAATACTTACGTTATTTTTACCAACTATAACAACTTTATATTTTTGTTTCCAGTTTTCACTTTACAGGATTAAGCGAACCTGTCGTGACTCGTGACGGAATGCACATATGTACTAACATAAAATAAGTCGGTTAGGCACGTCTTTTCCACGTGCGCACTGCGCAGTGCACAATGCACAAGCACTGGCCATCACAACTCGCAACGTTGAAAAAATGTGTCTACTGCCCGTTGCATAGAATGAATAGCAAATCAAATAAGTTAAAAATTAATTTTTACACAATAATTTGAATTCTTTTAAACCGGTTTTCTTAATTTAAAAACCGTTTTTCAAATGTGACAAATTTATTTAAAAAACCGGGTTTGAAAAACCGTCAAACCCTAGTCAATATAAACGGTTTTTGATAATCTGGGTATTGTAAGATTGGCGGTGAAGTTATAATGGATTTTAATGAATCAAAAGCTAGTTGACAGTTGTCCGACCAATAAAATTTAACATTCTTTTTTAATAGTTTGGTAAAGGGTATTGTAATTTTGGAAAAAATTTCGGTAATAACCGACTAAACCTAAGAACTATTTAACATTCTTCGCCCTTTTAGGAATTCGAAAATTTAAAACTGCTGCTACGTTATCGGGGTTTCGGTTCTACTCCCTTACTAGAAATTTTATGACCTAAGAAATGAAGTTCTTAGCTCTAAGAAAATGGAATTTTTGTGGTTTCAATTTCAAGTTAAATTTTCTAAAACGATCGAAAATTTCAGATAATTTATTAATATGTTCGTTCAAGCTGTGAGAAAACTACGATGTCGTCTAAATAAACGAATGAATTAATGCCGATAGGAGCAGCTAAGAGCAGTTTGCATATGTCTGGAAAAAGTACTGATGGCACCTTTTAATCCATATGGGAGTCTATTAAAATGATAGTGATTATTTTCTGTAGAGAAAGCTGTTTTATGTTTATCATCCGGATGCATCGTTATTTGATGATATCCCGATAACATGTATAAGGAACTAATATATTATCCAAAATGTCAGAGATTAAAGGCAGGGGGAAAGAATCGCCTATTGTAATGTCCTAAATATTAATAAAATATTAATTTCCTAAAATCGCGGACGCGGACGCGGCAGAGCTGGCGGTAGCGGTTGATGTGGATACTCTCACCTGTCTTCCTTGTGGTGTGATCTTCACCATTTGTTGTGGATGGGCGCCACTTGCTTTTTCCAGAAGCAAGAAACTATGTGTGGGTTGTGGATCCCTTTGCACGTCCGCGTGCAACTGAAGCCCCACGTTCCGGGCGCCAAATGTTACCGAGATTTCATTAGGCGCTCAGAATAAGGGGAATGAAACACGGCACACGATCAATATTCTATTAAACACTAGACTTTATATAGATATAAGCGATACAGCGCTATTACACACTAGACTATATATATATATACGCGATACAGCACTATTACACACTAGACTATATATATATATATATACGCGGTACAGCGCGCGGTTTAAACTACATCGAGTTCTCTCGTGGCGACGCTCGGCAAGATCACTTAGGTATAGCAAGGTCAGCTGTGGCAGCGTGCATGCAGATACCCTCGTGATAGTGTTGCTTCGGAGTCGTCTGGCAGAGAGAGCGATGTCACGGGGAACGCGCGCTTAAATGCAGTTCCGAGCAGTCCGGAGTATATCTGGAGGCGTTGCCGCGGCGATGTCCATACTCCGGTTGGACGAACTGGCAAGAACGACTGCAGCGGGAACAACGCAGTGCGGGGCACTAGTTGCTCCCGGTAACACTTTGGTACACGCACTTCGTACAGTTGATACAGGCGAACTACTTGTGGAACTACTGACAAACACCGAGAGGAGGGACAGCGATACTCATCAAACGCACACTCAAACACACAGAACTACTCACACCACAACTCGACACGCTAGAAGCTACTACAATCAAACTCAACGATACACTCATAGCTTCAGTATACAAACCACACAAGAACACGCTGAACCCGGCAGACATCACGACACTCGCAAGTTTAGCCCCGAAAGCTCTCACAGCTGGAGACCTAAACGCGAAACACTCCTACTGGAACTGCCTCAACGCAAACAAAAACGGAAATACACTACACAAATACGTACAAAAACACATCCAATATAAAATAATCGCCCCAGATACACCAACAAGAATCACACTAGGTAACAGGCCACAGACCCCATCCACACTAGACATAGCTATACTAAAACATATAAACCAACCAACTAACATGAGCACACTACCAGATCTCAACTCGGACCACATACCGGTCCTAATTGAAATAGATCTGAATGCAAAACACACAGAAGACACAACATAAAAGACTACAACCTATACAAATTCTACAACACAATGAAACACAAAACAGAAACAAACAGCACACAACAAACAAATCTACATACAGCACAAGACATAGACACAGCAATAAACACACTAACAACACAAATTAAAACATCAATGTCAGATGCACTCACAAACAAAAACACCAAAATTAAAACCTACAATATCACACTCCCACCACACATTATAAAACTAATAAAACAAAGAACAAAACTCAGACAAACACACAAAGACACAAGATACGCACCAATCAAAACACTTATAAACAAAGTCACTAAACAAATCAAACAACACATAGACGAATTCAAAACACAAAAAGGACACAATTCGTAGAAAAGAATGCAAAAGACCCATACAAACTCCCAAGAATCCTAACTAAAAAACACGCACGCGTACCACCAGTCATCCAACAAAACACAATAGCCACAACAGACACAGAAAAACAACAACGCCTTAGCCAGGTCCTAATACAACAATTCACACCCAACATCATCACAGATCAAAATACAAACATCAACTGTAACACATTCTACAATACACTAAAAACACTAGACATAACACATACACAAGAAATAACAACTACAACACACACAGTCCTAGCAAAAATAAACAAAATGACACACAACAAAGCCCCAGGTCAAGACAACATCCCAAACTACATAGTCAAATCCCTCCCACTAGTGGCAATAGAAACACTAACCAACATATACAACGCCATCCTCAATACAACACACTACCCCACACAATGGAAACAAGCCATTATAATACCAATCCTAAAGCCCAATAAACCCAAACATTCAGCCACCAGCTACAGACCTATCAGCCTCCTAAACGCACTAGCCAAAATACTAGACTCCATAATCCTAGACCATATCATAAAACACACACAAGAAAACAACATCATACCAAACCACCAGTTCGGATTCAGAGCCGAACACTCCACAACATCACAACTACTAAGAATCATAGACAACATACAGACAGCATACAACAGCAAGAAACATACAGCCATGCTTTCTCTAGATCTAGAAAAAGCATTTGACAAAATCCCCCACAAAGCACTTATCTTTAAACTAATAAAACACGAATTCAACCCACGCATCTCCAAACTAACACAAAGCTACCTGTCCAACAGATCCTTCCAAATAAAAACTAACAAACTATCACCAACACACGCCATACACGCAGGAGTACCACAAGGCTCATCTGTAGGACCCATACTCTTCAACATATACATAGCAGACATCCCCAACCCACTTGATCACAGAACAATCTACTCCCAATACGCTGATGGCACAGCAATAATAACAACCTCCAAAAACACAACAATACTAACCAACATACTACAAAAGGAAACAACACAAATAACACAATACTACCAGCTATGGGGCCTCACAGTGAACGCTACAAAAACAGAACTAACACTCTTTACACGCAAAAGAAACTACACCAACCCCCAAAAAATAAAAATACACAATAACTGGGTTGAGTGGACAAACCACACAAAATACCTAGGCGTCAACCTAGACCCACAACTCACCTTCAACAAACACACTAAAAACGCAATTAACAAGGCACTTGCCAAAATCAAAATACTATACCCAATCATCACCAGCCCCTCAACAACACAGAAACACGTCATACTCCTATACAAAACATACATTCAACCAATACTTACCTACGCCTCCCCGGTGTGGAGCAACACCACAATCACCAACAGAAGATCCCTACAAAAAATACAAAACATAGCACTAAGACTGGCAACGAAACTACCAAGATACACTCCAATCCAAATCCTACACGAACAAACGGCAATGCCCCGCCTACAAGCAACACTCGATAAACTAAACACGAACTTCTACAATAATAACATCAAACTCACACAAAACCCAGCTCTACACAGATTAAACATAATAACAACATCACACCGTCGCAAAACATCAAAACAAATACTACAACAACTAACAACACCACACATAAATTACTAGAGTGTAAAACAAAAACTCACCAAACATCTATGTTTTCATGATTCCATGAATACAAGACACGCCTACTCAAGACGTCAGAGGTCAACTCACGCCATACAACAACCAAAAATCAGACAATACCGGAGAAAGAAACGACATCAGTTTGATACTCCACGACACCAGGAGAAATCCTACACACACCACCGGCTTCTACTGCAATAGATATTATGTTACCGGGAGCAACTAGTGCCCCGCACTACGTTGTTCCCGCTGCAGTCGTCTTGCCGGTTCGTCCAACCGGAGTACGGATATTTCCGGCGCAACGCCCCCAGATATACACCGGACTGCTCGGAACTGCATTTAAGCGCGCGTTCCCCGTCTCATCGCTCTCTCTGCCAGACGACTCCGAAGCAACGACATCACAAGGGTATCTGCCTGCACGCTGCCACAGCTGACCTTGCTATACCTTGTGATCTTGCCGAGCGTCGTCACGAGAGAAACCTATATAGTTAACCCGCGCGCTGTACAGCGTATATATATATATAGTGCCTAGTGTGTAGTAGCGCTGTATCGCGTATATGTATATACATATAGTCTAGTGCGTAGTAACGCTGTATCGCTTGTATCCTAATTAGTCTAGTGTTAATATAATATTGATCGTGTGCTGCGTTTCATTCCCCTTTTCTGAGCGCTTAATGAAATCGCGGTAACATTTGGCGCCCGGAACGTGGGGCTTCAGTTGCACGCGGACGTGCAAGGGATCCACAACCCAGACATAGTTTCTTGCTTCTGGAAAAAGCAAGTGGCGCCCATCCACAACAAATGGTGAAGATCACACCACAAGGAAGACAGGTGAGAGTACCCACATCAACCGCTACCGCCAGCTCTGCCGCGTCCGCGATAGCGCGAACGACGCTGAGAAAGCGCATCACGGCAGACGCCGCCGCCGCCTACGCCGCGGTCCTTGAAGCAGCCACGGCGGCCATAGCCACCACCGACGGTGCCGTAGCCGCCCCCGAAGCAGCAACCGCCCCCAAGCTGCCGCTCCCGCCGCCCCCGAGGTAGAAACCGCCCCCCCGAGGTAGAAACCGCCCCCGAAGCGGCCGCCACCACCAAAACCGCCCCCCGAGGTAGAAACCGCCCCCGAAGCAGCCGACGCCACCAAAACCGCCGCCGCCGCCCCCGAGGTAGAAACCGCTCCCGACGCAGCGGCCGACGCCGCAGCCGCCGCCCCCGACGCAGCAGCAGCGCCTGAAGCGGCCGCCGTCGCTAGGACCATTGCAGCCGCCCCCAACATGGACGCACCCTGCCCCGAGTTAACAGTGGCGGCGCTGATCCAAGCTGCTGCCGCGGCTACCGCTGCAGCTGTGCGCCGCAACCCCCCGGATTCCCCGGACCTGGACGGTCCCGATCGCTTCGACGGAGACCGACGCCACGATCCCCGTCAGTGGCTGCTGGAGTGCGAGGCGCACTTCAGCGCCACCCACATCCCCACCACCAAGTGGACGAAGGCCGCAGTCCGACTCCTGGATGGGCCCGCAGGAGTGTGGGCCCGGGATCACCGCTTCGACGCCTGGGACTGGGCCCAGTGGAAGGACGAACTCCTGGAGGAGTTCAATAGTGAGCAGATCCTCGCGGAACTAGACCTGCGCTTCCGCAGCGAGGAGCAGTCCTCCACCCCCGCCAAGGCCTTCGTGGTCGGCAAGATGGCGTTGTATCGCCGCCTCCACGGGTGTGACCCGCCCGCGAGCACCCTCCTCCACATCCTCCAGTTGATGGGTAAGGGCACGCGGATCTACCTGCAGTGCCCCATGCCGGAGTCGTGGGCGCAACTGCGCGCCGCGGTCCGGAAGATACCGGCCGCCGCCCTTCAGCCCGCGGCAACGCCACCTTGGACTTTTCCAGGGGGACCATGGCGTTCGGGACGTCAGCGCGGACCACCATCTACTGGAGAGGAGCCGATTCCGCACCACCCGCACCCACCCCGCAGGTAAGTCATAATTTCCCTGCCTCTGCAGAACCTGCCTTCCAGCGACTCTTGGAGGAGTATGCCGGCGTATTCCGGGAGGGACCCGTACGCCAGACGTCCTCGATCCAGCACCGGATCACACTGTCTGACCCCCGGCCATTCATCATCCGGCCCTACCGGGTCTCGGACGAGAAGAAGCGCACCATGCAGCAGCACGTGGACGAGATGCTGCAGCAGGGCGTGATTGAGCATAGTACCGCCCGGTACTGCTCCCCGGTAGTCCTGGTGAAGAAGGGGGATGGGACGACACGCTTCTATGTCGACTACAGGCAGCTCAACGCCCGTAGCATCACCGAGCCCGGCAGCTTCCCGGTCATCCAGGAGACGCTGCGCGACCTCGGTACCGCCACGCACTTCAGCACCCTCGACCTCAAGTCGGGGTACTGGCAAGTGCCCCTGCACGAGGAATCGAGGCCCCTGACGGCGTTCGGGACGCCCGATGGCGCCCTGTACCAGTTCCGCGTGATGCCATTCGGGCTGAAGAACGCGCCCGCCACCTTCCAGCGGCTAATGGCCCAGGAGGTTCTCGTGGGCTACATGCGGGACTTCACGATGGCCTACCTGGACGACATCGTCGTGTACTCGTCCAGCCTGGAAGACCACCTCCGCCACCTGCAGCTGGTGTTCGAACGCCTCCAGCAACACGGCCTCACCTGCGCAGCGGTGAAGTGCCGGTTCGGGTATTCGGAGTTCGAATACCTGGGCCACCGCATCCGGGGGCAGACCATCGAGCCGACCACCTGCCATCAGTTGCAGATAACCGCGGCGGCCAGGCCAACCAACCGCAAGCAGCTCCGGGGATTCCTGGGCATGTGCGGTTGGCTGCGCGAATACTTGCCGGGATTCGCGGCAACGTCCGCGCCCCTGACCCGGCTGCTGAGTCCGAAGGTCCCCTTCCGCTGGGACGCCTCCTGCGAGGTTGCCTACAAGGCAATCCAGGGGGAGATGCAGCAACCGCGAGAACTCCACCGCCCGGACATGACGAAGCCCATGGTCCTCCAGACGGACGCGAGCCTGAGCGGACTAGGCGCGGTCCTGTACCAGGAAGTGCAGGGCGAGCGACGCGTCGTAAGTTACGCCAGCGCTGCCCTGCGCCCCGCCGAACGCAGCTACCACTCGAACGAGCTGGAGTGCCTGGCGGTGGTCTGGGCCGTCAACAGGTTCCGGCCCTACCTGGAGCGTCTCCCCTTCACCCTTCGGACGGACAACCGAGCGCTGGTGTGGCTGGATACCATGCGAGGTAAGAACGGGAAGTTAGCGCGGTGGTGTCTTTCCTTGCAGGAACTGGACTTCACCGTCGAGCACTGCCCGGGGAAGGAAAACGAGCTGCCCGATTTCCTCTCCCGCAACCCGCAAGAACCAGCCCCACAGCTCGATACGGCAGAGGAAGAGCGTATACTCTGCCCCGTCCAACCCGCGGCTGGAACCCTCTTCAGGCAACTCCGCGAAGCCCAGAGAGAGGATGCCAGCTGCCAGGCCCTCATCGCACAGTGGGAGGCCGCCCAGGCCGGCCGCCGCGAACCGGGAGACCGAGAACTCCTCCGGCGGTTCGGAGTGTTCGAGGGCGGCCTGTATCGCCATCAAGAAGGAAGGCGCCTGCTGGTCGTGCCGATCGCCAACTACCCGGAGGTACTACGGGCCTTTCACGACCGTGAAGAGGCCGCGCACCCCGGAGGCGACGAGACGCGGAGGGCCATCGAGCGGCACTTCTACGTCCGGCGCCTGCCAGACCTCGTGCGCCAGCACGTGCGCGAGTGTGCCACCTGCCAGGCCGTGAAGCGCCGGCCGCCCACTCCTCCGGCCGCCCTGACTTCACGCCCCGTTACGAGGCCATTCGAGGTATGGGCCGTGGACCACATGGGCCCATACCGGGAGACTGCGTCCGGGTTCCGGTACCTGCTGGTCATCACGGACCTATTTAGCAGGTGGGTCGAGGCGTTCCCCGTCACCTCACCCGCCCCAGCCGTCACCCTCCGAGCGCTGGAGGTGGAAGTCTTCGCCCGCTACGGGTACCCCAGGGAAGTCCTCACGGACAACGCCCCGGGATTCACGAGCCAGCGTTGGAAGGCGCAGCTGCAGCGGTGGGGCATCCGCCAGGCCTACACGCCCGAATATCACCCGCGGGCCAACCCAGTGGAACGGAGGAACCAGGAGCTGAAGAAGGCCTTGAAGGCCCTGCTGTTCGAGACGTACAACGAGCAGTGGGACACCAAGATGCCCCAAGCCCTGGCCGCCCTTCGCCGCCGTACCAACGAGGCCACCAAGATGACCCCCAGCGAAGTGGTGTTCGGATGGAACATCGCCTTGCCGGGGGAATGGGAGGCTGCCCCGGCCGCCCTACCCAACCCAGAGCCTGCACCTGCGCAGTACCGGTTCCAGACGGCCCGCCGGAACCAGGACGCCTACCGCCAACGCTACCAGGACGGAGCCCCGCCAACCCGCTACCAGGTGGGCGACTTGGTGTACCTGCGCGACAGGAACACGACAAGGCGCCGCCCGTTCCAACCCGCCTGGCTGGGGCCTTTCCCAATCAAGGAGGTGATTGGCAACGCGGTGTTCCTGGTGCGGGCCAACCGACGCGACCACCGATGCCACGCGGACCAGCTGAAGCCGGCGCATGTGCGCCAGCCACCGCCCGAGCGAGAGGAAGCCCCGGTGGCTTCCGTGCAGCCGGAAGATGCACCCGCCCCCGAACAAGAGGACACCACCGAAGCGCGGTCCCTGGCGGACGCCTACTACCGTAGCGCCGCCGCCCACATCCACGCAGGGGACCTGTACGCCAAGGCCGAGATGTGCGACGCCGCCCTCAACTTCTACCTCGCCGCCCTAGCCATCACCAACACAGCCAACCTCATCCGGGACGCCGCGAATGGAGTTCCGAGCGTCGTCCTGGGGGGGGCGGCTGTTACCGGGAGCAACTAGTGCCCCGCACTACGTTGTTCCCGCTGCAGTCGTCTTGCCGGTTCGTCCAACCGGAGTACGGACATTTCCGGCGCAACGCCCCCAGAAATACACCGGACTGCTCGGAACTGCATTTAAGCGCGCGTTCCCCGTCTCATCGCTCTCTCTGCCAGACGACTCCGAAGCAACGACATCACAAGGGTATCTGCCTGCACGCTGCCACAGCTGACCTTGCTATACCTTGTGATCTTGCCGAGCGTCGTCACGAGAGAAACCTATATAGTTAACCCGCGCGCTGTACCGCGTATATATATATATATATAGTGCCTAGTGTGTAGTAGCGCTGTATCGCGTATATGTATATACATATAGTCTAGTGCGTAGTAACGCTGTATCGCTTGTATCCTAATTAGTCTAGTGTTAATATAATATTGATCGTGTGCTGCGTTTCATTCCCCTTTTCTGAGCGCTTAATGAAATCGCGGTAACAATTAGTCGTCGTTCGAACGTTCATTCGCTCACACGTCTAAACGCTCGAGCAATAGCAAAGTGAACCAGAGTTCAGTTTTCGGTCCGTGTACCAAAACGTCGAATAATACGTACAACAGTGCCATGTCCGACCCAACGGACAGCTCTTCAGCGGAGGATAATGGGGGCTTTACGGCCCCCAAGGTAAGAAAGAAGCAAAAGCTCACAACCACAAAAAGACACGCTACCCACACACAACCCCGTACCCACTCATAACCGATACCAAGCCCGATCAACAGACGACGACGACGACTACGATATGGAAATAGACACCACCAAAACCAACAACAATAACTCCACCAAACCGAAAAACCACAAAAAACTACCACCGATATACGTATACACAACTAATACGATCAAGCTAACCAAGGAAATTCTCGACATAACCAAATACGACGTCATTATTAAGCACAATGTGGACCATCTTACCGTCAAACCCACAGACATAATCGATGCACTTGCCATCAACAACCACCTTCTAGCAGAGGAAGTAGAGCACTTCACCTACGCCCGCAAACTCGACCGACCCGCCAAAATCATACTAAAGCCAATACCTACCGACGTCGACATCGAAGACATAAAAAACGAATTAACAAACAAACACGATCTCCCATTCTTAGCCACATCCAGACTCAGACAAAATAACAAACCGACAACCTGCATCCTCATCACACTCAGAAAAGACTTCTTAGACCAAGCCACAAAAATAAACAGACTATGCGGACTAACAATAAAAACCGAGCCATACCACAATAATAATGTTCCGCAGTGTCACAACTGCCAAAATTTCGGCCATTCCTCGCACACTTGCCACATGTCACCAAACTGCATGAAATGTACAGGCAAACACGCGACAAAAACATGCACCAAACCCAAAGACACTCCTGCAAAATGCTTCAACTGCAAGCAAGCCCATCCCTCACTATACAAGGGCTGCGAAGCCCTGAAAGCATACAAACGCAACCGAAATACATACTGGACAACCAAAAACCAGACTAACAACAAGAACCACCAACAAATTCCCAGCTCCTCCACCTCCACAAACACACAGCGACAACCTGCACCACGGCGACAAACTGACAACAGCAAAAACATACGCAGAAGCAGTAGCGCCCAAGAATAAACCCACAACAAATACGCACAAACCGACAACACGTTAGGAGAAATCTTCGAAATCTTCACTCTCTTCAAGTCATTTGACTTTATAAAAATCAAAAATACCCTGACAAACCTAGGACATAACCTTAAGACCAAAACTAACGCATTCGACAAAATGCTTCTAGTTGCAGAAGCCATCATAAGCTTATTCAACTAATGACAGGCACCCTCAAAATAATAAAATACAACACCAACGGTCTACGACGACAAAAATATGAACTCATACACTACATTAACGAACACAACCCGGACATACTAATGCTACAAGAAACCTTGCCCTTTTCCACAATACCATGCAACTCAAAACACAACATACACCCAACACGGAAATAACAACAACACAAGACATCGACTCGTTCACTGATCTACTCACGAAACAAATCCAAGACTCTATGCGCGAATCACTTATAAACAAAAAGACAAAAATCACATCCTACTCAATCACACTTCCACCAAACATAATCACACTAATAAAATAAAGAAACAAGACAAGACAAAAACACAAAGACACTAGACACCCACTACTAAAAACAAAAATCAACAAACTCACAAAACAAATCAAAGAACAAATCTCTGACTTCAGCACAAAACAATGGACAACATTCGTAGAAAACAACTCCGATAACCCATACAAACTCCCTAGAATACTCACCAAAAAGCGCTCAAGAATCCCGGCTCTGACGTTCCACAACAAAATAGCAAATTCAGACAAAGACAAAACAAACCTTCTCGCAGAATCACTCGCACAACAATTCGCACCCAACGACCTACCCGACAACAATATAAAAATAAACTGCGACACCTTCTATAATACACTCAAAAACACAGACACTACCAATGACCCGGCACCTAACCTAACCACCAACGACATAAAATTAAAAATCAAAGGACTTACAAACAAGAAAGCACCAGGACCGGACCAAATACCCAACTACATAATAAAATCCATCCCGGAAAACACCCTAAACGCCATTACCACTCTCTACAATGTCATACTAAACTTCTCCCACTATCCAAAATCATGGAAACAAGCCACAATCATTCCAATTCCCAAACCTAACAAACCCAAACACATCACCACGAGCTACAGACCTATCAGTCTCCTTAATACCCTATCCAAAATCCTGGACTCCATAGTACTGGACCATATCACACGATACATCCAAGAACACAACATTCTCCCGAACCACCAGTACGGCTTCAGACAACAACACTCTACAACATTACAACTCCTCCGAATCACAGACCACATACAGACGGCCTTCAACAACCAACACCATACAGCTATACTATCATTAGACGTAGAAAAAGCCTTCGATAAAATCCCACACAAAGTACTTACGTTCAAACTAATTAAACACAACTTTGACATAAAGACATGCAAACTAATACAAGACTACCTACACAACAGGACCTTCTCAGTCAAAATCAACAATACTACATCTAAACCATTTCCAATCCTTGCTGGCGTACCACAAGGATCAGCTCTCGGAGCAATACTATTCAACCTGTACATCTCTGACATGCCTAATCCCTTAGACCAGAGAACCATATACTCACAGTACGCTGACGACACCGCAATACTAACAACCTCCAAAAACCTGTCATTACTCACCGACTTACTTCAGAAAGAAACCACACAGATCACCGACTACTACAACAAATGGGGACTCCAAGTAAACGCCCCTAAAACAGTAGTAACTCACTTCACACGTAAACTGAAATACAACGAACCCAACTAAATCAAAGTACTCAACAATTGGATTAACTGGACAGAGAAACTTAAATACCTAGGACTCACACTGGACAAGAAACTAAACTTCAACACACACATCAACAACACCATAAAAAAAGCCAATTTCAAAATCTCACAACTCATTCCGATAATAACCGCCTCCTCCACCACTCAAGAACACACCATCCTACTCTACAAAACATACATACTACCAATCCTAACATATTCATCTCCTGTTTGGACTACCACAAGTAAATCCAACCTAAGAAGCCTACAAATAATACAAAACAGACTACTCAGACTAGCCACAAGACTACCAAAATACACAACCATTAAAACCCTACACCAGCAAACCGCACAGACAGACCTACAGACAAGACTTAACAAACTAAACCTGAAATTTTACAAAAACATTAAAAACATAAACAACGAAACACTAACTCGACTCACCATACAATCAATACCCAGAACACATAAAACCTCAAGACAATTACTACAAAACCTCACTCATCCTGTCATAACATAACATGACAACACAATATTAACATCAACCCACCAACCCAAAACCTACCAAACAAGTCACGAGCGATGACACACGCCAAACCCTATACAAATAACTAATCCAGGAGAAAGAAGCGCGAGCTTGAAACTCCATGTTACAGGTCCTACAGGTCCCCCAGCACAACACGCCTGCAATAGATTGGCCACAGTGATCTGATAAATACGTATTTATAGCTTGCGTAGAGAAACTCTCACATGAAAAATTTATAAACGCGTTATCCAAGCAGTTATTGTTTCGTGTAGGAGTATATAAAGTTTGAACAAAGCCATGCGATTGTAGTAGATCGCGAAGTATAATTACTTTTTTGAAGTCACCGACAATTATCACGTCCTCATTTATTACAATATCTAGAATTTTTTCAATTTTATTAATGAATATACTATAGTCTCCTAGAGGTGAACGATATACTACAATAATAATAATGTTATTCACATTATATTTGATAGCGGATATTTCGCAATGTATTTCAATGGAAACATCATTTATACTATGTAATGCCTTTAATTCTGCATACTGTTTTACAAGGATAAGTACACCATCGTGAATTCAGTTAGTTTGGGAGAAAGACGATGCAAGCATCCAATGCCCAAGATTCAAGCCACTTCGTAGTTCAATACTAGTTAACCAGTGTTCGCTTACACACACTATATCTGGAATAGCAGTCAGACCATCAGTTAAAAAGTGTTCGAGTTCCAATAATTTATTTCTTAGACACTGGATATTCACATTAAATAGCCTAATCACTGATTTATTCACTAAACTGTCTTTCGGGGCACAGTGCGTGTGATAAAATCCTGAATACAGGCTCCTTTCGGCCTAATTAGAGGGTCAGCAATTTGATCGCGCATATGATCTGGTGCTGAGAGTTTAAAAGAAGCATATATTTCGGGATATCTTGACTGCAACATCTCACATTGAACGCTTCGTAGATTATGTGATTCCATGTGTTCTATGATCTCGTCATTCGTAATGGTTTTATCCAAACGGTAGACATGTAAGTGCCTTATTTTTGGACATGGTCGCACTGACATGGACAGTTTTCACTAAGCGTTTATTACTATTATTTACTTCAGTCCATTCATTTGATTTGCTGTCATCTACTGGCACGTCCGAATTTGTGAAACAAATGTGCTTTACTAGCGCAGCTTGTCCCAATTCAATGGCGGAGATTGCATTTATTGTGTTAATTTTTAACGTGTTACTTGATTGCTGACTAGTGTTATTTATAATTAATTTATTCTTGTTTACCAAGTGTTTATTATTGTTGTATTTGCACTTGGTGTAACAGACGGGGTCTTCACCCCTAGTTAAAGAGTCCGCAATCCTAAAGATTGGTTGGAAACAGCACGCCATGCCGATCTATCCTGAGCTAATCCCTTCATCTCCCTATAGCTATTCATCTCAACATCTTCAACTATCTGACTCACATACTCCAATTTAGGCCTACCTACCCCTCTCTTTCCCTCCACTCTACCTTCTATGATCAATTGCATAATCCCCCCATGCCTAAGGATATGCCCTACTAATCTGTCTCTCCTACGCTGTAACACTCTCCAAATACTTCTCTTCTCCCCTACTAACTCTAGTACATCTTCATTTGTTACTTTATCTTCCCAACCAATCCTCATCATCCTCCTATAACACCACATTTCGAATGCTTGTAATCTACGCTTCTCTTCCTTTCCTATAGTCCAGGCCTCACACCCGTACAGTGCTACACTCCAAACATATACCTTCAGTAATCTTTTTCTAATACCCAAGTCAATATTTGACCTTAAAATCTGTTCCTTTTCTACGAATGCCTTCCTACCCTGTGCTATCCTACACTTTATATCTACCTTGCTTCGATTATCTTTTGTGATTCTACTGCCTAAATAACAAAAATCTGACACTTCTTCGATTCTATTATCTCCTATTGTGATCCTCATTTTTCTACTGCATTCCTTTTTGTCACACCTCATCACTTTAGTTTTACCTATATTTATTTTCATGTTAAAATCCCTAGTCAATACTGCCTGCATACCATTCAATACCCTTTCTAAATTCTTTTCGCTTTCTTCCAATATAGCTATATCGTCGGCGAATCTCAACATATATATTTTCTCTCCCTGTACATTCACACCTACACTATACTCTTCTTTTACTTTGTTTATTGCATCTTCTATATATAGATTAAATAATAACGGTGAAAGTGTACATATATATATATATAAATATATCTTCACCCCTGTTACGATTATATTCCGAGATGGGTCGTCGGAGTTAATCTTATCAATCAAACTAGGATTATGCGGAGCTAGTTTATTGTTTATAATATTTTGTTTCATTTGCTTATTGGTAGATGGTGTCACCAGCTTACTAACAGCCGATTTATTATTAGTATTAAACGAAATTTTCTCATTTAAAAGATCCACTTTGTCTAGTAAAGTAGGTATGATTGTTTCTTTGTCAATAATAATTGCTTTCAAATATTTCACTTCAAGCATTAGGCTTGCTTTGTCACTGATGTCTTCTAGACTAATTATCCGAATAGTAGAATTCAATTCAACGTTATCTGTTTCCACTTCATAACAGTTTAAGTTTTTATCCAATATCACTGAATTTTTTTACTTCTTAACACATCCTGGATGATAGGTAACATCACAGTTGACACATTTTGGCCCAGTTAAGGCAATAGCTTTACATTTGCATACTTTTTGCATCAGAGGAGAAATGGATCCGTCAATTGCCTTGGCGGCCTTTTTAGATGCAAACAGCTAGAAAATGAATATAGGACTCATCCATTTATCAAACCTCAGTCAGCGATAGCCACTTTCATCTACACTGACCTCAAACGCATATGGCAAGGAATATTATTCCTGAACTCTCATGGAGATAGTTTCCTGCCTCTAAGACATTCACACGCTGAAGTCTGCTTCTTAGACATTCACACGCAGAAGACCTGCCTCTCAGACATTCACACGGATAAGTTAGGTTATCTCTGGCCTTAAACCTGTTCCTGGAAATGGCAGCCACAAGACGAATAATGGTGATATCAAAGTTGTTCATACCGTCTTTGCCTGGGCGAACTCAGATTCCGTCTTCTTTATATTTCTAACTTCCGTTAGAATGTATTGTGCTTGGGAAACTGACAGCAGACCCAGAACCTCCTCGTGTCTGGTACAAAAAAAATCAAATCAAACTTGTCTCCCTTTGGTCCAAACTCGTATTCGATCATTATTGGATCAACAATTTCTGAGCAGGTGAGTGGGAGCAAGTTATAGTCTCTTTCAAGGTGCTCAAAGTCAAATTCTTTAAGCTGTCTTTCTACCTTTTGCAAGCCGATAAGGCTATTGATAATGACTAATAGTTTTTAGGTTGATCATTGATGCAAAGATGAATAACGCTAGGGCTATACCAGAAGAGATCAACCAGGTCGATGTTATAAGTTGATTTTAAATTGTGTTAAATATGAGAAAGATTAGGGTGTTCAGTAATTGCGGCAAAAACAGCAAAAAAGACTTTGAAAAACCTCTACAAAAAATTACCTACTAAATTAACACGTTAACATCGTATTACATATTTACAAACAAAAACTGTAACACAATAAAATCAACAAAACAATAAAATAAACAGAACAGCACATAGTCTAAACTCGGATAATTTAGTGATATTAAGAACTATGTTCATTATAGCATTTGTAAACTAAAAGGAACAAAACGAAGTTTGTTCTGAAAAAGGTCTTCATCTGTTAGATGCTGTTAGCCTCTTCTTTCTTTATTTGATCCAATTCGAATTTTCGTTTAGAATAATAATACATGCTACACATAATATAACGTTTTTTTCTCTTATCTTTACCGATATTAATTTCCTTTTGGCTTATAAGCATTTGATATACTTCTTGCCCTTGTGTTAACTTTTGAATATTCTGCTTTTGACGTGTCTCTTCTATTTTCTCGTCACTTAAAATTTTTTGGGTATTCTTAGATCTATTTCTGTAGTCTTCTTAGGGTATTTGTGATAATTCTTCCAGGCAGAACCTAGAACTTTTGTGCTTTCGTTGTGCATCGTATTTTGTTGTGGATGTTTCAAGTAGTATCTCATTTGTGTGGTTTATGATGGAGTTGTGGAATTTCTTGCTGAGTTTTGTTATGTGATCTTCAAGTGTGTCTATTTCAAGTGCTTTATAGAGTGTTGTGTTTTTGGTGAATCTCTCTGCTTTTGTTGCTGTTCCTATAAATTTTGTTTCAATTACGTTGATTTTCTTTTTCCTGGTTTTTGTTAGTGCGTTGTACCATATCGGTGCAGAGTATGTGATGAAACGTTTTACGTATATGTTGTTTCGTTTCTTGGCGTGGTGAGGTTTCAGTTTTGCGTTTTTGATAATTTTGTATAGTTTTGCCATTGTGTTGACTTTCTTTCTGACATGGTTTCAGTGTGATTCAAAGTTGAGCTTCTGATCTAGTACTAGTCCTAGATATTTGGCTTCCTTTTTCCATTTGATGTTTTTGAATTTGTGCTTTACTGAGCTTATTTCTTCTACCTTTATCTTTTATTTGTGGAAGATAACTGCTTCAGTTTTTACTGCGTTGACGTTCATTCCCCGTTTATTAAAGTGGTTGATGACGTCTTCCATGTGGTTGGTCAGATGTCTATGCTCTTGGATATGCACATTATGGCTGTATCGTCTGCGTAAATTGCAGTTTTTATTCTGTGGTCTTCAGGTTCAGGTAAGTCGTTTATGAATATTATAAATAGCGTTAGTCCCGTGCACTGCCCTGCGGTACCTCTCATTTGATTTCTCTTGGATTGGATGCTTTGTTGATGGTTACTCTGTATTCTCTGTTTTGTAGGTAGCTTTGTACGGTTTTTATCAGCCTCTTATATATGTTTAGTTCTTACATTTTGTGTGCTATCGCGTGGTGCGGCACCTTGTCAAAGGCTTTTTCTAAGTCGAGCATGATTAGCCCCGTCATTTTCTTCTTGTTAAAGCCGGTCTGGATTATGTCTACCACTCTTAGTTGTTGTTGTGCTGTTTAGTGTTTTTTTCGAATCCGAATTGTTCCGGTGCATAGAGCTCCTGTTCTGTGGTTGGTTTTCATGTCGTTCAGAATAGTTTTTAGAGTCTTGCTTAGGGTATTCAGCAGACTAATAGGTCTGTAATTTTTAGGATTTGTATGATCATTGCCTGGTTTTGGTACCGGTATTATATTTGCCTTTTTCTATGCTATCGCGAAGTAGGTGGTCTCTAGTATGGCATTGTAGATTTTTGTAATTTGAAGTAATATTTTCACTGGGAGTTCTTTTAGTGCATAGTTTGGGAATTGATTAAATCTGGGGGCTTTGTTCCACGATAGCTGTGTACACTATGGGTGTTTCTATCTTGATTTCACTTAGTGTTTCTGCGTCTATATTCGCTATTTGCTCATTTGTTTGTTGCTTAGACCATATATACTTATAGAGACGCCTTATCGCTTATGCGGCGAAGCCAACATAGAACGTAGCGTGTTACGTCAGTTGTGGGCAAGAACGCGTAGGGAGTATACATCAATAAAACAAATATCTATTACTTGCATTTATACGAGACTTTTATTTAAAAAAAAAACAGTATATTAAACTAGTAATTTCTAGCTATATATTATTAAATAGAAAGAAAGTATAATTATGTAACTAATCATAATAAATTAAGACAATAACACAATTATTGGTTACAAAATAAAATTGTTTTAGTCAGCTTACTTCTTATTCGGTTCTCATTTTTATTAAAAGATTCTCCTATATGGTCTAATCATATATTACAGTAGTGAAAGGCAATTATTTTAGCCAAATTTATGATATGATTAGATTCGACATCATGATCCAATAAAACCGGTTTTTCTCTGACTTACACATAGAAGCTCACCATTTTCCGAAGAATTAAGACATGTTAAATGTTTTGGCTGCAATTTGAAATTTTTTTGCAACCGAGGATCCAGGCAATGCTGATTCCTTATTGTGGGGTAAATACCAACTATTTACGGATGCGGACTTAGTTGATAAATAAAGTGAAAGTCACACTGTGTTTGAATAATATATTAAATGTAAACTAAAAAATATTAACAAACACAAATAAAATTGTTGATATAAAAATATTATAATTCGAAATTTTATTATAATATTAGAGGTTGAAAATTGAAAGTGAAAATGTGGTCGTTTTTATAGATCAACGAGAACTAACTACAAGTTTAAAATTTTACATACATAATGAAATTGTGAAATACATGCAAATTATTTTAAACAGAGTATAGAATTGATCAATAATAGTGCAAGATTAAAATACAACCAAAGTACTTTATACAGATGCGCAAGAGTGGCCAATGAAATATAGGAAGAAATGTCCCTAGCCACATCCACACGGAAGAAGGAACTTCTCCCTTGTTAAATGTAGCAAATGCGCATGCGAAATAAACTCCACGTTAGTCTTTCCAACATTTAGGAGGAGTCCGTTTCTTTCGCTGCAAATCGTCATTTTTCCCATGATATCTTGCGTACTCAAGTGTAACTTGGTTCCCGAGTCGGAAGAGATGAGTACATTTGAGTCATCAGCGTATAGTATAACCCTCAGATCATTTCCTTGTAGGCAAGTTGGTAGATCGTTTATGAATAGGAGGAAGAACAGGGGCTCTCGATTGGTCCCCTGTGGCACACCGATATTGTTTTCTCTATAAGCTGATATCAGGCCGTTCCAGTGAACGGTTTGTCTTCTGTGTGTCAGGTAACTCTGCACCCAGTTATTGGATAAGCCTCGTATTCCCATACCTTCCATTTTCACTAGGAGCAACTCGTGATCGACGCAGTCAAGCGCCGAGGAAAAGTCAAAATATAGACTCATCTCTTTCTGCTTTTTGCCTAGCGCGTCATATATGTAGGATGTTGCCTCTGTTGCCGCGGTTGATGTCTATCTGCCCTTGATAAATCCGTGCTGGCATTCAGAAATTAGGCGATGTTTCTTTAGGAATTCTAATAGTCTATTGTGAAAATTTGTTTCTAAGATTTTCGACAGTTGGTTTTGTACCGCTATGGGTCTGTAATTGTTGAAGTCGTGTCTGTGTGGTACTTCCTCTGCTTGGAACAAGTTTTTTTGCGATAATGAGCAGTCCTCCTCTGTTGTAATCGCATCTAGCGTAGTTTGCTATTATTTTGTATCCGGTAAGTTGAAGCTTCTCGGCGTTATGGTGAGTCAGCCTGTTCTCGTAGATTATATAGATATATATGTTGTAGTTGTAGAGTAGTGTGTCTAATTCGTGCACTTTATTTGTGTTAGAAATTCCTTGTATGTTGATAGACGCTATGGTTATCTCCGTTTCCTTCTTGTTTGGTCGCCGTAGGTGAGTGATTGTTTCGTCTGGATACGCATTGTAGTTAAATTTTGCTATGTTGTGGTCTCGCGTTTTGGTCGGCCCGTGTTTGATGTGCGGCGACTGGGGGGGGGCTCAGTTACTTCTTCGAAGACTCTTGTACGGCTGAATCTAAAAAATCCTGGTTTGGCGATCTGTTTTCCTTCATTCTTCTATGCAGGTCAAAGTTGAAGCATTTGAAGGCTATCCAGACGGCCAGAAGAGGCCATCGTAGACGTCTTTTTTGAAGGCGAAGTCCACGCCGAACATAAACATTTATGGTGTGTATTCCTGTATTAGTTTTCTTGTACGGTAATTTCTTTGTTTAAGACTTTTTCCTTCCTCTTGATATATGCAGTGATTTTGTCTTCGCTGACCGTCGGCTTTCCTTTTGATATGAATAACCATACTTTCTTGTCGGCGGCGGAGAAGCTGGTGTCTTCGGAGCTATCCCCATTACCAGCTACGTTTTTTCTGCGTTGGGTACTCAAACACCTTCGGCTCTTGACAGTGATGTAACCGTCTCTAATTTCCTGTGTTGATTCTTTCTCCTTGCTATCTGGAGTACTATGGCTGCATGTTTTGTGGTTGTCTACTCGTGCTTCCGCCCGGGGGGGAGCTCTGGGCTCCATTTATTTGCGGTTAGTTGTTATCTGTGTGTTCGCTCCAGTTATTGTTATTGTACCGGTTTCGGCCCGGGTTATGTGGGATGTCTCGGTGTTATTTACAATTGTATGGGTTTTGTTACCCCAGGCTGGCTTCCTTACGATCTGGTTGCCTTCCCCATTTTTCGTGCTTGTTAAAAGTCTAATCAGGTCTCGGTTGGAGGCCTCTAGATTCTGTACATGATACTTCAGTTTCAGTATGTCGGCTTTCAGGGTGCGTGTAATTTCGGCAACTATGTTTGATACATATTTCTTGAGTTCATTCTGTTCCATTGTCTTTTCCTCTTTCTCGCACGTAGAGCTGTGCTCTGGGATCCTTCCCTCGTTCCCAGTACCACGTTTCGCGTGTTTTTTATTGGTTTATTAGTTGAATTTTTCTTAGGCCGGAACATTCTTGGTGAATCCATTGCTTGCACGTTATGTTCCAGCATTGTATCGAGTTATTTCCGACTTTCTTCTTACATTTGCCGCAAATAAACTTGTCGGCCATATTGCCAGATACCTTTCCCGTATTATGTATAATACGTATATCATCGATTACATCGATTACAAGCGAACTGTGTGCGTATACCTCTTTTTGTTTCGCTCATTCTTAGTAAATAACCTTGGCCTCTCGTAGTTCTTCGACTATCGATAAAATTTCATTATCATGACCTATATTTTCAGCCTGTTTGGAGGCATTTAGTAAACACATAAATGATTTACCATATAAAACCATAAACTAAATTTATATTAATTTTTACCAACCATAGTTGCTTATTTAAATTTAAGTATATCATGTAAAATATATTTAATATCTATACACATTTATCAAGATTTAATATAAGTTTACTATAAAATAATGTAAAAATATAATATTTCTATTACAAAAAAAAATAAAAGACGGACAAATTAAGCATTATTATAATAATATCATTATGTGTTATTTATCGCATGAAAATTAAATAACAACGAATTATCTGCATTTTTTTATATAATTTATTAAAAAGTAACTTAATAAATAGTAGTAATATTACAATACATTTGATTTATTTATCAAAATATTATGCGATTTATCTAATCCAAGCCATTTAATTTTATTACACTTTATTATTCTTCTCAAAATTTTCTCCTGCAAATATATATTATTATGCTTCGTTTTCTGTAACTCTTCTTTATAGAATGCACCGATAATTGGCTTTTGATTCATATCCTCCAGCAGATAAATAATTGGGTTAGATACTTTAACTTGAACTACTTTAAAAATTTCAGTTGCCCATTTTGGTGTATATCCTTTCGCAAATTGAGCTTTTGCTTTGCTGATTCGCGGAGTGTTTCCATCCACTTCATAATGAACCCTCAAAAGACATTCAGTTAATGTTGCTTGTGTCTTTACTTTGGGAGTCCTTCTATCAATTTGCTACAGATTATTATATAGCTCATCGATTCTAGTTATTTCCTTCTGGAGCTTTGGTGTTTCCCGATTAATCTAATAAATATCTTCATATATTTTGTCAATCCTAGGCAGTTGAGTCTTTTGAATGGTTTCAAGTTTATGTATAGCGCCATCTTATTCATTACGCCGTTTAAGGTGTGCTGGTCTCGCTCTATCCAGTCGGCCTACTTCATTTTGCTGAAACTTTAGATCTTTTTCCATAAATTTCGATCCTGTTTCTAGCGCAGATTTAACATCGCTCTTAATCTTTATTATATCCTCTTTTCGATTTTGGGAAAGGATGTTCAATTGACTATCCAAGTTCTGAATAATCGCCATCTTCTTATCAATCGTCTCATCCATATCATGTTTATTCCGATCTATGAGATTGTTCCCAGCCAACAATGTGCTATCATAGTAAAGTGCATGTAATATGTAAATCTAGGATCTTTACATTTTCTAATAATAAGGATATTTCTTCAACTTTGCTCTTGGAAAAGCGCATAGTTTTATTGTGTTTTGCACCATGTATCCAGAATTTCATAATTTTTTTGACAACTCCTAAGCATATTAAATGCATGTAATCTAATGGTACTTGCGACACCATTCCTATGGATAATGTTTCCAATTTTGAGGTTGTTTTATGGTGTTCTGCGTACCGTTTTTCAATAAATGAAGCATCAGTTCTCAACGTAGAATTACTATCCGAATAAACCACACGATTGTCACAATAGTCTCCTTCTTGTATGCATTTTGAGCATCCGAAATATGCATTGTGACCTTTGACACCTGTTACGAATGTCTTAGCCGGTGCATCACAAATAATTGCCTTAATTGATACATTTATTTCAGAATCGTAAATTAATAATCCGTTCATTGTTAGAACCTTTGCTTCTTCGACAAATGGTTTTAAAAATATGTTGCAATCCATTGGTTTGGTTAGTCCATGGTAGACTCCTATCACAAAAGGTTTCGTGTAAAATATATCAACGATTGCTCCTAAAATTGGCCAAAACTGGTTTGAGGTGTTATGAAATAATGGCAATCCGTCAATATTAATATTAACAATTACGTTTTTCGGTATTCTTTCATAATTTTGCAAAATAGAATCTTGTAACTGCTTTTTAAAACCAAAATGGACGTATTCGCCCCCATTCCCTGAAGTTATATATTCCGACGCTAATCTGGGAGTTTTCAGTAACGTACGCGCATCCTTAGGGAGATATAAACCATCAACAATCGATAATATGCCTAAAAGATGGGTTACACCCGCTAGTGGAACATTGAATATTTGTTTCCAAGCCCGCAATCCTTCAGCAACAATTGTTGTAACCTCTGCTTCACGTTCTTTATTGGGCAACATTGGTTCATTTTTAGAAGGCAGGGTTTCCTCTTCTTGTCTTAATTTAGCACTTTCATTGGATGCCTGAGGGGCTATAGTAGCAGCATCCACTTTCTGGTTTATATCATTTGTTGTCACTTTACGTTTATCACTTAATATTGGATTAAGTCGAACTCTCTTTGCACAATGTTCACTAGCTGCATTAATTAATTGTATTCTTTTTTGTTTTAACCTTAATCGTTGCCCAGAATACGTTAAGTGACAGAAATTTTTTCTATGCATAATGTATAAACATAAATTAGTTCTTCAAGAACAAAATCACCTGATTGAATACAACTATCCGCAATGCACATATATTGGTCGAGAAACGTTTTTAAATATTCCAATAGGTCTAAACCGGTGTTTCCCAATGTGAGTCCATAGCCCCACGTGGGGGCAATTTTATTGTTCCGGGAGGCTATTCCTTGTCTTGAGTTTAAAGGCTCTATAGACACAAAACAGATGTTACCAAATGGCAATAGAATATTAACAGTCAAAGAGAACAACTTCCGCCCCTTCACAGAATCTTCGGACCTCCAGTCCAATGTACAGACATTATTGTCTGAAAACTTACAATGTCTCATACCTACCATTCGATTTAATCCTAAGATACTATTCTTTATACAGTATGTGATTTTTTTGTGTATACATATATAGCATGTATTCATGAGTGTATCTGCGAAAACGGGTTATATGTACATCGTGGCAAAAGTAAAGTAATGAAGAGAAATTCATTTGAAAATGATTATGCATGTTGAACGTCCTCTAATTTAACTCAGAAGCTTACAAGTGCTTCCTATTATTAATTACAGAGAATTGAATTAGGGACAAACACCTGGTATTGAAAAAACCCATCCGTATAATTAGAAGCGTATTAGCACTGGTAAATCAAACTTGAATGTAAATAATTTTTGGATCATATAATTTAATGCTCTTTTAAAGTATTAATTCCTGTTTCTACAGAACATTAAAAGTTTTAAAAAATTGTAAATTATTACGAACATTTAATATTTTTTATGTTGGCCGTAATATTGTTCAAATATGCAAAGAAACAGCCAATATATTTCATTATCAAAACATCATAATGTAGGTCAAGAAGACAACAACATAATGAACGAATTTATGAAGGATTTAAATTACACTCTATATATTATGATTTCATACACTACGTCTTTTCTATTAATAGGCATACTTCTAAGATATTCAAGAAATTGGTGCAATTGCAAAGGCGTGGAAATACCTATTTCTTTCCAAAACATCCATCTATATAGGACAATATACGTCGCTAACAATGACGTGGCACTTCTTAAACTTTTCGCTTTACCTAACTTGTCGCTCGTTCTGTAAAGTTTCATACACGTGTCTTATCCATTAAATACTACTGACAGAAAACTGATTTAACATATACGTCTCGAAGACCCAGTAATTCAGAATTTAAAAAACGCCGTATTTAAGTGAAACTCAAATTTTTAAATAAAAACGTTCAATAGTTTCTAAAAAAAAATTATCGACTGTATTAAATAATAGTATAGAATATCACCCACACTGAAATGGGGACATAGTAATTCTTTGCGTTGCGGTATTTGGGTGATATTTTATACTACGTTCAATAGTTATTTATAATTAGAAATTAAATATATATTTTTAAGATGATATGGCTACTACAATATATGCGGAATTTCAGAATTCAAGCAAATGTAATGAACCCTGTCATTTTACCTATTGTCAGTGTCTTCGCCTAACTATTAACCTTTTCTTTAATATCTATTTTCTCATTATAATATAATCTTACCTACCTGTTCCTAAGCCTTTATAATGATGTTTCAAGTACCTTTCAATTACCAAACTTCCCCATCATTATTATTGTATTCTTATAATCCATTCCAGTCCCTCTATAAACTACTCTCCCTTCTTGTTTTGTTGTGTTAGTTTAAGTATATATATAAGACTTGTACATACAGGAAAGACTCGCATAACTATCAATAATCATAACTATACGCTGCCTATAACCATCAATGACTTCTTTCAAATAAACTTTATGCAGTACGCATAAAAACTCTTCACATCCGTCTTGTGCTTTACGTTAAAACCCTAATTCGTTCTAATAAAATATTGATATTTTATTACTACACAAATAAATCATTTGTATTATTATACAAATTGGCGCAGTCACTCTTATCCAAAACCACCTATCCGCTACGCATTACAAAAGTGGCGCAGTCGGTAGGATACATTTGTGAGTTACGTTGAACTCCAACCGCGTTCCCAGCCAATATTTCACCATTACTATACAAAAGAAGAATCAACATCGAAGAAAAGAAGCCTCTCCATAACCCGGCGTACCAACATACAGTTTCCAGTAACCAACAACAGTATTCCAACAACCAACATCAGCATTCTAGCAACCAGCATCAGCACAGCTCCCGAGCCAGGCCCAGATTTCCACCCGAGACGAACTACCGTTCACACTGTCCGCTGTTATATTATTGTAAGTGAGACGATTTTTTTTTTTTGGTGTTTGCGTATCGCTTCATTTTTATCCCATAAGTAAATTACTGTACCTGTAAAAATCAAAATGGCCAATAATTTTAACATTGCCCTTACCATTATACAACAGGCTAGTTTTAACGGTATACCCGAAACGTTGGGTGCATTTCTTTCGTTGTGTGAGGACGCACTTAGCTTGGTTTCACGAGACAAAAAAGATGTGTTCCTTATGATTATAAAATCAAAGATATCCGGCGAGGCCGAAATACGAGTCAGGGCGAGAGACATTAACAATTTTGATGCCCTTCAAACGTTTTTAAAAGCAGAATATTCATGCAAAGAGTGCTTTTCTACTCTATTTAGCAACCTTTTAAATTGCAGACCAGGATCTGACGAAAAGATTAAATCATTTGGTTCTCGAGTGGAGAAATGTTATTTGGATTTAATTAATACTATTGATCACGATTTAAGGCCAGATGAACACAAAGCTCAATTAAACCTATTGAATAAACAAGCTTTAATCTTATTTTTAAACCAACTGCCCCCCTTTCTTAAAACCATGGTGAAGGCTCAATCCCCCTGTAACTTAGAAACGGCAATGTCGTTGGCTTCCGCTGAAGATTCTGAATATGGATCTGATGCTTTTATACCCCAACAGCACACTAGCATATTTTGTCATATTTGCAAAACTAGCAACCACAATACCGATATTTGTAGATTCAACAGTCTCTCTCACATCTCACCTACAGGCAGACGTAGTAACGCGTCTACAAGTAATACTAGTAATAATAATAATATATCGTGCAATTACTGTAAAAATCGTGGTCATGTCATTCAAGATTGCAGAAAACGATTATTTAATAACCAAAATAAAAACAACTTTAGTAATTCAGGTAGCCGATCTAAGAATTATCTTGATAATTTCTCTGTGAACGACCGTACATCGCGGCGCATCCCACCGCAAAACTACAATACTTCCTTCAGATCTGATAATAACATAAACTCGCCTTCAGCTCAATATAATAATACACGAAATATTGAAGCCGACCAAACTACTTCTGAAACTTTAAACCCCGAGGCTTCCGGGATTCAGGTCGATTCCCGGGCAGCCGATTTCCAGACCGAATTTTCAAATTAAATTTGCTAGGCGCATCAACAAACATAGTTTTAAAATCATCAGATTTTTTACATGATGCTAAATTCTTAATTGACTCCGGCAGCGAGTTATCATTAATAAAATTGTCGCTATTGCAACCATTTGTTCCTTGTATTAAAGACCATTCAATTTCTTTGAAAGGAATTGATCGCAATTCTGCCCCGATTAAAACGATTTGCCATTGTAATATAAAAATCTCTCTTAATAACGCAGTTTATTCACATACATTTTTTGTAGTACCTGATTCATTCCCTATTAATTTTAATGGTATCATTGGTAACGATTTTTTAACCGTCAACAATGTTATATTAAATTTTCAAAACAACAAATTACTTATAGGTACAAATTCTTTCCCACTTCATAATGAATATATAAATATTCATATCCCTGAAGCAGTTGCGTTAAATTCAACAAAAAAACATATTAAACCGACATACGAGCATGTCATTAATTCAAATCTTGCTGACAATAATCACGGTCAAACATCCGTCTCTATTTCTCGTGAATATCCAATCCTTTCCAATGCATCAAAGTCTCATAGTAATTCGACATACGAGCATGTCATTAACTCGAGTCTTGTGGATGATAATCGCGACCAAATTCATGTTTCTCTTTCAGCCGAAATACCAAATTCTTTCGATGTATCAAAGTTTCATATAAATCCGACATACGTGCATGTCGCTAATTCTGACTCTATAGACCCAATTTCCTATCCCAAACCAAAATCTGCACCAAGTTCTTCTAAACCCACGAAACTTCCTCCTAACATTACGAATGATTCAATTAAGTTTACCAACCGAAATCAAATTGTCGCAGCTAGATCAGAAACCGTTGTAGCGGTTAAAGTAACGAACCCTCATTTAAAAGAAGGAATTATTCCTAATATTATGTTAGAAAATGATATTTACTTATGCAACAGCTTAGTACGAACATACGAAGGTAGGGTAATCACTACAATCCTAAATTCATCTAATAATGACTTTAATGTTAGTAACATACAAATCACTTTAGAAGAATTCACACCAATTCATAATATCCGAACTAATACTATAAACATTAATAACGATAACGATAATTCAAACCCCGATAGATTGAATGTTTTATTGAATTCTATTAATACTTCGCATTTGAATTCTGAAGAATATAACGCCATAGCTGATATTTGTAAGGAATATAACCATATATTTTACTTAGAAGGGGACAGTTTATCTTGCACTGATCTGATCGAACATGATATTCATACAACCACCGATATCCCAGTAACTGTAAAAAACTATCGTTATCCGGAAACTCTAAAATCAGAAGTTGAAAGCCAAGTAAAATCAATGTTGGATCAGAATATAATTAAGCCTTCGCGTAGCCCGTGGAATTCCCCAGTCTGGGTTGTTCCTAAAAAGCCAGATGCAGCCGGCAACAAACAATGGCGTGTTGTAGTCGATTACAGGAAGCTTAATGAAATCACCGTCGGAGATAGTTATCCCTTGCCCTTAATAGAAGAAATCCTTGATGCCCTAGGTTCCTGTAGATATTTTTCTACTCTAGATCTTACTTCCGGGTTCCATCAAATTAAAATTAACCCAAGTCATACACAGAAAACAGCTTTTAGCGTTCCACAGGGACATTTCGAGTTTAATCGTATGAGTTTCGGTCTAAAATCTGCTCCGGCTAGTTTTCAAAGATTGATGAACATTGCGCTGTCCGGTCTTCAAAATAGTCTACGATGTTTAGTCTATTTAGACGACATAGTTATTTTTTCAGATTGTTTAGAAAATCATATTAGTAAATTGCGTGATGTCTTTGATCGCTTGTCATTTCACAACTTAAAAATTGAACCAAAAAAGTGTCATTTCCTTAGACACGAAGTCGTGTACCTAGGACACTTGATAACGGAGAACGGGGTTATGCCAGATCCAAAAAAAGTCGCGTGCGTAAAAAATTGTAAGGAAATAAAATCATTGCTCGGATTAGCAGGATACTATCGCAAATTCATTAAGGACTTCAGTAAATTATCACAACCACTATCGAAACTCTTGCGAAAGAACGTTCCGTTTCTTTGGACGAGCTATCAGCAAGATGCTTTTGAAAAGCTGAAAGTCGCCTTATGCAGTGAACCAGTATTACAATTTCCAAATTTCAGTAATGAATTTATTTTGACATGTGATTCATCTAACTTCGCAATTGGATCTGTGCTTTCCCAATTACCCAATAACCTGCCAATCGCATACTATAGTCGAATTCTCAATAAAGCGGAACAAAACTATGACATCTGCTCAAAAGAACTATTGGCAATAGTAGCATCCATAAAACATTTTCGACCATATCTTTTCGGGAGGAGATTTAAAGTAGTTACAGATAACATAGCATTAAAATATCTATCTAACGTAACCGATCCCAGCTCGCGTCTATTACGCTATCGCCTTCTCCTAGAGGAATTTGACTATTACGTCGAGTACAAGCCTGGAAAAGTAAATAAGGTTGCGGATGGACTTAGTAGAATCAAAACCACTCCAGATCTAGGAAATGAAAATCGCAACGTGCACATTTTTAATATCACGGAAGGTACTTATGAACATTTTTTAAAGTCTTTGGAGACTACCGTTGTATCATATGATAAAATTAATGATTTTAACGAAGAATTAGTTTCTGCTAAAGATAACATTGTTGTGTTTCTTCCAGTAGATTTTGACCTTAACAATAGTAATAGCGTTATTAAGAACATGCTTTCTAGATTCGATCATTTAGACAGATTACAGTGCTTAACTCCGAAATTAAATGATATGCATACTATTCAAGAAGGCAATCATTCTATCATATATATATTTAACAAGACACATTATTGGGAAACTTGTGAGTATAGACATATATTTTGTTTGTTACTGAATCTTAGAAGCAAATTAATGGTATCGAAACTTAAGTCAGTGAGCATATCCAGAATAATTACTAGTTACGATAAGATACATTGGAATAAAATCAGATCTATGCTAAGATACATTTTCAAAGACACCGCTATCGAAATCAATATTTATCACAACAATCTCATTACCCCTGACGAAAATCATATATCCGACATCATAGCAGAAAATCACGATACACCTGCAGCAGGTCACTTAGGATTCACAAAAACTTGTAAACGAATTAAACAACTTTACAAGTGGAAAAATATGAAACAAGATATTGTAGATTACATTAAGTCGTGCGAATCATGCCAACTAAATAAATTAAATAGGCGAAAACACAGGCAACCTATGGAAATTACCACCACGTCTTCAAAACCGCTAGAAAAGGTTTTCCTCGATATAGTAGGTCCGCTTCAAATGACTACAAATGGAAATAGGTACATCCTGACTCTACAAGACGACCTAACAAAATTTTCTCAAGCATACCCCATCCCCAATCACGAATCAATTACCGTAGCCGACGTGTTTGTAAAGAGATTCATTTTCCGTTTTGGTATACCTCACTGCATTCTAACAGACCAAGGTCAAGAGTTTAACTCATCTCTAATGAAAGAAATTTCCAAATTATTTAAGATCAAACATGTGGTAACTACAGCTTACAGGCCTCAAAGCAACGGAGCGTTAGAACGTTCCCATTTAACTCTAGCTGACTATTTAAAACATTATACCAATGAACAAAATGATTGGGACAACTTTCTAGACTTTGCAATGTTTAGCTATAATACCTCTGTTCACACGAGTACTAAATTCTCACCCTACCATCTATTGTTTGGTTACCATCCCGCCCTTCCTAGAGATTTAACCAGAAACCCTGAATTTAAATACACGTACGATGATTATGTAGACGAGCTGAAAATGCGACTCCAAACTACACAAAAGCTTGCGCGTCAACATCTGTTAGATTCTAAGGCTATCAATAAAAAATATTATGATAAGAAATCGAACCCTCAAAATCTTCAAGTCGGTGATTCAGTGTTTTTAGAAAACTTAATTAATAAGCCGGGCAAATCAAAAAAATTGTGCCCTAGATACGAAGGTCCATATTTTATAACCGAAATAATTTCTAAGACCAATAGTAAGATAAAAGTAAAAAATAAAGAAAAAATTGTTCACAATGATACGCTCAAATATGCTTTCCTTTCAAATTAATATTGTTCATTGGTTGTACAAAAAAAAAAAAAAAACGGTACCATTCACTCATCCCCGCAGTATGGAAATCGAGACATTAAAAGTTACTAGTAAGTAAATTATATGGAATTGTATATAGTTCTAAACACATTCCCCACTCGAAACCAGATGATTCTGGCCATGTTCACTGGATGGCAATTATAATCGCTGCCACAGCTAACTTCTTAAATTTTGGTTATGCCCCAATTATATTAATTAAATATTTTCCGATTCAATCACCTGTACAAAGACAATCCGGACAAGTTCAACCATTTTGAATGATAACCAAGCTGTTCATCCTTATACACATCATGCACCAACGTGTTAATTTATGATGGTCCCAACAAAAGATCATCTTTTGTCTTAACTTTAATACAGGAAATGAAGCTGTACGCAAATTCTTTTGGAAACTTGTCTCACCTGTATATTTTCAATCAGAGCATATTTGTGTCTTTCTGTATATTTCAATTTACTTTACAAAATTCATCATTTAATTAACTTTGCACTATACATTTTATTGAATAGATTTATGTTAGAATCATTAATTGTAAGTAATCGTATATTATATTCTTTTCAGATTCATTATTATAAAATTGTAACAATAACAACCTTAGGATAGTATGTAGGTAATTATATAAACTAATAATATTGATTACAGAATTATTAAAAACAATAATAGCACATAATATCTTTTATCATATTATGTATTTGTGCTCTATTTTTTTGTGTCTGCTCCCTATATATGTTTCTGACCTAAATTCGTTCTTGTGTTCAATAATATATATTTTCTCCTTTCTCATACTAATGTAAAGGTTTGCATTAATCAAAATATTTTATAGTCATAAAATATTTTTCATATAACGGGGGGAGTGTAATGAACCCTGTCATTTTACCTATTGTCAGTGTCTTCGCCTAACTATTAACCTTTTCTTTGATATCTATTTTCTCATTATAATATAATTTTACCTACCTGTTCCTAAGCCTTTATAATGATATTTCAAGTACCTTTCAATTACCAAACTTCCCCATCATTATTATTGTATTCTTATAATCCATTCCAGTCCCTCTATAAACTAATATTTTAACTACTCTCCCTTCTTGTTTTGTTGTGTTAGTTTAAGTATATATATAAGACTTGTACATACAGAAAAAGCTCGGCATAACTATCAATAATCATAACTATACGTTGCCTATAACCATCAATGACTTCTTTCAAATAAACTTTATGCAGTACGCATAAAAACTCTTCACATCCGTCTTGTGCTTTACGTTAAAACCCTAATTCGTTCTAATAAAATATTGATATTTTATTACTACACAAATAAATCATTTGTATTATTATACAAATTGGCGCAGTCACTCTTATCCAAAACCACCTATCCGCTACGCATTACATGTATTTAACAAATATTTTGCAAATATTAGTGCTCCTCCCACAACTGCTTCCACTAATAATGATGATGACAATCAGTTATCTCAATCATGTGATGCAATTAAAATATGTAATGTTCCAGTTCCGGATGGAAACATGTTCAAATTTCTGAATGTGTCACAAGTTGAAACTAGAGATATTTTGAAATTGCTAAAAAATAGCAATGCAAGAGATTCGTATGGAATGTGCTCGATAGTCAACTCGACAGCAAGTGATTTTCGGCTGGCGTATTCAACTGTTTCAACAATCTTGAGGGATAAAGATAAAATAAAAGGCATAACTAGGCAACGAAAAGGCTTGATTCCTGAAATGGAAAAGGTATTGGCGATTTGGTTTGATGACCAGATACAAAAAATAATGCCAATAAAGCTGTTAATAATCCATACCAAAGCACGTAGTATTTTTGAGACTTTAAAGGAAGGCGAAGGCGGTCAATCTACGGAAACATTTGCAGCTAGTCATGGATGGTTCCAACGATTATGATTGTGGTTGATGATTAGGATTGCAGCGTCTTCCAGAAACATTAAAACATCTGTATGTTTGATATTGATGATGACTCCTGTTCTAATTCTACTGTCAAATGCTGTTTGTAGCTGAAATAATTCAATAATAATAATTTGGGAAATAATGTAAATACAAACATGTTGTAAACATACGTATTTAAATAAATAAAGAAACTTACAATTTACCAGAAATAAATAAGTACGTGATAGTAATTACTTTTACAATTAAAAAATAATAAGTGCTTCATCATAAATTTTCTTCAACTTTCTCTTTAATAATAGTTTTAATGTTTCACAGATTGATAATTGTGCTACGGAACGTTTTTCAGCATGTACATAATGTGTATTTAATTTACTTCTTTTTTTCAAGAATTTAATTTTTTGAACAAGTACATTTTCACATTGCTTTAAAATACTAATATTATTGCTAGATTTTATTTGTCCTTTTATATTTGTCAAACTCGAATTTACATTCAAACAATCCATTTCAAACTTGTATAATTATTATTTATTTCTATTGAATTCTTACATTTATTATTAAGTAACTTGTATTTTGTTCTTGCTGCACTATTTATTTAGAATTTATTAAAAGAAACGTCGTGAAACGATTTTCCGTTACCCATATCAATTAATCCTCTGTAGAATAGTTGAACCTGGCTGCCATTCATTCGTTGCATCCAGTCACTTGTTTGTGTAGGGTTCATCCTTTTTATGTTAGAATTAAATCTCTCCGGTAAATAGACTATGTACCCACCTAAGTCTACCACCAATTTTTCACCTTCGGAAGTTTTTTTGATTTTAAATTCCAGAATGGGATACAACTCATTCTTTTTAAGATCTCGTAGAGGTACAACTTTTTCCCTTCCTACATTATTAAGTTCATGAAGTATGCTATCCACTTCTTCATTCAAAGCTTCCTCTTCAATATCAATGTCAATTGGATTGTCGATATCTTCATCCAATTCCTGATTGATCGATCGGGCTACTCGTTTCTTGTTCACCCTGTCATTATTGATGGTAAGTGGCCTCTTCCCGGATGTTGATGCAGCAACAAATTTAGGACCGGTTGTTTTCAACACCAATTTTTTAGGAACTTTTTGCACTTGTTCCCGAATTGTTTTTTTATTTAATTGATTTAATTTAGTTGCACTGGGTGTAACTAAATTTTGAGTACATATAATATCCTCGTCACTGTCGCAAACGTTTGAGAGATATTGACTCATGATTTTAAGGTGTGTCCCTTAGCTTTATTCGATAACGTAAATCACGTACAGTGTGATGATTTTAAATCGTACCGAATTGCTATTCCAATTAATTTTTCGTTGTTTTACAAACTCTTGTAACTCAGTATTTAATTTACACAGTGGTACTGCATCCGATTCTTCTGTAGGCATTCCAATTTGTCTCAGTACCTTTGTCTGCATATCATAATTTCCATCTTCAGTTAATTTAAATCCAACACCTGCTGCCCCCCTACTAACATTATTTACTTACTTAGAATAATGTGCTTTAGAGTGACGACCAAATTTATCAACTGTCATTTCAATTCTTTACCATACCTTTTAAGGTAATAAGAACAATATAAATTATGACTAGTTTTTATAACTTCTAACAAACAATCTCATACCACATTTATTTATCAACCAATCACAACGATCTACCCTCCATTTTGTTACACTCTTCACGAAAACCCCACTCAATAATAATATTAAACAATCATATAACATAAACAATCATAAACCACACCTCACAATTTATCATTCACACTATCCAATCAACCAAAAATACACTACCATCATTTTGTTACCCTCCTCAATACCTATCCAACGATACCAAACAACCATCCACAAACCCCAACCCCAACTCGCGCCCCCCGCAATACCAACCCCCCCATTCTATGCACTCTTCAAGACCTCTCCAACGATAACATTCAACCATACACTACCACTTTATGATGATGCACACACTCACCACCACAACCACCATCCCCCAAATTAGGCCTAAACTCTATTCTTACCCGTCGCAAATACTTACACCGGATGTCACATGCTAAACGCACGGACGCCCTACTCGCTAGCCCCAACTATGCTTCGCATTTGCCTACTAAATGATCACCGGAAGTCCATTTAAAATTGCATTGAAAATTATACGCTATCCACGACAATGCTATTAGTATTGCCAGAAAAGATCACCGGAAGTGCATTTAAAATAGCATAGGAAAATATTGCCTAGTTACCGCCTTTTATCACTACTAATAATAGAAGTGGAGAATTATGAAAAAAAAATCTGAAACTAATACAGAATTATATGTATGCAATTGTAGTGAACCTAAGGAAATGGGAAATGATCCTTGTATTTTCACTATAAATAATCAGCAACACGAAATGGTGTTATTCGAATTTAGTACTAATACTTATGCACTGCCTCTACTTTTAGATAGTGGTGCTGATATTTCTATTATTAAGGTTAGTAAAGTACCGTTAGGAACAGATATTTATGAAGATGGAATTTTAGTCCTTAAGGGTATAACTAATAAATTTTTGCATACTATAGGAAAATGTATGTTAAATTTTAATTAAGATTGTAATAATTATATTTCGCAAGAGTTTTTCGTTGTCAATGATGACGTGGCTATTAAAGGTGCCGGAATTCTCGGGCGAAAAATTCTAATGAACCATAAAGCTATAATAAATTACGAAACTAATAATCTTCAAGCTAAAGCTAAAAGTTGGAAATTATTACCATATGAATCTATATTATGTACCATTCAACCAAGATCTGAAACTATAATCGAAGTGAATTGTACCGTGGACGAGGGCCCATGTGTTATATTTTCCGAACAACCTTTTCCAGAGATTCTTGTATTTCTTATGCATCTAACAAAAAATGCATGGTTTCTGTCTTGAATTTAACTGATTCTAAGATAATCTGTCCGATGCTTAAGGTCCAATCCAAAAAAGTTACAGTTGAAATTCTTCTTCAACTAATCCTACACTAGAAGAAAACGCCAGATCCGCTCGTTTATTAAACCTTAGAAAACTAATTGATACTAAAACTTTAAACTATGAAGAAAAGAAAAATTAATGAATCTTGTAGACGGTTATAGCGATATTTTCGCGTTGTCAACTGATAAACTTTCTCACAGTAGTATCACTGTACATAGCATACCCACATTATCCGATAAACCACCCATTCATATGCGCCAATACCGTTTGCCGCATAAGCACAAAGCTATAGTTCAAAAGGAAGTTGAAAGATTGTTGTCTAAGATTATAATCGAATACAGCAGTTCCCCGTTCAATTCACCTCTTCTGGTGGTTCCAAAGAAATCCGAGAATGGTGAAGCATCTTACAGAGTAGTGGTATATTTTAGGAAATTAAACGACATTAAAATAGGCGATTCTTTAATCCCTTTAATCCTCCCTTTAATCTCTGGCATTTTGGATAACATTGGGCGTGCCCAATATATTAGTTCCTTATACATGTTATCTGGATATCATCAAATGACGATGCATCCGGATGATAAACATAAAACAGCTTTCTCTACAGAAAATAATCACTATCATTTTAATAGACTCCCATATGGATTAAAAGGTGCCATCAGTACTTTTTCCAGACATATGCAAACTGCTCTTAGCTGCTCCTATCGGCATTAATTCATTCGTTTATTTAGACGACATCGTAGTTTTCTCACAGCTTGAACGAACATATTAATAAATTATCTGAAATTTTCGATCGTTTTAGAAAATTTAACTTGAAATTGAAACCACAAAAATTCCATTTTCTTAGCTAAGAACTTCATTTCTTAGGTCATAAAATTTCTAGTAAGGGAGTAGAACCGAAACCCCGATAACGTAGCAGCAGTATTAAATTTTCGAATTCCTAAAAAGGCGAAGAATGTTAAATAGTTCTTAGGTTTAGTCGGTTATTACCGAAATTTTTTCCAAAATTACAATACCCTTTACCAAACTATTAAAAAAGAATGTAAAATTTTATTGGTCGGACAACTGTCAACTAGCTTTTGATTCATTAAAATCTATTATAACTTCACCGCCAATCTTACAATACCCAGATTATCAAAAACCGTTTATATTGACTAGGGTTTGACGGTTTTTCAAACCCGGTTTTAAAAAACCGGTTTTTAAAATAAATTTGTCACATTTGAAAAACGGTTTTTAAATTAAGAAAACCGGTTTAAAAGAATTCAAATTATTATGTAAAAATTAATTTTTAACTTATTTGATTTGCTATTCATTCTATGCAACGGGCAGTAGACACATTTTTTCAACGTTGCGAGTTGTGATGGCCAGTGCTTGTGCATTGTGCACTGCGCAGTGCGCACGTGGAAAAGACGTGCCTAACCGACTTATTTTATGTTAGTACATATGTGCAATCCGTCACGATTCACGACAGGTTCGCTTAATCTTGTAAAGTGAAAACTGGAAACAAAAATATAAAGTTGTTAAATACGTACAACTTATAAGAGAACGAACTGGGTACTTTTTAAAGAGCATATTGAGAAAAACATCGGAATTAATATTCCACTAAAAACTGCTGAAGATATCGACAACGCTGTAGAACACCTGACAAACACAATACTGCAAGCAGCCTGGAACTCAACGCCAGAAATACCAGTGAACCTCAAAGTACATCATTGCTCCAAAACAGCTAGACTAGCCATTCCAGAAAAAAGAAGTCTAAGAAAAACCTGGTTGAATACAAGATGTCCCCGAGACAAAGCGAAACTAAATAGAGCAACAAGAAATCTCAAAGAATTGCTTCACAATGAGAAAAATCTAGAAATTCAAGAATACGATATTCGTTAAAGAATTGACTGTATACGCCCGCTAGAGCGCACTATCGTCTAACTTCGGATGTGTACTTTTCTAGTCAGCTGGTTGTAAGGACATTGTAAGATGGCTTAAAAATCGAAGAAGTTCTATATTCAGCAATACGAGTTCAACAATTAAGCCAATGGTTGCGACCATTAAGTCACAACGAATTAGTATCTTATGCCAACGAAAATACTCTATAATTTCATGTTGGAGTATCGCAAAATATAAGATAAGGCTGGTTCTGTTATCGCTATAATTACTAAATTGCACCTGCATTACAGATTTTAAATAAGTAAGAGTTCGCAATATTAATACATAACAGTAAATAAGGTTTTCTTTTTTCAAGGAACTCTGAGATATATGAAATATAACGAATGCAATAAATAAAATTGCTGCTACAGCGATAAACTCTCGTATCGATTTATGTCTTATGCCGATGAAAAGCCTCCACATAATTTCATATTACAGTACAACAAAAAGTGAGATAAGACTGCTTTTGATACCGCTGTCATTACTCGATTGTACTCGATTTAAACGTTTTGGGTAAATTGTTTTATAGCAGTGATTATATATTTGTAATGAGATTCATTTAGTGCATAAGCTATTTTATTGTGTAATATTATATAATAATATTTAAACTACAACAGAATAATTCTGTTTGTAACATAATAAATACATGTAATTGCTATGCAGATTCATATGATGATATAGTAAAGAAGCAGCAAAACCATATTTGATTTATATTTACTGTTTGTAAAATAGTACATAATAAAATTAAAGATTATGATATCCTGCGCAAGTTTATATTACAGACGTGGTCTTACTCTATAAATATATTTAGTATTCATCGCTAAATATGAATAAATATTCATGTTCCAAGTGTGTGAAAAAAATCTACAATTACATGAGCTAGAAGTATTTAATTAAATTGTTAATTCAAAAAATATATAAATATATGCAACAGAATAATATATTCACAAGTTCTGGAGGCGACGGATACTTGGGCATTGTACGGACATGCGATGGAATATGAGCGAACATTTGTAATTTAATTTTAACGACTTCCTTGCCCAAGTTTTTCATATTTAAGTAAAAAAAATTCTAAATAGCTATATACTAAGTGTGGCCATATCCACCCAATGATCGACAGTAGGTAATCTTTAACGAATTTCGCAATAATTCTCTCATGTTTTTTTTTCATTCTCCCACACCGACTGTCAACATGGTTTTCGAAAAAACAGATCAAAGGAATCAGTTAGCATATCTTACATTCAACATATTTTTGATGATGTTGAAAAAGGGAAGAGAAAATTGGTCTATTTTTTTATCTGAGTCGTGTTTTTGACACTATCTTGTGATTTTATTATTTATAAACTTGAAAAACTGGGGATTAGAGGTACTTTACTAATTTGGACTCCTTCATATCTTTATGTTAGTTCTATGTGTGTAATTCTTAATGTTAAACAATCTTCTGACTATGTAAATATGGGTGTTCCCCAAGGTTGTCCTTGGAACCCTCATTTGCCATTTATATATTAACGATCTAACTTAGTTTGTTACAAAAGGGGCAGTGACTATGTACGTGGATGAAACATCCATTATTGTATCCTTAGGAAACATCAATGACTTATTGGTGTCAGCTGATCAAACTATTATTGACTTTAACAAATGGTGTGATAAAAATTGTTTAATTCTAAATGTATAGAAAATGGAATGTGTTTATTTTTTCAAGAAAAAAGTACTAGATGAACCCATCAAACTTATCTCTTATGATATTGATCTAAAAACATCAATTAGTATAAAATTTCTTGGTACTATGGTGAACTCTAACTTTTATTTTAATACGCATATTGATGCGGTATGTAAAAAAATAAAATCTGCCTATTTTGCTATTTATCAGCTTAACTGATGTTTGTCCATAAATCATTTACTCAATGTATACTATGCGTTAGTTTACTCGCATGTCTTATTATGGGGTTAAGCGGTAAATTGCAATAGGATATTTATTTTGCAAAAGCGTATCCTCAGACTTATATTCAATTTATATGCTTCTACTCTATAAACGATTATTATAACTGTGATACTTAATTTTTATGTGTGATATTGGATGTTTATTAATAATATTTTTTTGAGGATTTACATTTGTAAGATATATTATTATTATTGGTACGATATACGTGTAATTGTATATGTATCTGCAACAGCCGCTGTGATAAATAAATATTCTATTCTATTAAATAATACCGTTGGCACAAAAATTGGATCGGGTGAGGTTTGATGATATAAATGTTTTCGAATTTATCAACAATGAAGATTTAAATAAATCAGAACTTAGACAATTATTAGAGGATTCTGCAATGAATATAAGAGCCACCAGGAAACCTTGAGTTTCGATGAATATAATTAAATATAATATAATTCACTCACTAAAACGCCCACACCATCAAACACGAATCAAACAAACACAAACAAATACACAAACCTCCGACATCCCTAACAACGGCAAAAACCCAATCCTGGAAATCCTCTCATTCCTAAAATCCCGTACCTCCTCAAAATAAAATCCACACTAACAAAATTATCCCAAGATAAAACAAAAACTGATCCCATAGATAAACCCACAAGGCCTTAAACCCTGAACACTCTGGAGGGTAAACAAATATACAAATAAACAACCAAATTACATTAAGCTCAAAAGGTAACGTAACAAATCCTGCCCTTCCTTCAACAAAAATAAGTATTCACATTATTATAATAAGAAAAATTTCCAGGTCTAAAATCAAGAATAAGTCAAAATCCGAGAACCAAAGTCCAATCCAACAAGCCACACAAATTCTATTCTATATCAGCCGATATATCGAAAGTAACTGCTTTTAAATCCTTGACGTTCCAAATTCCTGCGTTAGTGTCATCTCCACTCTGTAATTCATACATCCATCGGTTGATTTTTTTCCTAACTGACTAAGCACATGATTACTTCTTAAGACTGACTGACCTACGTCATAACTGACATCTCTTCGTCGGAGATCATAATATTTTTTTCTTCTTTCACCGGCTAGCTTAAGTTTCTTCTGAACTAAATCATAGATTCGTTCCGAGTTTTTTTGTTCGAACCGTAGGAGCAGGTTTAGTGTTCAGCTCTGGAGGGTAAACAAATATACAAATAAACAAGCAAATTACATTAAGGCAGAATTAACCTCGGGTTATGCCAAACTATTCCGCACAGAGGCCGCTGGGGTCGAATAAATATTATTTGGAGCTAGTGCCTAGATATGTATAAGCCTATTATCTGAAAATAAAATCGAATTTCACCGAACCTTTTATGAAGCGCAGCTTACAGGTACCTGGCTACTGAATGCACAACAAAGCGTCTGTAATAGTTTTGAAACTTTACGTATTTTTAGTCTCAAGATATACTGAAAATAAGAATATTACTCATTTATCATTTACGAAACAAATGCTGTTTTGAAAAGGCGTTTGAATCAAAAGGCCTAAAAAAGAGACATGAAAAAGGCAAATGTTCGCTGGTAAAATCAATAAGTTCATTCAAATACTAGTGTCAAAAATTGGAGCTATTACACACAAATGCGATGTTTGAACATACCATAAAAGTACCAATTAAACTCGAAATCTATTTATTTTAATTCGTTAATTAATGAAGATGTGCTAGAGTTATTTGATAAGAGAAGCATATGTAGGGTTTGCAGCTGAGGAGAGTGGTACATTATTAGACACGGCCGTTTGATGCCGACAGTTAAAGAGGCTTTTCCGCATTTTTATCTATGATATATTGTTTATAAATAAATCTCTCAAATAATATATGTAACACATTAAATAATAGTAATACATTAACGAGAAAAGAAACATCACATAAGAAATTTAAAACTTATAAGACAAACTACCATTACAATATTTACAGTACTTTACAATAATGTAAGACTTTGATAAAAAAATGTTACACTTTTTATTTGAAAAACGTTCAGGATTCTATATCAACAAACATAAAGTCATTCTGGTGTTATGTAAAATCAATGAAAACTACAAGTTCTACTCAAAATTCAGTGTGCTACAATGACAAACATGTACAACTGGAACTGATATTTGCGAAGTTTATTCGGAATATTTTGCATTTACATTCACAGCACCTGCTGCCCCAGCGCAACTATCTTTAACTCAAGGTGATGTCGATCATAATTCAATAAATTTAACATCCATTATGTTCACACCTGACTCTGTGCTGTCAGTACTAACTAGTTTAGACCCTAACAAAGGTTCGGGGCCTGACCAAATAAGCTCATACTTCATAAAAAAATGCGCCAACTCGTTGCATATCCCTTTATCCGTCATTTTAAATTTATCACTATCAGAGTGCACTTGTCCGAACATATAGACAACCGCGCATGTATTACCAATATATAAGTCTGGGGATAAGAACAATTTTAAAAGTTATCGTCCCATTTCATATATTTTTAGCAAAGTTTTAGAGAAACGCATTCATAACGATATTTCCAAATCATTAAAATCTGTACTCTCACCACATCAACATGGGTTTATGCCAGGCAGATCAGTTGTAACCACCTTTTGGTTTTCACAAATTGACGTTATCGACTCGGTATTGAGGTGTATACCGATTTTAACAAGGCTTTTGACAAGATCAATCAATCGATATTACTTGAAAGAATCGGTATACGTGGTAAACTCTTACTGTGGTTTCAATCATATCTGAGTGGCAGGAGGCAGAATGTGGTGTTGAACGGATTTGAATCTGAATCAAAAGATGTCACTTCCGGGGTGCCCCAAGGTTCACACCTGGGTCCACTATTGTCCACAATATTTAAAAATGATATCTACCAATGTTTTACAAATACAAACTTTCTAGTATATGCAGATGATTTAAAGATTTATAAAGAAGTTTAATCTTCAATTAAATATTGACAAATGCTGTCATATAACATTTTCAAAATTAAAAACTCATTTGATAGAAATTACCACATTAATAACGATATCCTCAAAACGGTAACTAGTATTGGTGACTTGGGTGTGACTCTTGATGGTAAATTGTCATATGACCTACATATAGATCTAGTTACCAATAAAGCTTTAAAAAACTGAGGTTTCATTATAAGAACTTGTAAATCATTCAAAAGCGTGCATATACTGAGAACCCTTTACTTCACCCTGGTACGTAGTAATCTAGAATTTGCTTCCGTCGATTGGCGCCCACACTTTAATATCCATATTGACCGGCTTCAAGGGGTGCAGAAAAGGTTTATTAGGTATTGCGGTAAGAAGCTGGATGTTAATATAATTCTCCCAAGTATTTACAATAGACACAATGTAACGGATCTCTTAATGCTGTATAAAATTGTGAATAATTTCATAGATTGTATGCCCTTGTTAAGCCAAGTGTCGATAAAGGTTCCACCTAGAAATGTACGAAACCATTACCCTTTCATACACCCCATTGTAATACTTCGTATTCAGCGAATTCACCACTGTGCTCGACGTACTCTTGCCTAGATATGTGGAACTCGAATTATAATTCTTATCGAAAGCTAATAATTTCCATTTATAATCAAAGTGCTGTTACTAATTAAATGTAGCTCACGTATTTTATTTACTCTTGTTAGTATTATCACATTATATTATAATATATTATTTTCTCTTTTTTTTAAAGAATCTGAAATTTGTATACATATGTAATTCTGTTATAATTTACATAGTGATGAACTTGGGCAAGGAGACTGCCTGTTGTTTGTCAAATAAAAAAATAAAAAAACGCAGGTTCATATGGGAATTATATCGATATTATGTCGATTATGTCAGTTATATCATTATGCCGATTATTGAGATGTGCCACTATTGCACTCGGTGAGCTAAGCGATATTTACAAAACAGCAATACGTAACGTAATTTGTCAAGTTATTTTTTAATTATAATATGTGTTTCACAATTCAAAAATAAACATTTATAAGAATAAAAAATAAAGATTAGCCATGTAAATCACTTTCTTTTGTTTTTAGCTTGCTTTGCAATATTCCAATATTGGAATATTGTTGACAAGGAAATTCCAATATTCTAGTACAATACAAATAGGCGATTAGAGCATGTCATCTAATGACAAAGTAAGCACAATGCAATGACAATGTGTCATGTTTCGTGCGTACTCTCGATTTACTGCATAAAATTTAACACGACCCCTAGAAAGGTAGGGTGTCAAATACGGTAGGGTATCAAATTATATTTATTTAAAATATTATCTAAACCACGTGCAATTATAGGATCAACTGGTAATTTAACAAAATTTGGAGAGATTTGTGGGTCATATTGTGTGCCATTTTTGAAATACTTCTGTCATGTTGACTTATTTATTTAATAGTATATCAATCACGATTCGTGACAGAGGTATTTTATTTAGTTTTTATCTTGTGCTACTGAAGATAGGGGTATAGCCTTCGAAATGTACATCTAGCTACTTAATGCTTTAAGTTACGGTATTTGGGTGATATTCTATACTATAGAAACGAAAGTCAGAAATCCATACCAGTTAAAAGTAAAGAGTCTTGTGGAGAAAATAAAACGTTAATTAAAGCGCGAATGGAGATAGTAGTGCTCGTTAAATTAATAATGAAAACAAATTAAAACAAGGGTTAGTACCGAATATAGAAATACAGGACAACGTATCAATACTTATAATACAATACTTACAACTATTTTGAAATCATCTGAAGCTAATTTGGAATTAGGTCAGCTAAATATAACTATGGACGAATTACCACACACGACCTCAATATTAAGTACTCGCACTACTTCTAATTCTGACTCAAGTAGATTAGATAGACTAATTGATGACCTAAAATTAGATCATACAAATGCATGATTAGATCATACAAATACAAATCATCTTGCGCATTTTTGTAGAATTTTTCATCACATTAGATTTGACAGCCGGTTTTCATCAAATTGCAATGAAACCCTACGATCGTAATAACTGCTTTTAGCATCCCCTTAGGACATTTTTAAATCATAAAAATGCCGTTTGGCTTAAAAATAGCACCAGCGATCTTTCAGCGCTTAATGAATGTAGCATTGCCAGACTTACAAAATATCCACAGATGTTTAGTTTACCTCCATGACATAATATGTATCAAAAGACGGATGACATAAAATACAATACGGAAATTTTCGTATCAAAATTCTTCGTTAAATCTAAAATTAAATTATCGCAAATGAGTTTAAACGTTGAAGGCAATAAACCGGAAGATGGTACGACAACAGTTGAAGCTGCATTAAAGAAATTTGAAGAAAATATAAACACAATTATAGTAGAGCTAGCTGACACGAAAGCTGACTTGTCAAATAAAATAAATTTGATTAATTCAAAATTGAATGCTACAGTTAAAGATAATTTGAAGACGACCGATGCACTGCAACAAGTACTGAGACACAACCAGACAAACAATATTATTATAAATGGAGTATACGAAGCAGATGAAGATTTAATAGTCCATACAAAGAAGTTATTCGAGAATCATCTAAATATAGTAATAGAAGATATCCAGTAAAATTATATATTGAGGCTTAGAAAGAAAGGCCAAGGCAAACAGCGACCCATATTGATAGAATTTGCTACGTTTATTTGTAAGCAAAAAGATTTGACTCAAGCGGCAAAATTCAAAGATACACCATATTCTATTTCGCAAGATCTGACCATTGAAGACAGACATGACTATAATAGTTATTTACAATATAAGTGTTGTAAAGATTCATATTACAACACGACATTACGATATGTAGAGTGTCGTAATATGAATTTACAACTCGAATATTGCACGACATTTGATCTACTTTCGTAAAATAATCCGATAATTAAAAAATGATATACTTTTTAAGATATTATGTCCTAAACAAAAATTATACCTGCTATTATAATGATTTAAGTTTTCTAAATAGTCTTGAACTGTTTGTTGTTTCTGAGTTATCTTGATTACTGTTAAACACGTCAGATTTATAGAAAAAGTTTGCGAAAAAAGTACTCTTTCAAAATGTCTGATTCTGAAGAAAGTTTACCCTCGGAAGTAGAGGAAGCTGCAAATGGAGCAATTTCAAGTCGAATTCCCGAAAAATCAAAGACATGATATGAACTTGAATACCAGAAATTTGAAAAATGGTGTGATTCAAAAAGATTAAAAGTGTCGGAAAAATGTTTGTTGGCGTATTTCGCCGAAAAGCAACAATCACAAAAGCCGTAACACTATTCCATGTTAAGAACCATGATTTCCGTAAGAAGAAATCAGATATAAGCAAATTTATACAGCTAGTTGCTTTATAAGCACTTATTTACAGCAATAAAAACTCATTACAGCACTAGTGCTGTAATGGTCATCATTATACAACTTTTTTAAACTGTAATGTTTACTTTACTGAATGAAAGTAGATAAAGTATTATTACCTCATCTAAAAAAAGCTAGATCTTTAGGATATAAGGAGAAAATAGTAGGGAAATATTGAATTGTAAATGGGGTAGTTTACCGCACAGACAATCAACCAAGGGAATCTGATGTATACTGATACCCAAGCAGCATTTACTACTTCAACCCTTTCCTCACAAATATTGGGAGTACAAATTAATTCGGTCCCTTTTCAAAAGTTGTCTCTGACTCTAATAATTTTTTTATAGTGACAGCTTATTTCCATGTTGATTGGCAGATTAGATATCTGCCAATCACATTCAGTTTGTATTGCTTTGAGTTTCATGCAAAACGTGGTTTTTTACGGTGTTGAATATGTCGGATTTTGTGATAACTAAACAGCATTTGCGGGAAGTGTTAATTTTTTGTTTTAATTGGAAAAAAAGTGCAGCTGAAGCACATCGAATGCTTGTGGAAGTTTACGGTGACAATGCTCCAAGCGATAAATCATGTAGAGAATGATTTCGACGCTTCAAAAGTGGTGATTTCAGTGTTGAAGCTAAGCCTCGCTCGGGACAACCAAAAAAATTCGTAGACGATGAATTAGAGGCATTACTCGATGAAGATCCGACTCAAACGCAAGAGGAGCTTGCCGGTACATTGGGGGTGACCAAACAAGCAGTTTCCGTACGATTGAAATCTATGGGCATGATTCAAAAGCAAAGCAATTGGGTCCCTTATCAATTGAAACCAAGAGACGTGGAAAGGCCATTTCTTTCTTCCGAGCAGCTGCTTCACTTCTATCAATTGGTACTGTGAAACCATACACATGAGTGGTTTTCGTGTAGTATTCTTTCGTCTATTTTAATTTAATTTCTATTGGATTTATTTTTATTCTATTTTTTCACTGAAAGTGTTCTTATTTTACGTGAGGATATTGACAATTAAAAGTGCATGGAAAGTGATAACGAACTCCCTTAGCGGGGGACTGGAGAATGTTTTATGCTTCACACAACTTACAATCTTTTGAAAACAAACTTTATTAGTGGTGCATTAATATATATAAAAAGTGCAATTTTTTGAGGACAAGGTAATGCCCAAATCGTGCGCCAAGTGCAACCAAGAAATCAACAGATATCAATGCTGGATATTCAATCGAACAATTTATTTTCGATAGAAATAGCGATGATATTGATATATGGTGCTCCAATTGTGCTAGTAAAAAATCACAAAATTCCCAAAAACATTTAACTAGTCCGCAAAAATGGAGCCGTAGCGCGTCCGATATATGCAGCTCCAATTTAAACCCAAATACGACCAGCGTAGTGAACTCCAGCTGTGACCTACAAACGGTACGTGATAATATCGCAAACTTTGCAATAACAGAATATGCAACATCAATGACAACAATATATAAATGAGCGGCGCAAGTAGCTCCAATACTATTACTAGTATAGCGTCGACAATGTTGCCGCTACAAATAAAAATGAGCCAGAATCAAAGAATATTACACCTGCAGCGATAGCGACTAGCCATGAAGCCAATGTTGCCGGAACGAACCAGACCGCACAAAAACTAAACCAAATGGAAATCTCTCAACCAATACCAGAAAAACCGACGCAGGAAGCTAATTGGAAAACTGTAGAGAACAAGAAACGACAACGGTCTAGCACAGGAACATTAAACAAGCTAAAATTTCAAACGCTCATGGATGATTATTGGTTGAATAAACTAGTAAGTACCCGTAACTCATACGATTCTCTCAGTCAGGATGGTCAATGGACGACTTTCATCAGGTGGATGTTGTAGTAAGTGACATTAAGAAAGCATTTGATAAGATAGATCACATTATTATGATCAATAAAACGATAAAATTTGGTATCCATGGCAACTTATTAAAACTACTAACATCCTATTTATCTAACAGATTTCAAGCCGTGACATTGAATGGTTCTGTCAGAGTTTGTTCTTGTTGAGTCAGGGGTTCCCCAAGAGAGCATACGAGGACCACTACTATTTAATATTTATATTAATGATATATAGGATTGCTTCAATCAGTGTCGTTATTTATTATTTGCGGACGATTTGAAAATATTTAAGTATATATCTACAATAAAAGATGTTATTACCATGCAACTTGATATTGATAACTTCCATAATTATTATGTGATAAACAAATTACATCTAAATTTATCGAAATGCAGCATCATTCAATTTACCCGAAAAATAAATCCAATAAACTTTACTTATTCTCTAGGAACACATGAACTAGAATATGTAGATAATTATAAAGACCTGGGTGTGATATTTGATAAAAAACTGATATTTGATTTGCAAATTAATAGCATCATGAAAAAGAGCTACAAAAATTTGGGTTTTATTAGTCGTGCCTACAAGGATTTTAAACAAATAAATAGCTTTGTTGTTATTTAAATCATTAGTCCTGTGTCACTTAGAGTATGCTTGTAGTATATGGTCCCCACAATATGTAATGTATTATTCAAAACTAGAGGCGGTACAAAAGAGATTTATAAAATTCCTCGACTTAAAATTCAATAATAATAGATCTGCGAGTTATGCTGAAGGTCTAAAGCGGTATAAACTACTATCTTGTGAAAATAGACACATATACCATACCGTTCTCCTGTACAAAATCATACATAACAATATCGATACCACATTATTATTACATTTAATCTGTTTTAATGCGCCGTCGTTTAATTCAAGAAATGTATTGGCTTTTAAATCTACGTAGTCGGACATCCTTGCGTGCCAATTCACCGATAAATAGAATTATGACAAATTTTAATTGCAAGTTTAATGATTTGATATTAATATTTCATTATATGCACTTTAAAAAAAATTAACTAACACGCTTAGGCAATAACCAGGAATGTTTTCTAAATTATATTCTTATATATCCTTTAATTTATTTTAGATTATTAAGTTTTTCTCCTCTCAAGAATATGTATTTATGGTATTTATAAAAGACTTATGTTTCTGTATAGCAGATTATCTATACTTATATCTTCTCTAACATATAAAATATACGTGAAATAATATTTAATTTTGTAATTTATATTTATTTTTGTAATTCATATATAGCTATTCATATTACTATAGAATGTGAACTTTATTTTATCTTTGTTTAATCACGGTATTAGGCTTAATCTCTTTCATTTATATCAATTGTTTCATTTGTTATATTAGTTAATATAAGCACATGATAGCCGTACTTTCTCTATTTTGAACTGTATATCCAAAGAATGAATTTGTAATTATAGTTCCTTCTAATTTTAATTTTAAGAAACTACCTACTGAATGTATAATTTGTGGGATCCGTATTGGTACACTGTTGGATCTCCTAAAAGAAATAAAAAAAGAAATAATTCATATTAGGACTCTAATAAAACCAGATTAAGAACAGAATTAAAGTCATTTACTCGCGTCCGGATTTTTATCAAATAATTGGAGCCACAAATTTTCTTTCATTATTGCCACAAAATAATTTCAGTGAAACTTTCCCGGAAACTATAAATATATTTAAAATTATTTTAACAACCCCGATGACCACTGCTGAATCAGAGTGTTGTTTTTCAACACTTAAAAGAATCAACACTTTTTTTGCGAAATAGTACGATCGTTTAAACGCGTTGGCGATGATGTGTATTAATAAAAATGTGGTGCGAGATATTTACAATTTTAACGAAACAGTTTTGGGAAAGTTTATATCAATGAATGATAGACGAGTGGAATTCACTTTCAAGAAATAATTGAATTTAATCATTTTGCATCCATTTAAAGATTAAGATAAGATTTCTCACTTGTTATTTTTTAATAAATGCGCCCTACCCGATTGAAATGTCACGAGCCGCCACTGGCAGGGACTCTGCCAAAATTCAACCTAATAAATGTCACACATCGGCGTCGGATCAAGACAACCCTAAGCTTCCAAATAATCATATTGAATACACATTAAAACCAAGTGGTGTTTAAAACTTGTACTGAATTTAATTTCAACAACCTTTCAATATACCCTCCATCATAGCTTGGTTTGGCCTTCTTCAACTCAGCAACTCTGTATATACCGCTCGTTCTCCTCGTAAAAAAGAAACCAGCATTACACGTGATGTATTTGTTAAATTTTTACGAAATAAAGTTTTCTTTACGTATATTGGTAATGTGTTCATTTTAAATCAATAGCATGTATGTACATGCTATTTATTTAAAAATTTCACGATTATAGCACGTTGCAGTTTCCTAAAAACTATAATAGACAACGTGTACTTCGGCCACATAATATCCAAAATAAAGTATGGCATAAACATTTGGTCTATATGCAACAAAAGTTCATATAATAGTGCTGAAACAACTCAAAATAAAGTACCAAAAACTTTGTATAAATTAGGCGAACTCATACCAATGATGTGTACGAAATTACAAATAAATTACCAATTAAAATGATAGAACACATCGACGGCAACGTATTTATCTACAAAATAAAAAACGAACACCAATCGAAGAAAAACAAACTACAATCAACCGCGGATATCTATAGTCGCCTAATAAGTAAACATTACCTTCATCTACACACCACACAAAACATGGGAAAGAAAAAAACAACCTCTTCGTCCAGTGTAACCTACAATAGTTTACCCAACCATATTAAATTTAGTACATCTACTAAAATCTTTAGAAAAGGAATTACTGGCACGTAAAAACCTCGCGATTTATATTTTTTTATACTAAGTCTCCTTATACTAACTCCTGTATCTACAACACTTGTTTATACCAGCGAAAACTACCTCAATGACGTTTTATTATTTATTTGAAATTAGATTTTATACTTTAGTAAGTTTTGTTATTTAAGAAAAACTTTTGAATAATTTTCTTTTACCCGTTATAGGGAAGTTCACTGTATTTTAAATAACACCTTATATTTTACCCTTAGTTTATTCCTATTTTATTTTTATATATTATTTTTATTCAATTTTATCTTCACACCCGAGTCATTTAGAGTTTTCTTTAATGTTTTTGGATGTATTATTTATTTCAGTTACATTTATAACTGTAGTTATTTAAATATTTAATGTTTATTTTTCAGTTTTTATTATCGATTTTTATACTTTAGATCGCTTCAATTTTATATTTTGCTGCGGTTTATTTATGTATCACTAATTGATTATTTCGTACGTGGTCACTTTGTGTTTCCGCTGTGGATTGTTGGCGATTACGAATATCAGCCCTGGCCGTCGCTACGCTCTGCCGTGCGGTACAAATCCGTAAAAAGATTTAGCATCCGACATTTTGGCTGTATTAAGGGACATCGAATTGTCTTCTGTACTTCACATGGTTAACGTTTTGCCCTGCAATTTGAGAACGAGTATTGTTAGGAAAGTTTTAGTTTCGTATGTATATTTTTAGTATCCCTTACCTCTGCAATATATTCCTGAGCTAAAAGTTATAATTTTATTTCGCCACATTTCAATGTATCTTTTGTTTTTGATTTCAATATTATTACGTCCGTGACGTACGTCGCTCCTTTCTATTAATATTGGGTTAGCCTCAAATAGCCACTGGAGGGGAGTATGGCAGGATAAACACTATTCAACCTAATTTTGTGGACCAATACAAAATACACAATATTACGTTTACATTATTTCTATAACAATTAACAAGTTAATACATAGACAAATGCTTGTAACTTTTAAGGATCAACAACCAAAATACAGCAGTATATAATCAGTTTAGTGCATAAAATTACCTATTAATAACGAATGAAACTTAGTCTATGAAATTGCATGTTACTAAAAAATCAATAGAAAACTCCAGCAACAATAGCTTCCTTTAAACAAAAATAGAAATCTCAATTTTTTGATATTTTGTTTATCAAAGTCTGTTCTATGAGAATGTATCAACAGTACGCTATGTTATGGGGTGGAAGGTCACCAATATGGACTTTGAATGACACAGTGTATAATATGAGAGTGCGGTAAATGAAGCAATTATTAAAATTATAATAACTTTCCTTAAATAAAATAGTATACGCAATTTTTGAAACTTTGTTTACCAAAGTCTCCTCTACGAGATTGTATTAACACTACGCCATATTATTGGGTGGAAGGTCACCAATATGGACTTTGATGACACAGTGTATAATATGAGAGCGCGGTAAATGAAGCAATTATTAAAATTGTAATAACTTTCTTTAAACAAAATTAGTATTCGCAATTTTTTGATATTTTGTTTATCAAGATCTCTTCTATAAGATTGTATTAACAATACACCATATTATGGGGTGGAGGGTCACAAATATGGACTTTGAATGACACTGTGTATAATATGAGAGTGCGGTAATTGAAGCAATTATTAAAGTTATAATAACTTTCTTTAAACAAAAATAGTATTCGCAATTTTTGGATATTTTGTTTATTAAAGCCTCTTATATAAGATTGTAGTAACAATACACCATATTATGGGGTGGAGGGTCACCAATATGGACTTTGAATGACACAGTGTATAATATGAGAGTGCGGTAATTGAAGCAATTATTAAAATTATAATAACTTTCTTTAAACAAAAATAGTATTCGCAATTTTTTGATATTTTGTTTATTAAAGCCTCTTATATAAGATTGTAGTAACAATACACCATATTATGGGGTGGAGGGTCACCAATATGGACTTTGAATGACACAGTGTATAATATGAGAGTGCGGTAATTGAAGCAATTATTAAAATTATAATAACTTTCTTTAAACAAAAATAGTATTCGCAATTTTTTGATATTTTGTTTATTAAAGCCTCTTATATAAGATTGTAGTAACAATACACCATATTATGGGGTGGAGGGTCACCAATATGGACTTTGAATGACACTGTGTATAATATGAGAGTGCGGTAATTGAAGCAATTATTAAAATTATAATAACTTTCTTTAAACAAAAATAGTATTCGCAATTTTTTGATATTTTGTTTATTAAAGCCTCTTATATAAGATTGTAGTAACAATACACCATATTATGGGGTGGAGGGTCACCAATATGGACTTTGAATGACACTGTGTATAATATGAGAGTGCGGTAATTGAAGCAATTATTAAAATTATAATAACTTTCTTTAAACAAAAATAGTATTCGCAATTTTTGGATATTTTGTTTATTAAAGCCTCTTATATAAGATTGTAGTAACAATACACCATATTATGGGGTGGAGGGTCACCAATATGGACTTTGAATGACACTGTGTATAATATGAGAGTGCGGTAATTGAAGCAATTATTAAAATTATAATAACTTTCTTTAAACAAAAATAGTATTCGCAATTTTTGGATATTTTGTTTATTAAAGCCTCTTATATAAGATTGTAGTAACAATACACCATATTATGGGGTGGAGGGTCACCAATATGGACTTTGAATGACACTGTGTATAATATGAGAGTGCGGTAATTGAAGCAATTATTAAAATTATAATAACTTTATTTAAACAAAAATAGTATTCGCAATTTTTTGATATTTTGTTTATTAAAGCCTCTTATATAAGATTGTAGTAACAATATACCATATTATGGGGTGGAAGGTCACCAATATGGACTTTGAATGACACAGTGTATAATATGAGAGTGCGGTAATTGAAGCAATTATTAAAATTATAATAACTTTCTTTAAACAAAATTAGTATTCGCAATTTTTTGATATTTTGTTTATCAAGATCTCTTCTATAAGATTGTATTAACAATACACCATACTATGGGGTGGAGGGTCACAAATATGGACTTTGAATGACACTGTGTATAATATGAGAGCGCGGTAAATGCAGCAATTATTAAAGTTATAATTAATTTCTTTAAAATAAAAAACTAATCCAATGGTTTTAATAGTGTTTGAACCTTCGAAATAATAATTCAAAATTCTCTGAACATATAAATAAATGTAGTAAAAAATTTCCTCTTGTAGTAGATCTAAACAAATTATATGAAACTAATAAAAACCATCATCTACTAAAAGCATCGGAAATTTTTATTTTAAGACTACATTAACAAAGGTTATTTGTTGCCAGTTATGGCTTATGCCAGTTTATGCTTTTATGATGTCAGTTCTTAAAGGAAAAATAAACTTTATTTATTTGGATTTATTACAATATATTTTACAATATCTAAAATATAAGGGAAGCACGTACTATTAAACATTTGCAAATTTATCTTTATACATTTTCTTTTGACCATCAAACACGGCTGTCAAACGCACGAAGAACGTACCTTGGTTTCCTTATTTTATACCCTTGCTATTGGCATTTAAATTTTGCAAATGATGGAATATTATGGTACAATTAAATGAAAGTATATTTCTTAGATTTTTCAACTTAAAAGAATGATCGATCATGTAGTAACGGCGACACCATTACAAATTGTATGTTATCAAAAATATCCTTTCAAAAAGTACAAAGTTATAAAAAAATCCTTGTTTTACTATAGAATCCAAATAAAACATTAAAATGTACATTTTCTTATAATTATATTTTTTGTATATTTATTGTAATTAATACGTTTTTAAGTAATATGTGGATATATGTATTTTCTTTATGCTATTCTTTAATAGTTTAGTTAAAGAGTCCGCAATCCTAAAGATTGGTTGGAAACAGCACGCCATGCCGATCTATCCTGAGCTAATCCCTTCATCTCCCTATAGCTATTCATCTCAACGTCTTCAACTATCTGACTCACATACTCCAATCTAGGCCTACCTACCCCTCTCTTTCCCTCCACTCTACCTTCTATGATCAATTGCATAATCCCCCCATGCCTAAGAATATGCCCTACTAATCTGTCTCTCCTACGCTGTAACACTCTCCAAATACTTCTCTTCTCCCCTACTAACTCTAGTACAGCTTCATTTGTTACTTTATCTTCCCAACCAATCCTCATCATCTTCCTATAACACCACATTTCGAATGCTTGTAATCTACGCTTCTCTTCCTTTCCAATAGTCCACGCCTCACACCCGTACAGTGCTACACTCCAAACATATACCTTCAGTAATCTTTTTCTAATACCCAAGTCAATATTTGATCTTAAAATCTGTTCCTTTTCTACGAATGCCTTCCTACCCTGTGCTATCCTACACTTTATATCTACCTTGCTTCGATTATCTTTTGTGATTCTACTGCCTAAATAACAAACATCTGTCACTTCTTCGATTCTATTATCTCCTATTGTGATCCTCATTTTTCTACTGCATTCCTTTTTGTCACACCTCATCACTTTAGTTTTACCTATATTTATTTTCATGTTAAAATCCCTAGTCAATACTGCCTGCATACCATTCAATACCCTTTCTAAATTCTTTTCGCTTTCTTCCAATATAGCTATATCGTCGGCGAATCTCAACATATATATTTTCTCTCCCTGTACATTCACACCTACACTATACTCTTCTTTTACTTTGTTTATTGCATCTTCTATATATAGATTAAATAATAACGGTGAAAGTGTACATCCCTGCCGAACTCCCTTCCCTATTTTTGCTACCTCTTCTTCCCCCTCAATTCTAACTAAGGCAGTTTGGTTTTTATATAAATTAAAAATTATTCTCCTATCCTTATAATCTATACCCGTTTCTTTTAAAATTCTAAACATTATGTCCCAATCTACATTATCAAATGCCTTTTCTAAATCTACAAAAGCTATGCAAGTTACCTTTCCTACCCTCTTTCTTTTTTCTACTACCGTTCTTAGTGCTAGAATCGCCTCCCTCGTCCCTCTGTTTTTCCTAAAACCAAACTGATCTTCTCCTAGCCTTTCCTCTACTTTATTTTCTAATCTTCTATAAATAATCTTTAACAATATCTTCGATGCATGTGATAGTAGACTAATGGTCCTATAGTTCTCACACAAATTAGCTCCTATTTTCTTCGGCATTGTTACTATTCTACTACGCTGAAAATCCTGTGGTACTTCTCCCTTCTCATATATTTTACAAACTAACCTGTATAATCGCTCCTGCATTTTTTCCCCTGCGTGTTTTATTAATTCGGCTGGTATCATATCAATCCCCGCTGCTTTGTTATTCCGTAAATCATTTAATGCTCTATGAAACTCTGACCTAAGTATGCTAGGACCTAAGTCATCCTCATCTATCTGTTCCACACTTTCTAGCTCCTCCATGTCCTGCCTACCTATATATAAATCTTCAAGATACTCCTTCCATCTTCTAGCTTTTTCCTTATTTTCTGTGAGTTCCTTACCCTGCTTATCACATATAATGTTACCCTTTGGTTTTACTTTAGAAAAATGTGACTTAATTTTCCTGTAGCCCAAATCTACTTTACCTCTTCTCATATCCTCCTCAATATCCTCACAGTTTCCTTTTATCCACTCTTCTTTCGCTAGCTTGCATTTCCTATTAATTAAGTTCCTTAGTTCCTTATATTTTTTCTGTCCTGCTTCTGTGTTTCCTATTTTAATTTTCCTTCTTGCTTCTATCATTTCAACTATTTCTTCCGTGATCCATTCCCTCCTACCTGCCCTTTTCTTTGTGCCTAATACTTCATTTGCTGCTGTAGTTAACCCATTTCTGATTTCCCTCCATTCGCAATCTATGTCGTTCCTAGATGTTCCATTAGCCATGATTTCTACTTTCTGCTTGTACTTTTCACATACATCAGCTAATTTTAACCTATCGACATCTACTCTGACCTGTTTAGACTTCTGTAATTTCTTGAATTTGACCTCTGAGTCCAGGACTACTAAATTATGGTCACTATCAATATCTGCTCCAGGGTAACTCTTACAATTCTTAATCTGGTTCCTAAACCTCTCTTTAACCAGTATGTAATCTATCTGATACATCCTTATATCTCCTGGCATTTTCCACGTATATATCCTGCGCTTGTGATTCTGAAAAAGCGTGTTTGCTACCACTAGCTTATTCCTAATACAAAACTCTACCAATCTATCCCCTCTATCATTACGTGTTCCTATTCCATATTCTCCTACTATTGAAACTTCCTTTCCCTTACCTACTACGGCATTCCAATCTCCGGTTACAATTAGATTATCCTGTCCTTTAACGTTTGCTAACCTAGATTCAATCTCCTCATAAATGGATTCTACCACCTCATCATCGTGACTTGAAGTTGGCATATATACTTGCACTATAACTGTGTCCGTTGGCTTCGTGTCTAATCTAATAGTTATAATTCTATCACTAACTTGGCAATAACTCTTTACTCTACATCCCAACTTTCTATTCATTATAAAACCTACACCGGTATGCCCATTATCTTATGCTGTGGTTATTAATCTATATTCTCCTGACCACGTATCTACTTGATCTTTCCCCCTAACTTCACTAATCCCTACAATATCCAGTTTAAGTCTCTCCATTTCTAATTTCAAATTCTCTAACTTTCCTATCCTATTCATACTGCGTACATTCCACGCTCCAACTTGTAGAACTCTCGACGAAATCGATTTCTTGCCCGCCCCAGAATCCGAGGGCTTACCTGCTACCGAAGTAGCCGGGTGAGACTCTGAGCCATTGGCTCTACTCACCTGGGGTAATACATTAATAGTAATCGACATTTTCATTTTGCTGTAAGCTTGAGAAAGGTACAGTGCTGGTTTCTCCTTGCCTTGCACCGAACAATGAGTGCATATTTTAGCCGTCGCCCCACCGATTCAGCCTAATCCCCCTAATACCGTGGGTTAGCCTGAAATCTTTCCTATAGACCGGGATCCCTGTATAGGGACCGCTCTATAGGCCAGAGCGTCGTTGCCCATGTCTTGCCCCTAGGAGGCATATGCAGTGCATTGGCACACTATTGACACTCTTTAATAGTAATATTTCTATATTTTATTCTAATACTAATAAACATCACCCTTATATATTGTATTTAATAAAACCGACTCTATTTCTATTCTTTAATTTGATCTACGGCGTGAATAACCATTGGCGTAGCGGAATTTTCTGAAGTCGTCCTCATACCCAGTCAATTATGTAAAAAACTTTTTGACGTTTTATAGTTTTTCGTAACTTATGTCATATTACATAAAAGTGTGTTTATAACCATGTATCACTTTGTAACTCTTTTACTTTGTAATTTCTAGGAACCATGTATAGTTACAGCTAATTTTAGAATATTCGAATGAAGCTGTATATGAATCCAAATTTCTATCCTTATTAGTTTAAGATTCAGTTCAGAAGTTCAGAAGATTCATAGTTCAGAAGATTCCGCCGAATATTACATTAAATAGTATTAACAAAGTACTAATAAAACAAAGACTGGAAGAACATAATTTATATTAGCTGAATTTCAAGCGGGATTTCATATATTTATCTAAACACATTTTCGAAGAAATGCATCTATCATTCAATTGTACGTGTACCGATAATATTTCATCGTGTTATGTATTTAGAAATATCACGTATTAATCATATATTACAATGTATTAATTATATTATTTTGATAACCTAATTATTCTTTATATCATAGGATATGGGATATATATAGGAACTGAGCTATATAGATTTCAATTATTCCTTATTAAAAAACGTATGAAAATTTTATAAAAAAAGTATTTCGTTGCGATGCAATTTATTACTTTTATTATTTATAAGTTGGAAAAAACTGGACACAATTTAGTATTTAAAAGTACATTCTCGCTATAATTCTGTCTTAAAGGGATAGAGCTCCTTTATATGCTAAAAGAAAAACAGTGTAATTTATTCTACTAATTACTCTTCCTTTTTGGATGAATTTTTTTCAAATTTCTTGCGGTAACAGCTTATAAATGTTAAATTGCCCTTAAGCTCGCCGTTTTAAGAAAAATTTAATTTATTTTAATGGTTTAATTAGTTCAAAATTTGCTGCTAAACATATGGCATTTTTTAATAGAATAAATTTATCGAAATACAAAAATCTAAGAACTTAGGGCCAATTATATATGCAACATGGACCTAAATATAAAATTTCGTAAAAATCGTAATTGTCGAGAAAGATGTTTTTCGGGTCTAGGAGTATGATTCAAATCTCAAATAATATGTAAAAATAAATCCACTAAAATATATAGAAATTTACCGTATTTAAATTTATTATATCTCAATAATAAATATATCTATTTTAAAAATTACCGTACTAATCACTTCTGTCACGTTGACTTGTTTATTTAATAGTATATCAATAACGATTCGTGACAGAGGTATTTTAGTTAGTTTTTATCTTGTGCTACTGAAGATGGGGGCATAGCCTTCGAAATGTACATCTAGCTACTTAATGTTTTAAGTTACGGTATTTGGGTGATATTCTATACTAATAAATATATCAGTTATCCACAGAGAGGCTTCCAAAGACAACCGGATTACGAAAGATTAAAACCTATAAATATAACGGATTGGAACCATTTACAGTAATAATAATTTTTAAAAAATTCTTCGCTAACGACTTCATATCCGTAACAAAACCTTAAATAATTAGTGAGTTCCATCTTATATGAGATAAAATGCAACAAATACATTAAAAAATTCAGAAATCCCGCGAGAGACGTACCTCCAATTAAAGCTACCGAAAAATAAATAAATAAATAATATGTACATAAAGAATAGCCATATACACCTCAAAACAACACATAATTATTATTACCAAATACAAGGTCATTACGATTTAACAAAAAAGAAAAAATGTTACTTCGTTCTATAATACTTCGTTGAATAATGTCCTAATTAATTGAACTAAGTATTTTAATTGTTAAAACTTAATTATATTTAAATTGTGGAATTTGGAATTATACTAATTTTGAAAGTTATAGTTTATTTTATAATATGTACTCAGCTTTCAAATATTAATTCATTAATTTCATTTAATTCACTAACGTTGAAACCTTAAAATATGTTTAAATTAATAAATTCAAAACTTATAACAATGGTTCGTGTGTGATCTTTTTTAGAATCGTATTTTTTTCCAGCATAAGATGTATATGATTCAATAATAAAAAATCTGTTCAAGTATATAAAATCCGTATGTATATAATATTACAAAGAATTTTTAATGAGCTCATAGACGTACCACCGCGAGTGTATTGCTAAAAAAAGAATATTCCTTAAGGGCGAACTGGAATCTCGCAAGTTTTCAGCGCTCAGAATTTTGGCTAATTTTATGACCCTTCAGAGCTTTATGTAGACTGGACTTAGCAAATAAAGTCAGCACTGATTATATATGGGTGAAAGTGAGATGTAAATAACGAATGTATAAATATACACTGAATGTATAACATAATGCTATATGAAATTGTTTAAAATATGCCGCATTTTCAAATTCTTGTGGATTTCTTATAATATCTTGACCTCTTGTAAACCCTGCATCTACTACTTCCAGTAGGATGCAATTAAATAGAAAAAAATATATATTTTCATGCATGCTGCCTCGCATCTAGTTTGATGATTCTCGCTTCGTAAAATTTACTCTTTTTCCTTCATAAAACTTTTCAACAATGGTGTTGTAGCAATCTGCTATATTAGAATTCATATTTAAAAGTAAACTAGCAGAATTATGAGCTGCTCTATGTATCTGGGTCATAATATCTGGCCATAACGCAGAATTCTTCATGCACATTCATTAGCTTCATATGGCCAATTGCAAAAATATTGAAATTTAGCAGAATCTAAATATTCGCTGAAAACGTGACTTGTACAGTTTATAATGTTATCTGCCGGCCCTCTGATATGTATGTGTACAGCTAAATCTCCATTCTTCCTATATTCGGTTGCTTTCATACTAGATGTTCTGATTTTTAGAATATTCTTCCATAAGTGATGACGCAACGTCATAGGTACATTTATAAGTTTACTGCTCCTCCTATTCATGGTTAAATCCTTCATTTACCGCGCTCTCATAATATACACAGTGTCATTTAGAGTCCATATTGGTGACCCTCCACCCCATAATATGGTGTATTGTTAATACAATCTTATATAAGAGGCTTTAATAAACAAAATATCAAAAAATTGCGAATACTATTTTTGTTTAAAGAAAGTTATTATAATTTTAATAATTGCTTCATTTACCGCACTCTCATATTATACACAGTGTCATTCAAAGTCCATATTGGTGACCTTCCACCCTATAATATGGCGTACTGTTAATACAAATTCATAGAGGAGACTTTGATAAACAAAATATCAAATAATTGCGAATGTTTTTTTATTTAAACAAAGATATTAATTATTGATTTTCAATCATATCTTGCAAATTGCGCTATCCCTAGCGCAATAATACATAACCAATTTGGTTGGTCCACTGGGAGGACCCAATATTAACTCCCAATAGAATATCACTGACATCACCGAACTACGCCGCTGATTTTCATACAGCATAGGGTACATAACCTTACTTTATGAAATGTTTTATTAAATCTATATCATAGACTATTATAAATAGACATTGCAACTGTATAGGAAATAGAGAATCGTAGGGGTATTTGAGGGGAATCGTTTTTGAGCAATATTCATGGTCCAGGAAATGCTGGAACTAGTGAGTCCGAAAGGTATTACACTTTTTTATAGTTTGCTTACAGGTTTCTCTTATCATTCTACTTTCATGTCAGCCAATTCAAATTTCAAGGATGCGCATGTTTGTCATTTCTTTCGTACTTCATTGTATTGCTTCGTAATATTTCGGTTATTTAATAAAAAGAAATTATACTATTTTATTCATTTGGAGATTTTTCGAGTCGATCTGATAGCACACTGCTGTCAAGTATGACAAGATTGATATATATTTAAAGAACTACTGATTAGCTATATGCACTGGATCAGTATGCTTTCATGAATGCAATAAGGCAGATATTGAAATCGTTTTGTTAATTTACGTTATTATTTTTTGATTTGTTCACATGTTTACATCCAAATTTGAATAAATTGCAACATGAATTCCAACCAATCCTTCGGATTGATGGGTAACTAATGATATATGTGATAATGGGCCCCGTTTAAAAAATGCTAATGCCAATAGATTTATAATCATATAATTTATAATTAAAATAGGCCTTCGGCATGTTGAACACCAAATGCGAACTCTCAATATGCCATATCTTTCATTGGGATTTGAAATTTACATGCTACGTATCTATTTTCTGGTCTGATTTGTGTATCTTTGTATCCCAACACCACTTTTCAAATCATTTATTACTTTCGCCTCAATAATCTAGACCAGCCCTGTCGTGACACTATTAACAAGTCTAGAGGACGTTGTGAGTCGTCCAGACTGATCACGCACTCTGATAATGATAGATAAATTAATAATTTGGTACACGTGGATCTTTGGAACGAAGAACGAACTTGGCAGCGAACCAAGAAGATCGCAATCCCAGCAAAAGAAGAGGAACGGTCGAGGTGCTTCTGAAGAGCGTAAGACAGGGAACATCACAGAGTATTAAAGAGTTAGAGTATCCCTAGTACATTATAATAGCTAGAATACATCCCTGGATGCATATTAAATAAACAAAACACAATTTCTTGGACAAGTAATTCTTGGCGTTGTTTTCCAATTCCCTCCAAAAAGCCCTGGTTCTCTGAACCGCAACCTGTGATGCGATCTAGGCATCTGCAAGGTGTTCCTGTCGCTAGCGTCCAGCGTCGACGATTACCAGCAGGTGCAACAAATCGATTATAATCATAAGATACATTGCTCTATCAAATGATTCTTGAGAATCTGAACAATATTGTTTGCGCATATTGAATCGGTTGTTGAGCGGTAAAGTTGGGCAGATAATTGAAACATTATATAGATATTTATATTCTCTGTTCGTAAACATCTGCTGCTGTGCAATAATATGCAAATTTAATTCTTCATGATATGAAGCTAAAATTTATGAACAGATCCACCGATACGTGTTAATTTATACCAATTATTGATATATCGTAATATTGTTGTTTTACTTTTAGTTCGTTAGGAAGTTGAGGCAGATTTTGGCTGGTTTTATCTGTCTGGAATTGTTTGTCAAAACATAAGTTTCATAATTTTTGTTGTCAGATACTTCCTTTGCCATGGTTTAATAGACAGCTGGAATATTTTACGTTTTTTAACAGTTCAAAAAAAAGTAAACGATTTATTAATCACGAAAACAGAACTAAAAGTCAATTATTCGCATTTGGCAGCTACCTTCACTTATTTATTGTGATACAAAGGCAATTTTGTATAATTTATGAGCAGTCATACGTATTATTTAAACACTTCGTTCCTGTAAATGCGATAAAAAGGAATAAACAATTTAGGCATGTAGACGTTTCGAGCTTTATAAAATTATTTTTTGTGAATAGTTTATGTATGTACTACATTGATCTTCCTTGGATTTAATATATATATAACATTTTCTCATCATTAGACCTAAAATATCCAAGTCTTCATTTCCACTTTATTCGAGAACGATTAATTACGATATTTTGGACCTATTATAGCTATTTATATTCATGATTCAAACAATAACAGTCTTACGAGATCACCGAAATCAATTCTCACATGTGCTACCTTAATGCGTGCCTAAAATGATGATTACAACGTTTACCTTTAATATAATTTGTATATTAGTTTGTGTCATTTGGATCGCCTTTTACCTACATATATTAATATTGAAATAGCTCTTATAAATTTGACGTTTCTTGCCAAATTTTATATTTGTACGATTCCGCCTTTTACAAGCATTGGTGCGGTAATTCATAAATATACCATTTTAAGAACATCCATTTCAATGATTTCATTATATTGTCCAATTATTCTTCCCTACATTACACACAATATAAATTACGTTATAGAAACTAATGAGGTGCCTAAATTATGGAAATTGTCATATATTACACCGTTACCTAAAATAAGTGAACCTAAAGACTTTAGCGACTTGCGCCCAATCAGTATTGTTTATCTAAAGTTCTTGAAAGAATCTTGGAAACTCAAATTAAAGCTCACTTGAACATGTACAAAATTTTACTTACCATACAATCGGGATTTAGACAGGGCCCTAGTTGTGCAACAGCTTTAACCCATATAATCGATGATATTTTTACAAGTAATGACAGCAATAAATTAACAGCAATGATACTTATCGACTTCTCTATGGCATTCGATACTATAGATCATAATTTACTTCTAAAAATTTTACACTTCGTAAGTTTTGACAATTCTGCAACTGGACTAATAAGAAACTATCTTTTTGATCGGATGCAACAAGTTAGGATTGATAAAGAATTGTCAGAGCCACGTCATGTACTTTCAGGGGTTCCACAAGGATCTATCCTAAGCCCTCTTTTATTTGCCATCTATACTTCCAATTTATATAAATCATTAAAGAACTGTGCATCTTTATGCCGATGATACTCAAATTTATTACTCTTTCTTTCAAGAGAATATATTAAATGCAAATTGGCAAATTGGCATATATTAAGTGCAAAACGCCATTGGCACTTTTGAAATTAGAATTTGCCGAAATTTTTGATGGGGGCTCAAGTATCTATAGCCAGACAGTGGCGGATTTATAGGGATTGTTTCGATGCGATTAATGGGCAAATATTTTGTTGCAATTGCCCAGTAATAAATATAATTGCATCGAGAATCCAAGCGATATTGGATACCTAATTATTGAACTGCTTGTTGATGTAAGCTTAGATAAATTAACTCAAGATTGGTTTATGCGTTTAATTAATACTAAGAACAAACAATATAAAAATAACGATAATGATAGCTTTCGCAGATAAACTAAAACTAACTTAAACATAAACATAACCAGGCTTTATAGCCTTGTGAAATACATGCAATATTGATATCTCTGGACTCGTACCACGAGATATGATGTCGCCAGGGTTGTTGGTGGACCGCACGTGTCGCCAGTGAGCGCCTGCTGTATCTGCTTAAATTTCGCACACTCGATTGGCGACGAAGGTTTTCCACTGCTGGGGAGGTGTTTTCAACAACGACAGAACGATTATGGAATCCGTCCAATAATATACAGCACTGAAGTCAATGTGTAGTGCCCTCACGACCCGTTTAACTAGCCGGCTGGCGAGCAATGCTGCTGTTAATTTCAATCGCGGAATCGTAGTATGTTTAAGCGGGCACACACGCGATTTCGCGCACGACAATTCTACTTGTACTTGCGGAATCACTTGTTCTAATGTATAGTGTTGCACCATAAGCCTTCTCCGATCTGTCACAAAACGCATGCAATTGTAAATCAACATAGTCCAAATTTGTCATGCGTCTAGGTATGGAAATCTTATTTATCTCATGTAGTTCCTCGCGATACTGGGTCCACGCACTATGAATATCCATGGGCACAGCCTCATCGCAATCAAATTTGTCCTTCCACAGCTGTTGTAGTAATAATTTTGCACATACTATGATAGGGCCGACTAAACCTAGCGGGTCAAACAATTGCGAGGTTTCCGATAAAATTACCCGTTTAGTAACCTTTTTAACAGAGCTTAATGGTGCTTTATACGTCAGCTTGTCTTCCTGATAGTTCCACAATAGTCCTAACGTGTTCATATCAGACTTGTTCAACTTAACTGTTTCATTTACGCTGTTGTCAACAAGCTCCGTAATATTTGACCGCCACTTATCTAATTTAAATCCACCGCGTTTCAGTAATTCTACCAGCTCACCCTTTAATTCACGAGTAGCTGATACCGTGTCACCGCCTGTAATGCAATCGTCTATATAATAGTTCTTCGATAGCACCCGTGACGCAATAGGAGGAAATGCACTGGATTCGATGTTGGCGAGCTCCACTGGTTACTCCACTGCATCTGGTTGCTAGATAAGGTGCACAGGACGTTCCGTAAGTGACAGTGTTCAGCGTATAGGTTTTTAACCTTTCGTCTGGTGAAGCGCGCCACAGAATCCATTGATACTCGCGATGGTTCTCAGTGATTAATATCTGGCGATACATTTTTTCTATGGCTCCAATGAAAACAACAGCGTGTTTGCGGAAGCGTAGTAGAATGCTAATTAGGTCATCTTGTACTACTGGCCCTGCGTATAAAATATCGTTCAAGGCTACACCGTTATTCGATTTGCAGGAACCGTTAAAGACAACGCGATAGCGTTTGGTGACACTAGTTTCTTCAAACACTGCATGGTGAGGCAAATAGTACCCTGTATTCGAAGATTCACCGCTGACAGTCATATGGCTAATTGCAATATATTCGTTCATGAATTCGGTATATTGTTGCTTCAAATTAATGTTACGCGTAAATTTCCTTTCCAATGACTTGAATCGAGATTTTGCTTGTTCGTAATTAGAGCCAAGAGTATGCTGGTTGTCATTAAATGGAAGTTCAACAATGAAACGCCCGGAAGCATCACGAGTCGTACCTTTTCGGAAACTAATCTCGCATGGAGCTTGTGCATAAATGGGATTTTCATTCGCAGTTTCAATTTCCCAGAATCGTTTGACCATTTCATGCAGCTTATCAGCTGAATTTTCAGTCACAGCGTGAACGTGATATAATAATAATATAACAATAGATACAGAATTACATAAACAATATTTAGTAGAAAAGATATACTGGGTGGACATTCTTCAACGAATTAAATTGTTGTCAAGTCGAGGACTGCCATTTAGAGGAAGAACAGAGCTATTTGGAAATAGTAATAACGGGAATTATATGGGAATTTTGGAGCTAATTGCTCAATTTCATCCTATTTTGCACGATCACATTTAAAGGATTGGTAACGCAGGCCGTGGCAACATGTCTTATTTGTCTTCCACAATTTGTAACGAATTTATTAAAGTGCTTGCAAATAATGTTCGCGAATTTATAGGTTCTGAAGCAAAATTGGCAAAATATTTTTCAATTAGCGTTGATTCATCTCCTGATATAAGCCATTCTGATAAACTTACTATTATTATAAGTTATGTGAAATGTGATGGTGTTCCTATTGAGAGATTCATTACATTTATCAATAACGGTGGTCACAAAGCGGTTGACATGGAAGCTCGGATTATGAGAAGTTTAGACGATTTATCTCTAGATATTCAAAATTGTCGAGGACAATCGTATGACAATGCCAGTAACATGTCAGGTCAATACTCTGAATTACAAGCTCCTATAAAAAAACGCAATCCTCTTGCATTATTTGTCCCATGTGCTGCACATTCTCTTAATTTGGTCGGTACTCGCACAGCTGAAAGCTGTAACATAGCCACTTCATTTTTCATGTTTGCAGAAGAAATATAAAATTTCTTCTTTGCTTCTACATACAGATGGCAAATCACGATTGAAAAATTTAAGGAAATCGCAGATTCTCTAGTTCCGAAGAAATTGTCGACTACCAGGTGGTCATATCGCGCCGATTAAAATCAAGGTTTTTTTCAGAGGTTTTTCTGCTTTCAATAATTCCTTAAAAGAAATTATTGATGATACTACGCAACCAAACGCATCTAGAGTCCAAGCAAATGGAATCAGAATTAAATTTGAGGAATTAGAAATAGGGATTCTACTAACACTGTGGAAAGATATTTTAACTGAACTCAATAAAGTAAGTAAGACATTGAAGTCAACAGATATTGATATTTCATTGGCAGTCGCTTTATATGACTCATTAATTAAATATATAACCCAGCTACGTGAACGGTTTTCTTTTTATGGGGAGCAGGGAAAAATTATTACAAGTTGTTCGGAGTATAAATTTGACACTGGGAGAAAACGTACTACAAAATTACAATTCGATGATTCAAGATCTGGTGAAGTTGAATTCAATGGCAGAAGCGAAATGCTTATAAACACTTTTTACATAATAATTGATAGGATTGATTCGCCTTTTGATTCCACTAATAATCCGTTCGATAAAAATAGAATATTTGATGACCATTTCAATGCGTTCGAGTGCTTGTCAAGAAATTCGTATTTTCGGAAGGATGGTTGAACTATAAATCCTTGTTTGAGAATCAAATCTATTTTCTGTGAATGTAAAATTACGCAAAATATTCGTCACCTAATGTCTTAAAGAAAGATGTAAAAATATACATATATAAACATCCAAACACTTCCATCTCCTTTATTAATTTAACTCTGGGCGACAGACAACAGCATCGTTTATATTCCATATTTAACTTACAAATCCATTTATGAGAGCCACGATTAATGAATACTATGGGCCATAATTAATGAATATTATAGGCCATGATCGATGAAATATATTGAAAACTAATTTATGGAATTCCACACCGTCTTTGACTTATTGTCGGAATTATAATATTTCCCCATATTCTAGCATTTTTTATTTGTGTTCGTAAGCTTGAGGTACTTGTGCTTGAATTTTTCTTGTGGTGAATGGTATTTATTATCGCCGAGTATATTACCTAACGATTATAGTTTTGATGTTATTTATGTATGAACAGAATGATTACCCTAGCGTCTGCAGAGTGAAACTGCTCTACTCCCTCTTACTGGATTTTTGGTGTTATATTCAATATTAAATGGGGGCTGATCTACAAAACGTGCCCGATTCTATGAACATATATACTGTTAATTATTGCATCAGTAAAAGTCATATTTCATGACAAGTGAATTTTTATTAAAAGAAACTATCGAATGAAGTGACCAACAAGCTCCAAAAACCATCAATACCGAAGTACCGCAATTATAATACCAGGAGCATTATCGTCAAGTTCATCAAGAAGACGTAGTTAAGAATGGAGATCACTGTGGGTGTGGCCGATATCATTCATCGTTAGGACGAATATCAACGTACACGAGATCGTGTGTTTGAATCACACGGAGGGTCTTTTGGAGAAGATAAATATCAACATAGATGTTCTGAATCGCCCAACCATGACCATTTGTGTTACTTGCTTGATATGTTGGTCGTAATCAACTAATATACGGTCCAATATCAACAGGAAGTATCAGACATCAGCTCCGGTTCCGAATTTATGAATGCAAATGAATAATAATGGAATCGGAAAAAACAGTCAAATTTGATGGCAAGCAAATTGTGCCACATTTAGTGGACCAGGTGAACTATCATCAAATTCATCATGGAAGGGGTGATTATGAAATAAAAGGGAGCCATCGTGGTATAGACGATATCGTTGTTAGGACGAATACTAACGCACTGGATGTCATGTGTTCGAATCCCACTATCGCATGATTTTTTGGTAGAAAGGATTTTTTTGCCGTACCATGGATGTTGTGTGAAAATTGCCCAAATATGAAAGTTTGCATAGTCTGATTGGTAGTGTTGGTTGTTAAACAATTCGTAATGTCTATATAGGTGCTAACTTTTATACAATTAAATCTTGTTTGTGATGGTTTTTGTAAGAATTATTGATGAAAGGTTTTCGGAAAATTAATAGCTTAAATTGAATAAATAAAATAAACTAGCAACGAACTTCGATCCATTATGAGTAGAATTTAGAGAGTTGCAATTAATTATTCTTCTATAATGTCTTTAGTTTGTGATTGCACAAGTCTAAATCAAAGTTATATTTTGCGAGGCAAGGAAAACGATACAGTGCTGGGATTGTTATTGAATCGTTTGTTGAGGATGTATTCGTATTATGAAATATTTCCATTAGATCAATAAAACATATTGGCACGACTTTTAAAATTCTAATTTCAATCCTTTTATGGGAATATTGCATCACCATTTCGAAGACATTTAAAATATTTCGTTTTTCAAAGAATGAATTGGGTTATATATTTGATCCAAAAATGTAATATTTTATTGAATACCGGTTCCTCTTGGTTGTGGTCGTCTTCTTTAGTCTAATATATGTTTCTATTATTAGAAAGACCGAATCTATTATTAAAAATGCTTTTGTTGTAAATTTGTGGCATTTAATGTAGTCTACCAATATACCCAAATGCACATTATCATGTGCTGCTGTAATGTCTATAAAACATTGAAGACCCCAAATGATTCAAGCTTCATAGTAAGTTTACCATGATTGTGTTATGTGATGATTCTGTGATGTGTTAGTTTGTATTTTAATTGTTTTTGTACTATGAGATTGTTCGCCATTTCTAGTCGTATTTATTTACAATGCTTAGTACTAATTGTACTTGGTCTAATGTGCTTTTGCACTCTGTGAGTCCTGTTTTTAATTCCTTTATTATTTCTAAAATTTTTCCTAGATCGCAGATGTTGTTTAATTCCTTCGCTTCTTGTATTATGTTAGTTGTTGTGTATAGTGGGTTTTCTTCGCTTCTATTTATATGTGTGGGTGGAGATATTGCGTTTGCGTATGATATGTTTGGTGTAGTGTGTTTTCGTGCTGAGTTGTGTACATTTTGTGCGTTTTGTGTGTTTTGCGTGAGGTTTTTTGTGTTGTGTTTGGTGTTACCTTGCCTGCCTTTTTCTTCGAGGTTTCTTTCTTGCATGTGTCTTACATAGCTTGGGCAGTTCTTGTAGTTGGCTGGATGTTGTCCTCCGCAGTTGCTGCATCTTAGTTTGGTTTTGTTCTCTTCGCTTCTTTCTTGAATGTGGCATTCGCTTGCTCGGTGGTTTCTTGAGCATTTCACGCACTTCGGTTTATTGTTGCAGTTTGATGACCCGTGACCGAATTCTTGGCATCTGTAGCATTGTGTTACTTTGTTTCTTTGTACGTATGGTTCCCACTTTAGTTTTACGTGGTCCAGTTCTTTGATGTTTTGCATCTTCTTCATCTCTTGTTTGTTGGGAATTTGTATTACGAGTTGGATTGGCCGCTTTGGCTTTGCATTTTTCAGCACTTATTTATGGTTATGTCGTTCTTCTTTACTAATTCCCGAGCATCAAATATAAATTCATTTAAATAGGCATTTTGAATAGTCTTTAATTGCTAGTTGCAAAGTATGTGTAGCACATCAAATTCCGATAAGATTATTAAAAGCAAAGTTATTATCGAAAATACACCTTCCGCAAAATGATCCCTACTTTCATTTTCAATAACTGAGTATTCATCTTCTATTTCGGTTCCTAATAAGTTGACAAATGAAATCATATTAGTTCCGTTGTCCCTAGTAATGGAATAAATTTGCTGAGTATCAATATTATATTTTTCTAATACTTTTTCAACCATGATTTTAATATAAATTCCAGTATGTTTATCTTTTAGCTCCGTCATTCCCCAGCAAACCAAATTTATCTCAACGCCGAATCTGACATACTACACTGAGCCCTAGTATAGTATCAGAGAGAACACTAGGACAGGACCGTTCTACGAGGGCTTAATGTCCGATATATGACCGATCATACAGCATCTCGTATATTGCTATATATCGCCATCTCTGCGTAGTTACATGTAATAAGTCTCATAGTAAGCTGTATGACTCGTAATATAGAATAATACCAAGATGCGTGTGTGTAAGGTTACTTGCAATGGCGCCGAATTGACTCGCCTTCACGTTACTGTAATGTTTAGATGAAATATTTCTAGATATTTAGTTTAATATTGATGTGTAAATAAAAATGCAATTCTCGCTTGATTAATTTATTTTTATTGCAGTACTTAGGTATACATAATATACTAATTAAAAAAAAAATAAAAATAAATTGGAACTATCCTAATATAATATTTATATTGTTGGAATATCCTTATTATAAGTTAATAATTGTGATAGGGTAGAAAGAAGTAAGTCCTTATAAGATTTTTTGATTTATATTGGTTACCGGTTTCGAGAGGTATATCTCATCTTCAGACCAAAACTACAAGAGAATATATATATATTTTTTTATATAATGCAATATAAGTAAGTTATAGAGTATTTCAAATCTTTACAAAAACGTGTTTTTATTTTTTATAATTTTTTCTATAAAAGTTAGGTTATATAATACAATACATACTTGTCATATGTAGAAACTCAAGAATGTAGTCATGGATATAATCAATATATAAAAGTAGAAGTATTTTTCATAAAAGTTATAAAATGTTGTAAATGTTTATATAAAATTATTTTTGTCAATATTAAAAAAGTTTTTTTGTATAATATTAAAAACTGTGATATACAAGTGGCCGTGTTTTTCTTGTAATGAAGTAAGGAGATGATATATTAGTGGATGCGCATACAATAATAAATTATATTTATAATTATAAAATAAAAAGGAGAGAAAATTATAAATTGCTGTCTGCTTTTGTGGCTCTCGACAAACGAAGTCAAGCATTTCGCAACCAAGCGTTGATAATTAGTTCTCCTTTCTTCTCACTTAAGGTGAACTGTACACCATAAATGCTAAAATAATAAAACGACTAGTTTTTAATATTTGTGAGCAAATATACTTACTACATTATGTAGAATTTCCCTGAAATTACTACAACTTTGCAAATGTTGATTATGTAGTCATATTTAATATTTATAAGAAATGTTAATAATAATAATAATAATAATAAATTTATTGTTCAACGGTTACAGAATGATATGATAAATCTTAACATAAACATGGTCAGTTTCGCATTTTGTTGTGCGACATTGTAAGCATATTTATATTTGTATTACACGGAGGAGAAGAACTCGGCCATAGTCTAAATGGGTCTCCTAGCCATATATCTTTGAGGTTCCCCTTTGAAGGTCCTTAAGTTAACTATATACTTCAGCCTCCATGGGAGATGGTTGTATAGATTAACTTGGTTCCAGGGGTTTTGGTCTGTCGTTTTCAGACGATTTGTTGCTGTACGTAGGCCTTGCCAGGTTCTTGTATCGTGATCGTGATAATGCCTGTTTAGGAGTATATCTTTTTTGTTAGTGTGGGTGCAAGCGCATACATATATAAGGCCGGCACTGTCAGCAGTTTCAGTTTGGCATATAGAGGCCTGCATGGCTCTCTGGCTGGCGCAGATGATAATATCCGAGTGCCTTCTTTTGGACATGCAATATTGTTTGGACATGCAAGCACCCCATGATAGTATGCCATAGTAAGCGATGATTGTAATAATCCGAAGTATGCCATCCGGAGGACTGCTCCGCTGCATGTGCCTTTCAGACTTCTGAGAACAAAGCATGCCGAACTTAGTTTGGCAGCTAGGTAATCATATTAATTTTATTAATATTATATTGCTCCATATTAATTTGTGGTCGATGTAAATGCCAAGAAATTTGTTACTTATCACCTGTTGCACAGATTTATTCTGGAGCTTTATATAGAGACTGCTACTAAGAGTACCGTTATTTGGAATGAAGTTGATCACGTTAATCTTTCCAACATTTAGGAGGAGTCCGTTTCTTTCGCTCCAAATCGTCATTTTTCCCATGATATCTTGCTCTCTCAAGTGTAACTTGGTTTCCGAGTCGGAAGAGATGAGTACATTTGAGTCATCAGCGTATAGTATAACCCTCAGATCATTTCCTTGTAGGCAAGTTGGTAGATCATTAATGAATAGGAGGAAGAACAGTGGCCATTAGATGGTGCCCTGTGGCACACCCATCTTGTTTTCTCTATAAGCTGATATCAGGCCGTTCCAGTGAACGGTTTGTCTTCTGTGTGTCAGGTAACTCTGCACCCAGTTATTGGATAAGCCTCGTATTCCCATACCTTCCATTTTCACTAGGAGCAGCTCATGATCGACGCAGTCAAACGCCGAGGAAAAGTCAAAATATAGACTCATCACTTTCTGCTTTCTGTCTAACGCATCATATATGAAGGATGTTGCCTCTATTGCCGCGGTTGATGTCGATCTGCCCTTGATAAATCGGTACTGGCATTCAGAAATTAGGTAATGTTTGTTTAGGAATTCTATTATTCTATTGTCAAAAATTGTTTCGAAGATTTTTGACAGTTGGTTTTGTACCGCTATGGGTCTGTAATTGTTGAAGTCGTGTCTGTGTCCTTTTTAAAATATTGGGATGATGTTGGATTCCTTGAAGTGCGTGGGGTTTACTCCATTCGACAGAGAATCGTTTACTATATGTGTTACGATTTCTCTTAGTTCATCGGCCGCTAGTCTTAGTACCTTCGCTGGTATTCCATCCGTACCGCACGTGAAAGTCTTGCATTTGAGAACTATTATTTTCTTTATCTCCGCTTCGCTGGCTGGGAAGAGGTAAATACTGTTATTTATTCTGGTTGTTGTCGCTTTTAAGATTGATGTGAACATTTTTCAAGCTATTTTCAATCTTATCCATAAAGTGGTTATTAAAGGTGTTGCATATCTCTTCTTCGTTCGATATTTCCACGTTATCTTTAATCATTGTGGTGCTGCGCACAGGCCTTGTTGATGGGTTATTGTTCTTTATGATACTCCACGAAGTCTTGGCGACGTTGTCAGAACGACCGATCCTTGCATTATTGTTCGTCATTTTCGCGGTCTTTATGGCACTTCTGTATCTATGTAGGCAGTTTTTATATTGTCCCCGGAGTATGCTGTCTGGGTAGGCTTTCTGCAGTACATATAGATTTTGCAGAGTGTGGTACATATCTTTGAGGTTTCTATTATACCAATTATTACTAATGGGCTTAGATTTCGATGGAAGTGGGGGGGAAAAGACATTGTGATTGTAAGCGATCGTGACCATCATAAGCTCCACCTTTTTGTTGATGTTGCTTTGCTTTTTTACCTCGTTCCACTTCTCCGCTTTCAGAGAGTCTTTGAAACTTCGAATCGAACGATCAGTGTATTTTCTTTTGTATTCTACCTCCTGATGATGTTTCACTTTGTAGTTGATCAGTAGTATTCTGTGGTCAGAGATATTAGTGGCTATCGCTTGTGTTCGCGAGACTAACCGCACAGAGTTTGTAAATATATTGTCTATACTTGTTTGTGATCTGCGCGTGACTCTAGTGAAGTCAGTGTCGGTATGTTGCAGATTGTACTGTAGAAGCAAGTTGATAAATTGGTGTTTGAGGTACGAATCTTGTTTGAGGTCGATGTTGAAATCCCCACAGAGGTGTGTTTCTCTACATGGGTTCCAGTTCTTCAATATAGATACTAAGATTGCTGCTAGTCTGGTAAAAAATTCTTTCTTGTCCGAGTTAGGTGTAGTATATACCCCGATTATGGTGATATATCTATCGTCTATAGTTAGGTGCGCTACGCATGCCTCGAAATTTTTTTCTGCGCACGAGCTGACCGGTACTTCCTCTGCTTGGAACATGTTTTTTTACGATAATGAGCACTCCTCCTCTGTTGTAATCGCTTCTAGTGTAGTTTGCTATTATTTTGCATCCGGTAAGCTGAAGGTTCTCGGTGTTATGGTGAGTCAGCCAGTGCTCGCAGATTATAAAGATAGATATGTTGTAGTTGTGGAGTAGTGTGTCTAATTCGTGCACTTTATTTGTGTTAGAAATTCCTTGTATATCGATGGACGCTATGGTTATCTCCGTTTCCTTCTTGTTTGGTCGCCGTAGGTGAGTGGTTGTTTCGTCTGGGTACACATCGTAGTTAAATTTTGCTAGGTTGTGGTCTGCCCGTGTTTGATGTGTGGCGACTCTGGGGGGGGGCCTCAGTTACTTCTTCGAGGAGTCTTGTACGACTGAATCTAAATAATCCTGGTTTGGCGATCTGTTTTCCTTCATTCTTCTATGCAGGTCAAAGTTTAAGCATTTGAAGGCTATCCAGACGGCCAGAAGAGGCCATCGTAGACGTCTTTTTTGAAGGCGAAGTCCACGCCGAACATAAAACTTTTAAGGTGTGTATTCCTGGATTGGATTTCTTGTACGGTAATTTCTTTGTTTAAGAATTTTTCCTTGCTCTTGATATATGCAGTGATTTTGTCTTCGCTGACCGTTTGCTTTACTTTTGTTATGAATAACCATACTTTCTTGTCGGCGGCGGAGAAGCTGATGTCTTCGGAGCCAGCCCCATTACCAGCTGGTTACATGTCAATAGTTCGCCAACAATAGTTCGCGCGACAGTAGTTCGCCGACAATAGTTCGCCGTGAATAAGTTCGCCAGTGCAAACAGTTCGCGAACAATAAGTTCGCTATTAAATCAGTTCGTTACTAATTAGTTCGCACCGTTCATTTAATGAGATATTATTGGAAGGGGAATCGAAACATTACCATGTAAAATGAAGAACCGATTACTACATGTATATATTCGTACATACGTTTTCAGAATGAAAAATTGTGCGCTAAACCGCGAAGATAATCTAAAATATCACGGTTTCTGAAATCTGCTACTATCGTCGCAATTCTAGTAGCGCAATCGCGATACTTTTTTCTGCCCGGATTTACTGCTTGCCCGGCAATAAATTGTTCGATCTTGACTTCATTCATGCTCTGCTCCTGCTTCAAAGCGGCCAAAAATTTCCAGATAGACGGATGATGTGCTCCAACTTGTTGTAAAAAGGCGCGATGCCACCCCTCCACTGCATTATTGGTTTTCGGTTGACCCATTATAACACGATCGTGACAATTCCATAATTCCAGAGGAAATTTCGGAGTACGACGCTGATTACGACGATTCGGTCTTCCAATCCACGTATCTTCGAAATAATCAATTATAGGCTGCGCTTCGGCTGGTATAGGACTATTTTGATCATCTGTCAGCGTTTCAAAGGCTTCAATAACTTGACGAACTGGTACAAAAGCTAAGCTTGGAAGCATTTTGATTGAAAGAGCGAAGTCGGCGTCGTTTTCGTAACGCTGTTGCAACCCATTACTCTGAACTTGTCTGTATACACATTGGCTAAGGTGAAAAAAACAACCTTCCAAAGTCGCATCCGGGAAAAAATCTGTAAACGCGTTTATGGCACTCAGCTCGAAATCAGTCATGATTGTTTGCGGATTCAAATTATTGTTCAAATTTCTAAGCATCTGCAGCAATCTCGAATATATCTCTTCCGATTTGCTCGGTAATAATGCGTAAATCAATGGGATAGTAGCATCGAAACGTTTGGTGTGCAACGTATATAATTGAGTAAATAAAGGAGGAACTGTTTTGAACGTACCATCCGCGTACCAATGTTCGGATTCGGCCAGCAGCCTCAAATTCCTTTCAGTACCGAATACAAGGATTCTCGATTGACCCGGACCACTGTCGCCCAAAAGAAAACGCTGATCGGCGTTTGTACGTAAATATTCATCCGGTATTGTAATATCTACAAGTGATGTCGGATCAGGTAACGGCGCGTTGTTTTGACGCCGAACTCGCTGAACTGTGCGTTTCAAACTAGACACACTCGGCAATTGACCAGCTACTGCAGCGGTTAAGCCGACTGTGATATCGGCTATAATCTGATGAGTAGAATCCCTAACTGCAACGGCGTGCTCTTTCATTGATTCGACTGCTTCTCGAGCTAATAAATTAGCGCATTCTGCCGCGTGATTATGTGAATCGTGGTTATAGCTAATGATGCGGTCGTCTAAACTATGCGCACGAGCCAAGCAATGAGTTTTTTTATAAAACGTACATTTCCAAATAATTTTCCTATCGATGCATCGTTTTTCTTTCATGAACACGTGCCCTTGCAATTTCAGAAGTGGGTTTCCACGATCGCTTTTAACAAAATCGAGCGGCATTTTTTGTTGAAAATTTATATGGAAAAACCAGCCCAGATTGTTGAGAAATTAATAGATTTCAATAAGAAGACACCAATGTGCTAAAAATATCCTAGATATCATCCTAGCAACTATAGTATATAAATGGCGAACTGACGTCGCTGCGAAACTATTAACATGACGAACTAAATGATGGCGAACTAAAACACCGACGAACTATTGTTAGGCGAACTGTAGTTGGCGAAATATTGTCGCGCGAACTATTGTTGGCGAACTATTGACGTGATACGTACCAGCTACGTTTTTTCTGCGTTGGGTACTCATACGCCTTCGGCTCTTGATAGTTATGTAACCGTCTCTAATTTCCTGTGTTGATTCTTTCTCCTTGCTATCTGGAGTACTATGGCTGCATGTTTTATGGTTATCTGCTCGTGTTTCCGCCCGGGGGGAGCTCTGGGCTCCATTTCTTTGCAGTTAGTTGTTATCTGTTTGTTCGCTCCTGTTATTGTTATTGCACCGGCTTCGGCCCGTGTTATGTGGGATGTCTCGGGGTTATTTACAATTGTATGGGTTTTGTTACCCCAGGCTGGCTTCCTTACGATCTGGTCGCCTTCCCCATGTTTCGTGCTTGTTAAAAGTCTAATCAGGTCTCGGTTGAAGGCCTCTAGATTCTGTACATGATACTTCAGTTTCAGTATGTCGGCTTTCAGGGTGCGTGTAATTTCGGCAACTATGTTTGATACATATTTTTTTGAGTTCATTCTGTTCCGTTGTCTTTTCATCTTTTTCGGAGGTGGAGCTGTGTGCGGGGATCTTTCCCTCAGGATTTACAGGCTCGGAAACGGCTTCTTGGTTGGATACTGCAATGTTTTCCCCATACATAACATCACATTCTGTATAGTACCACGTTTCGCGTGTTTTTCTTGGTTTATTAGTTGAATTTTTGTTAGGCCGGAATATTCTTGGTGAATCCATTGCTTGCACGTTATGTTCCAGCATTGTATCTACTTATTTCCGACTTTCTTCTTACATTTGCCGCAAATAAACTTGTCGGCCATGTTACCCGATACCTTTCCCGTATTATGTATAATACGTATATCATCGATTACATCGATTACAAATGTATTACGTTTACGTTTAATATAATTTCAACATTAGTTCGTGTGATTTAGGTTGCCTTTTATCCAGTCATAATGCTCTTAAAAATTTAACATTTCCTGTCAAACTTTATATTTGTACGATTCTGACTTAAGCATTGGTGCGGTAATTCATAAATATACCATTTAACGAACATCCATTTCATGTACAAGCTCATTTGCGGTTATTATGCCACTTATTTTTAGGTATCTATAACAGAACCGTAGAGTATTTAACGAAAGCAAAACGGAGGTACCAAGCGTTATGCATCATTAGCACTATTTATCCCGGTTAAATTCATTTTATGTCGCATAATTTCACTCTATTATTGATTAATATGGGGACAATGCGATTGTTTTATTGAAATTCTCTTCATTTGTGGAAAATGTTGTCCTATTCCTATATTTACCTATATGTATTGCGTATTTCTGTGAATGAATTTAGGTTATATTTATGTTTTGTTGACTACATTAATTATTTTAGATACTAGTGCCATCTTCCGCTATCCTTCCGCCATCTACTCTTTGCGCTAGTCGTGTCCTCTTTCGATATCCTTACTTACTACATGAGTAAGGATAACGACAGATGTCGCTAGATGTAAAACAACCACCAATGACAATGTATACATAGACGTTGCAAGTCCATATACGAAAACGAATCAACTTTGAGCGGTTGATTTTCATATGGCGATATCTGTCGATATCTGTACCACCAGAACTTAGTGAAGATAACTGAAGACTGCGTTAGTATATTGACCAAATATACGGGAGCGAAATTGTGACAATTTTCCACTTAGTGTGGCGCCATTGTCTCCCCATAAGCAATATGTTAATTGATTTCAATATCCGCGTTGCGTCTTCAATCGACTTAAAGCAAGTATTCGATTACTGTGCGCGAGAAAATACGAAATGGCCACGGTCAGCTGTTTCGACGTCAGAAACATCAAAATAATGAATAAAATGTGTTAAACATTCAAGAACCCGGGAGAAATGTATCAAATTGATAAAATTCGGTATAATTGAAACACAATCGGCTTGCAAAGTATGTACCAGTAAGGTAACGAATATGAAAATATTTATTTGAGAAATGCCTAGTACAATATAAACACAAAATAAATATATGTATAAAATCTACAAGCCGAAATATTCCGTATTATCGGCTTGTACATTATATACATGATACATTATCCGAGTATCGCATATATTGTTCAGTTTCCGCAAGCATTCAATTCGATAGATTTCGCGGTTACAAAACCTACCAATACCAATATTTTTAGATCATTATATAATTTGTTCTTTTATTTTTAGGTTAACTTATACAATTTGTCGATTCGTTAGTCATGTTTATTATTCGCCTTTTGATTCCATTAATAATCCGTTCGATAAAAATGGAATAATGGATGACCATTTCAATGCTTTCGAGTGCTTGTAAAGAAATTCGTATTTTCGGAAGGATGGTTGAACTACAAATCCTTCTTTGAGAATCAAATCTATTTTCTGTGAAGGTAAAATTACGCAAAACATTCGTCACTTAATGTCTTAAAGAAAGATGTAAAAAAAATACTGCGATCTCCTTTATTAATTTAACTCTGGGCGACAGACAACAGCATAGTTTATATTCCATATTTAATATTTACAAATCGATTTATGAGAGTCATGATTAATGAATATTATAGGCCATAATTAATGAATATTATTATAGGCAATGATCAATGAAATTTATTGAAAACTAATTAATGGAATTCCGCACCGTCTTTGACTTATTGTCAGAATTATCATTTTTCCTCATATTCTAGCATTTTTTATTTGTGTTTGTAAGGTTGAGGTAATTGTGCTTGAATTTTTCTTGTAGTCAGTGCTATTATTATCGTTTGTTATCTTTATTATATTATCGTTGTCGAGTATATTATATCTTGGCCTTTGGGACACTTGCCTTACACCTTTGATTCTACAAACGGATAGCGTCCGTTCAATTTTTGTGGTAAATGTATAAAACACACATTATGGTATTTTACAGAAGTTATTTATGCGCAATACATGTCCTTTTAATAAATTTCATTTTTACGTGATCGGTAAAAATTGATACCTTTATAAATTGCGGATTCTGACATCTTATTTATTCGTCTAATGCTTAATCTGAGGAGCTTGCAGCAAACGTATATTTACGAAGATATTTTGTGTGTGTGTGTGTGTGTGTGAAAAACAAACAATTCAAAATAGTGCGGATTATATTGTTTCAATTTTCATTTCCACAAATCATCCGAAAGACAATGTAAGATTATATTGTAAGATTTATATATATATATATAATATAATATGTATTATATATATATATATATATATAATCTGCTAGTATATCAATCACGATTCGTGACAGAGGTATTTTATTTAGTTTTAACTTGTGCTACTGAAGATGGGCGCATAGCGCTTGAAATGTACATCTAGCTACTTAATGTTTGTTACGGTATTTGGGTGATATTCTATATTATAATTTAACACCGTAGAAAGAAATGAGAATCAACATACTTTATGTCATTTTACCATTAATTTTTCTAGATAATGTTAATTTGAAATGAAAATTGGACGTTGAGTAATGTGCAGTGCCAAAGTATTTTCCTATTATTTTCGTCATAAGATATTGTATCATGGAAATTCTTTTAAGAATCAATAAACGATTTATTAAGAAATGAGAATCAACATACTTTATGTCATTTTACCATTAATTTTTCTAGATAATGTTAATTTGAAATGAAAATTGGACGTTGAGTAGTGTGCAGTGCCAAAGTATTTTCCTATTCTTTTCGTCAGAAGATATTGTATCATGGAAACTCTTTTTTTAAGAATCAATAAACGATATATTAAGAAATGAGAATCAACATACTTTATGTCATTTTACCGTTAATTGATAGATAATATTAATACAAAATGAAAATTACATGCTGCAAAATATGCACTGCAAAGTTGAAGGTATTCTTATTATATTGGAATAACACAAGCATTGGTGAAATAATTCCTTTTTAAGGGATAATGATCGAAATTTAGCGCTTCTTTTTGTTTGTTTCCATATTTCAATGGAAAACAATTGCAAACCTGCGGCTAATTCTCAAAAACCATAATTTTATAAAACGATATAATAAGAATAATCGAAAATAATTGATCTTATAGCGTTTAATAATTTTATGATTTAGACGTATTGGCCTGAAATATATAAAAATTTCGACAATTTTAACAATCTAGTGAAATACTACTACAGTGCAAAGCTAAAAAAAAGTTAGGAATACGCTACGTATAATATTAAATTTTACCCCTCTTAAAACTGTTAGACTGTACTTAAGTAGCTGCTGCCTAATGAAACATATAAATACAACCCCTGAAGATGCTCGCGATCATTAGTGATGCGTCTTTATCACGATTTCCATCCTATGTTTATAATATATTCTGATTCCGGTAGATATTAGCAGAATAGTTTCAGTTTTTGTTAATGATATTATTTTGTTATAATTTGTATTGTAATTAAAAATAATTTGTTTTATTTATAATTAAAAAAATCGTGTTTTTAAGTTAGTGCGTAGTGCGGTATATAATAACTTAAAAAAATGTATTGTCTCGTTAAATTTGTGGAAGAGTCCATATTGCGCGTAATGAAGAAAAATCAATTAAAAACTATTTATGGTAAAAATTATGTTTGCGCAAAATTTGATGATGGCAGATACTATCCGGCTGTTGTTATAACAGAAGGGGGTAAGTAGTTATTATACTTAGCGTTTTTTAATTGAAATCGATTTTAAACCGAAACTTTTAGTTTGTATTAATTTGTTTATGGTCATTTTCTCCAAAGAATCTCTCCACATAATTTTTTTTGTAGAAGTTAGTATGATGTCGCATTTTTTGTTGAACGAACTAAATCAACAATTTTCAGGTCTTTCATTTCAAAGCAGATATTTATTTCACGTTTCATATACAAGCCATTCCTTATGTATTTTGAATATACAAAATAGTAGAATTATGGTTATATTATATATTTGTGTAATTATTATATATTCTATATTTTATTAATATTTTTTGAAGTATTTTATGTAATTATAATAAAATTTTCATTTATAGCAAGAATTGAGCAAGTTACTGATTTTCGAGAGAATTATACATAAGGCCAACTCATACATAAATTTATAATAATTGTAATATAAATAAGTTCATTTATAATTGTATTGCGATAATGAAACATCCTGTGTAGTTTTTTGTTTTTTTTTAAGTTTTACATTTGTTTTTAAGATAGTAATTTGTTTACCTAGCACTAGACAGTCAGTGTGACCGGTTTGAAAGTACTAGGGAGAATGAGATATTAATCTTAGTTGTTTTACAGGAAATTAACATAGTAAAACATTATATTTTTTAACATACGTATTAAAAACATTTGTTCAAGAGCATTTATCTTAATATAATGTGATGAAGGATTATACAAACATCAATTATTTTAAATTTACATATGATATACATATATATACATGTGTAATATAGGGTTTATGAGTTGTTTTTGTAGTAATTCAATAGGTTTCTAATGAATATTTTTGGTGTTTCGCTTAGTTTTATGTGTTTTGGTAGATTATTGTAGACAATAGAGAAGTTGTGATATAACCGCTTTTTACCAAAGTTATTGTTTATTTGTAATAAGTGTGTTTTGTCTTTTTGTCTAGTATCATGCGAATGAATAACAGAATTTATTTGAAACTCAAATGAATGTTTGATGTTATTATTATATATTTTATACATTAGCTTATTGGCTTCGATTTTGACAAGGGTTTCTAGCTTGTGCTTATTTAACATTTGATATAGATCATCCGTGGGGAATCTTCCCGGAATATTAAATAACACTTTTATACTTATACTAAGAAATCTCGACATCTTATTTAAATTAGTTTGTGAACATTCACTCCAACATGTCGCTAAGTAGAGGAATTTTGATAGTACAACTGAATTGTATATTAGATTTGCTGTGTCATGAGATAGGGCTTCATTGCGTTTTATGCAACCTAGAAGTGGCACCAAAGTCTTCCTAATATTTTTGACATGATCGTCCCAATTTAGATTTTCATCAATTGTAATGCCTAGATATTTAGTCTTCTTTAATCTTCCTATATGATTTTTGTTTAGGCTTATGTTAAAATCATGATCTTCTTTATTTTTATTTTTAAATACAATGTATTGAGTTTTTGATGTATTTATAGTTAATTTATTGAAATGTAGCCAGTTTGCATATTTTTCTAAGTCATTGTTTATAATGTTTTCTAAGGTATCTATCTATTTTGCGTTATATACAAGTACAGTATCATCGGCATACACTGTATATTTAGCTGTCAGTTCTATTTTTTGCATATTTTGAATATATAGTAGATAAAGAAGTGGACCAAGTATGGATCCTTGGGGTACACCAATTTTTTTTATTTTACTTGTGCTTAAAGTCTGTTTGTATTTTGTACATACATATCTATTTTTAAGATAACTTTGAATTAAGTCTTTACATTTGCCTCTAATTCCTAAATCTTCTAGAGAGTTTGTAAGTATACTATAATCTACTGCATCGAAGGCTTGTGTTAAGTCTATAAATATTGCTATTGAATATAAGCTGTCATTTTGATTTTCATATATATTATCTAGAAAGTTTAATACTGCAGATTGTGTACTGCTTTTTCTTTGGAAACCAAATTGCTTGCGATCGAACCCAATAGAATCTTCTATAAAGTTTTCTATTTGCCTTTTTAGAATAGATTCAAAAAGTTTTGCGAATATACTAGTCAAGGCAATTGGCCTATAATTGGAAGGATCTTGCATATTTCCTTTTTTGAATATAGGTGAGATAATATTTTTCTTTAGGATATCTGGAAAGGAGCCTATTTGTATGTGAGTATTTATGATTCTAGTTAACGTTTCTATAATGTTATCTAGTACTAGATTGATGTCATCATATTTTAACTTATCAAATCCTGGCGAAGATTTTTTGTTTAGTTGTTGGAATTCTTTTCTTACATCTGCGATTTCAACTTGCTGTAGATTAATAGACCTTTCATTTGTTTTGTTTTTTACCTCTGCTGTTGCTGGTGGTATTTGTTTACCGAGGTCAAATTTGTAATCAATAAAATAATTATTTAGGGCGTCCGCAATACCTTCGACATTTTTTATAACTATACCATCCATAATAATTTGTTCAATATCATTTCGATCTGCTTTTTCTTTTTTCAGGATCATCGAATTTATTATGTTCCAGGTTTTCTTTATATTTTCACTTGATGATTTTATTTTAGATTTTAAATACGAATCTTTTGCATGCCGTATTTGTCGCTTTAATTCGGATTTTATATTTTTATATTGAGTGTCAAAATGTTTATTATTTGGGTTATTTTTTATTAGGTCATAAAAATGTTTTTTCCTTTTCATCAGGTCTATTAATTCCTTGTTAATCCAGAAGTTTTTATCTCTAATTTTATATCTTCTGGTCTTTGTGTATCTTTCTTTACATCTTGATAAAATACTTATTACTGATTCAAAACTTTCTGGATTTAGTTTGCTTATTTCCTTTCTAACCGATTTAACATATCTATCTTCATCCAAATACGTCACAACCTTGAAAATAAATTTATTTTTTCGATTAATATTTCCATTTATTGTGAATTGGTATTCTATTTGTTTATGGTCTGATAGAAAAGTATCTCTTAGTTGTATCGAATTTGCATGAATGACATCTGCATTTGTAATAACATGATCCAATATTGTATGCGTATTTGATGTTTCCCTGGTAGCGTTACTTGTCGATAGTTCGTTTATGATTCTATAACCATATAGTTGTAATGTTTCAATGTATTGTGCAACTGTTATATTTTTAGTGTCTAAAAGATCAATGTTAATATCGCCTATGATAATTAAATTTTTATATTTGCTTATCACTTGTTCAAGTAAGTCTAAGAATGGATCAATTTTTTCATGTGGTGGTCTATATACCGCTAATATGTGCATTTTGGGGGTTGTGTCTATAGAAATTAGGACAAAATTCGATATAATATTAGGTGGTTTCTTTACTTCTATGATATTGTATTGGATATCTTTTCGTAGATATATAGCTATACCCCCGCCACGAGCTGTATCTCTACAATCATGTGTTGCTTCAAAGTTTTTTAGGTTTACAAATATTTTCTCTGGAGAATAGATCCATGTTTCGCTTAATACTAATAAATCAATTGCTGGATCTAACTTAGTTTCTAATGCGAGCCACAACTAATCATCCAAAGAGCCGCAGTTTGGCCATGTCTGCTATAGAAAATGTTTTTTTCAAAGTTTTTTAATGTTAATTCTTTCATATAAACACGTGTCCGCTTTTCAATGAGTTTAAAGTTACGATGATTTCAAGTTTTTGTTTAGTATACATTAATATGTTCAGTTAATTGTAACAAGGGAGCTAAGAATAGAGTATTTTTGAAAAATTGCCGAAGTTAAAGTAATAATAATTAAAAAAATAATAACATATTAAATTATTACCTCGACGAAATTGTTCGTTTGGAAAATATTCTACCGTTGGTAGTAATTGTTTCTTGAAGGTCATTAGCTTCGGAGTATGATCTTCCTCCAACTTAGGCCATAACTGATTCTTTAGCTCAGATACATTTGTCTCTGATTGGTCTATTTCGCGCATTAATTTTGTCATTGCTTGTTGTTCTAAAATAATTCTAATTTGATATATATGTAAGAGATATATGTGTAAGAGAGAGACTTATTTTTTTAAATAAATATGTGTAAATTTTGATTTTTATTATTAAGGAATGCGCTCTGAGGATAGTACTATTGATATTTTTTGGAATCTCCTGTATAACAGAATTATAAAAAGAATCTCGAGTGTTTGTAAAAAAACACCCTAGGTTGATTCTTCCTTTAATTTTCGCATAAATATGTCTACATTCATATTATAAAATATAATGTAAAATCTCTTGCGAAATAATTTATTAAATAATTTAACAATTGATACCATGATTTTAGTTTTTATTATGGCGATGTTTATATGTACTCTAATGTACTCTAATTATTGCTCTATTCTACTACTAAGTCTGTATCATATCACACTAAGTTATTTATGTTCACATCCGCAACATAACGTAACTCGTTAAAAATTTGCTGAGAAAACTAAAATAATCAATATAAGAAAATAACATACGAGATGAATAAAATAAAATTTAAACTTTTTATACATATAAATTTTAGATCATTAAGTTGAAAAAATATAAGTTTGTGTTGACTTCTAAAATAATTTTGAAATCAAAATATATGACATCTACTAATAATGATTACGGAATGATACAATTTTCTGGTTCTTGACAGGTATTTTGAATGCATTGAATTTTTTTTAATTGCAGTTTTATTTTACAAAATAGAATTGGGATAGAATTGTATAGCAATTACGGCTAGTGACACAGGTATTTTATTTAGTTTTATCTTGTACTACAGAAGATGGAGGCATATATTTCGAAATTGCATCTAGCTATTAAATGCTTTGTGTTACGGTATTGGGTTACGATTGGGTAATATTCTATAACGTTATTTATCACCGTAATAACAAAATTTACAATTTTCAACTTTACTTTTATAAAAATATTTTTAACTACACAGGGTGTTTCATTATCGCAAAACAATTATAAATGAACTTATTTATATTACAATTATTATAAATTTATGTATGAGTTGGCCTTATGTATAATTCTCTCGAAAATCAGTAACTTGCTCAATTCTTGCTATAAATGAAAATTTTATTATAATTACATAAACTACTTCAAAAAATGTTAATAAAATATAGAATATATAATAATTACACAAATATATAATATAACCATAATTCTACTATTTTGTATATTCAAAATACATAAGGAATGGCTTGTACATGAAACGTGAAATAAATATCTGCTTTGAAATGAAAGACCTGAAAATTGCTGATTTAGTTCGTTCAACAAAAATTGCGACATCATAGTAACTTCTACAAAAAAAATTATGTGGAGAGATTCTTTGGAGAAAATGACCATAAACAAATTAATACAAACTAAAAGTTTCGGTTTAAAATCGATTTCAATTAAAAAACGCTAAGTATAATAACTACTTAACCCCTTCTGTTATAACAACAGCCGGATAGTATCTGCCGTCATCAAATTTTGCGCCAACATCATTTTTACCACAAATAGTTTTTAATTGATTTTTCTTCATTACGCGCAATATGGACTCTTCCACAAATTTAACGAGACAATACATTTTTTTAAGTTATTATATACCGCACTATGCACTAACTTAAAAACACGATTTTTTAAATTATAAATAAAACAAATTATTTTTAATTACAATACAAATTATAAAAAATTAATATCATTAACAAAAATATCTTTTAAATTAACAATATCTTCTGAAGAAAATAGTAGGAAAATACTTTGGTACTGCACACTACTCAACGTCCAATTTTCATTTCAAATTAACATTATCTAGAAAAATGAATGGTAAAATGACAAAAGTATGTTGATTCTCACTTCTTAATATATCGTTTATTGATTCTTAAAAGAATTTCCATGATACAATATCTTCTGACGAAAATAGTAGGAAAATACTTTGGTACTGCACACTACTCAACGTGCAATTTCCTTTCAAATTAACATTATCTAGAAAAATTAATGGTAAAATGACATAAAGTATGTTGATTCTCATTTCTTAATATATCGTTTATTGATTCTTAAAAGAAATTCCATGATACAATATCTTCTGACGAAAATAGTAGGAAAATACTTTGGTACTGCACACTACTCAACGTGCAATTTCCTTTCAAATTTACATTATCTAGAAAAATTATTGGTAAAATGACATAAAGTATGTTGATTCTCATTTCTTAATATATCGTTTATTGATTCTGAAAAGTGTTTCTATGATACAATATCTTCTGACGAAAATAATAGGCAAGTACTTTGGCACTGCACACTACTCAACGTGCAATTTCCTTTCAAATTTACATTATCTAGAAAAATTAACGGTAAAATGACATAAAGTATGTTGATTCTCATTTCTTAATATATCGTTTATTGATTCTTAAAAAAAGAGTTTCCATGATACAATATCTTCTGACGAAAATAATAGGAAAATACTTTGGCACTGCACACTACTCAACGTCCAATTTTCATTTAAAATTAACATTATCTAGAAAAATTAATGGTAAAATGACATAAAGTATGTTGATTCTCACTTCTTAATATATCGTTTATTGATTCTTAAAAGAATTTCCATGATACAATATCTTCTGACGAAAATAGTAGGAAAATACTTTGGTACTGCACACTACTCAACGTCCAATTTTCATTTCAAATTAACATTATCTAGAAATATTAATGGTAAAATGACATAAAGTATCTTGATTCTCATTTTTGAACATATATTTTATTGAAAAAGAAAGCTATTTGTATCTTATATTGATTCCCTGGTATGAAATAAAAATTATATTTCATAATAACTCGGTCGAATTTACATAACTTTAAGTTTAATATCAATTTAAAAGACACTAAGACCAAAGAGAATTTATATTTAATACCGTGTATATTTCATAGCTTATTTATAATGTAATACGTATTTGTCATTCCACCATCAAACTCATATTTCCATTCATTATCAATTCCAAAATATGATATGATAATGATTCTCATATTGCACATCTATAATTATTCAGTTATCTTCTATCTTTCAAATATAATATTTTCATCATCGCCACAGTCCTCTACCATATGATTCCTTCCCCACTCAAAATGCCCTAATGAATGAAATAATAATTGTAATTTTCAACAAAAACGGTAATGTAAGACGAGTCTAAATCGAAAAAAATCAAAAGAAGAAGTATTCCAATGGAATTCAAAAGCAAAGAATAGCATCGCCCCAAGGCAGTAGCCTCGGACAAAACAATATTTGTTTAAGCATATAAACAAATAAAGTTTCTTAGAAAACCTACATTTTTATATTCTTATTCTCGAGCGTCTGCACTGCTCATTAAGAGTAGTGGCGCAGTCGATGTAATTAACCTAAACTGCAATCATAAAATCTCATCAATTTCAAAAATATTCACAACTGCACCACCCAACGCCGTACATTATGGAGCATTTGACGATTAATATTATTGCAGTGCCGTATCTAAAGATTGGAAAATCCCAACCACACCAATCCCTTCCCTTCGCCACATAAAATACAAAATAAATCCAGGTTATAGCACGTTTACGAAAGTTTAAGAATATGTAAACTCATTTTTCCGATAAATGGCCCACTACGAATATTAAAGATACAACATATTAATTGTTAGTTAAAGTTAAAGAGTCCGCAATCCTAAAGATTGGTTGGAAACAGCACGCCATGCCGATCTATCCTGAGCTAATCCCTTCATCTCCCTATAGCTATTCATCTCAACGTCTTCAACTATCTGACTCACATACTCCAATCTAGGCCTACCTACCCCTCTCTTTCCCTCCACTCTACCTTCTATGATCAATTGCATAATCCCCCCAAGCCTAAGAATATGCCCTACTAATCTGTCTCTCCTACGCTGTAACACTCTCCAAATACTTCTCTTCTCCCCTACTAACTCTAGTACAGCTTCATTTGTTACTTTATCTTCCCAACCAATCCTCATCATCCTCCTATAACACCACATTTCGAATGCTTGTAATCTACGCTTCTCTTCCTTTCCTATAGTCCACGCCTCACACCCGTACAGTGCTACACTCCAAACATATACCTTCAGTAATCTTTTTCTAATACCCAAGTCAATATTTGATCTTAAAATCTGTTCCTTTTCTACGAATGCCTTCCTACCCTGTGCTATCCTACACTTTATATCTACCTTGCTTCGATTATCTTTTGTGATTCTACTGCCTAAATAACAAACATCTGTCACTTCTTCGATTCTATTATCTCCTATTGTGATCCTCATTTTTCTACTGCATTCCTTTTTGTCACACCTCATCACTTTAGTTTTACCTATATTTATTTTCATGTTAAAATCCCTAGTCAATACTGCCTGCATACCATTCAATACCCTTTCTAAATTCTTTTCGCTTTCTTCCAATATAGCTATATCGTCGGCGAATCTCAACATATATATTTTCTCTCCCTGTACATTCACACCTACACTATACTCTTCTTTTACTTTGTTTATTGCATATTCTATATATAGATTAAATAATAACGGTGAAAGTGTACATCCCTGCCGAACTCCCTTCCCTATTTTTGCTACCTCTTCTTCCCCCTCAATTCTAACTAAGGCAGTTTGGTGTTTATATAAATTAAAAATTATTCTCCTATCCTTATAATCTATACCCGTTTCTTTTAAAATTCTAAACATTATGTCCCAATCTACATTATCAAATGCCTTTTCTAAATCTACAAAAGCTATGCAAGTTACCTTTCCTACCCTCTTTCTTTTTTCTACTACCGTTCTTAGTGCTAGAATCGCCTCCCTCGTCCCTCTGTTTTTCCTAAAACCAAACTGATCTTCTCATAGCCTTTCCTCTACTTTATTTTCTAATCTCCTATAAATAATCTTTAACAATATCTTCGATGCATGTGATAGTAGACTGGTCCTATAGTAATGGTCCTATAGTTCTCACACAAATTAGCTCCTATTTTCTTCGGCATTGTTACTATTCTACTACGCTGAAAATCCTGTGGTACTTCTCCCTTCTCATATATTTTACAAACTAACCTGTATAATCGCTCCTGCATTTTTTCCCCTGCGTGTTTTATTAATTCGGCTGGTATCATATCAATCCCCGCTGCTTTGTTATTCCGCAAATCATTTAATGCTCTATGAAACTCTGACCTAAGTATGCTAGGACCTAAGTCATCCTCATCTATCTGTTCCACACTTTCTAGCTCCTCCATGTCCTGCCTACCTATATATAAATCTTCAAGATACTCCTTCCATCTTCTAGCTTTTTCCTTATTTTCTGTGAGTTCCTTATTTTATCATACTGTAGTAATTTCTATTTCAATACACAATATAATCAATGAGTATGAATAATAATTTTAACTTAAACTTAACCACTTTTTATGTTTCATGAGGAATTTAAAATAAAACATATTCGTAGATAATTGAAGTTGATTCGAATTCTTAGCTTGTACAACGGAAGACAATAGGAATGGATCAATATAAGAAGATGCAATAGTACTTTTCGCACTCGAATCGCAACACCTCCCATTGCCATGCACTGAATTACTATTGCTTTACGTTGAACATAATATGTTAATAATTACAAGTAATATTGCACTTCTATTATTTTACTTCATACTTCTTTATCTGAAATTATTTATAAATAATTATAGAAATATCGAGTGTATTCACAAATTCGGAAAAGAATAAGAAAATCGTTTAAATAATCTAGCTCCATTTTCTACGTGCATTTTATTGAACAGCTCTATATAAAAGAAAGTATTTTAGCCATCGATGCTTTTTATGTATTGCTTATTACATAAAGTGAATATGTTTAATTTTATAACTTTTTCAATTATATCTAAATTATACAGTGATCTAACTAGATATGTTACTGTCTGCCTTTGACTGCATCAATACAAAATTTTCAGGAGAATACGAAAATTATATGACTATTATTATGCACTTGAACTAGAGAACCAATGCGAATGTCAATGTCGCCAACAAATGCTAATGCAGCATGATATATCATCTAACCGATAAGGATTTTCATCTGCTCTGCATAACACTTGATAAGTTATCATGGGCAATAGTCTTAGGCAGTAAATATTATATATTTTTTTTATAAAATAAAACATGAGATCTATATAGCTTTTGTTTTCAAGGAAGACAACTCAACGAATGTATGAATTTAATTTTAGGTTAATAAATTATATGAATTTTTAAACAAGAAAATGAACTTACAGTAAACCATCAGTATTCAGCCTTTATTAGAGTAAAATAGATAAAAAATGCACTTATTATAAAGTAATAAACTGATATGCAAATTGATTGACGGATGGCTGCTTTTATATTCTATAGTACAGCAGATTTGTACAATAGGTTGAAATATTTATACAATATAAATAAAAATTAATAAAAAATGCAGAAAATTTTAAACTATATATAAAATAAATAAAACTAGGGATATAAAATCAGGTATATGTAACTTATTCCGGTGCCGTAAGTAGAAGTATAGACATATTCTACTAGAATTATAATATTCCTTTAAAATATACTATTATTTTTATTGCAAATATATTATACATAATATTAGAACAGGACAAATTATTCTAGTTTTACCACATATCAGTATGCCTGAATTAAAGTAGTAGCATTCGTACTTGCGAAACAAAGTACGTAGAGTTAGGAATAGAAATATTTATAAAAGAATTGATTGTTTAAAAGTCGTATAATTTTTGTATATATTTCATTGTTATGCTTATTATATATATATTTTACGTCAAAGACATTATTGAATTTAAATTGCTTTAAAAGCTATCGTAACAGATATATATTCACAGAACATTTTGAGTTAAAGGTCTGCTATTCAGGAGCCATAGATTCCACACCATCTGTTAAATGAATAGATTAACGTTATGGTAATAATAGGGAACTAATGTTTTGGAAACTATAAAGAATCATTAATGACAAGCCAAAATATAAAGAAATCTAGTACATTGGAATGCAACACAGTGCTTAAGTCCCACTTGAACAATATGTACATATTCCACTAAAGTGCATTTAATTAATAATTCTCTATCTAACACTCAAGAATTTTTTTTTTTCTAGTTGGCCAACGAAGCTTAAAACAACAAATATGATTTGAAATTAAGCTATCAATAATGAATCTCATTATTCTAATGTCAGTTAAAGATTTAAAGAAATTTTACAATATATTAATCCATAACATTTGAAAAAATAGGCGCCACAATTCTTAATAAAATATATTTTCTTATTTGCTGTAAATGATTCTTGTAAATTTACAAATTTCATTTGCGCCACTTATTTCATAGCGAAAATCATTGTGCCACTGTACATAGTTTTTATTAATTAATATATTGCTTTATTTTACTATACATTGAAGAAGTTCAAAATTCAATATTGTCATGTTTACGAAGAATGATGAAATCACGTTGCGATTATATATTTTATATATTTTAGATTTTCTTTCATTTTCCTCTACAATTTGCTTGCTTTTTATATATACCATTAGATTTGAAAAGCAGCAATACCACGTTCATATGGCTATAATTTCCTAGAAAATTGAATCATTCTCTATAAAATTAAGTTTTAAGTAAATACATTGCCGCGAATTTATTATAGATATTAAAATATAATTGGGTCACGCGCTATATACTTTAGATTTTGTTGAACATTATGTTTCTGCGCGTTTTCAGCCATTTTAACCACTTTGTGATTTATTATTCCGTAAAAATAGAATCACTCTACGTATAGTTTTTAAATTAATATATTCGCGAATTTTTAGTCTTCCAATTATAAATGTGGATTTTTCGGAAATTCCTCTTTTATATTTTTCAAATATTCCTAACTTACTGAGCCGAATCATGTTGTATTTATTTGAATTTTTGTTGAACTGTACATTTCTACGACTTTTTAGATATCCTAACCTAAATGCAGTACTTATTTCCTCTATTTCATGTTGATATTATGGTATTATTTTTTAATAATTGATCACCCTATATATACTTTCAATTTTTTTAATTAATACAGTTATGTAATTTTTTAAGATTTTTGGGACAATTATAAGGGTACAGTTTCCTTGCCGATATTTTATAATATTTCGCAATTAGTGAATCATACTGTATATATTTTAGTTTTCATTAAATAGTATGTTTTTATAGGTTTTAGGTCATCCTTACCTAAATAAAGAGTTTCTGTAATTCTATGTTGATATTGTGATGTTAATAAGCAATAATTGAATCACTCTGTATATACTTCAGTTATTTTATTATTTTATTCCAATAATTATTAGTAACCAATCCTAAGTGTAGTTTTCGGAAATTCTGCGCTGATATTGTTCACTATTCTAAAGTGGTTGAATCACACTGTATATACCTAATTTTTTAGAATCAATATCAATATTCCTGTTAGTTTTAATTATCGAATCTAAAGTAGGAAGTTTAAACCATCCTCATTCAAGCGGGTGGGTACTTCACCCCGAGCTTCACTCCATGTGCATATTGTGTGTATATATATATATAATTGGTGAAAAATTTAATAATTTCTAGAATATTTGTATGTTTGGTATGATATGTCTTGTGTAACTTGGAGCACTTTTTCCTAAATTTGGTATGGAAACATTCATTGGCTTTAAAGTGCATCAAATATCTGTGTACAAAATTTATCAACCGTGGCTTCAAAAGTACATGGCCTCATAGTGTGGTGTGTTCGAAAGTACTGGCTCCAAAGTGTGGTCTAAATAAATAATAGTGTGTGTGTGTGTGTGTGTGTGTGCAAAACCGCAGAAGTGATAAGGATTGATAAGATGAGCGCCACTTATCGATTAAACGGATTTACCGAGGAGACTGTCAAGATTATCTCCAATAGTTACGAGGGTATTACAACCACCATCTGTTGTGACACGTTTGAAACAGCTGAGATTAACATCCTACGAGGCGTAAAGCAAGGTGATCTCCTTTCAATGCATTCGGGGTGCAAGTTCTTGCCTACGCCGATGACATTATCATAATCACCGACACCATCAGAGACATGACCGCCATCCTGAAATATATTACATCCTTTTTTAAGGACTGGTCGTTGGAACTTAATATTGATAAATGTTCAGCATTAGTTCTGGGCGCAATCCCAAGAAAGAAGAAATTGTTTTCGTTAACAACACCAGTTTTTTACATTGAGGGCAAGCCCATCCCTATTATAGGAATGGGAAAATTTAAATACCTCGGAAACAATTTCAACTTTATGGGTATCGCTCCAGCATCAATTAAGAACTTGAGATCACAGCTGTCAAGGATTCACTCTGCCGCCTTAAAACCGGCTCAGAAAGTTCATATTATGAAAAAATACCTCATCCCTAGATACATCCATTCCCTCCAAAATCCCTAAATTACCAAAAATATCCTCAGAGCAACTGACCGTCTTTTTCGAAGATCAATAAAAAAATGCTACACTTTACCTATAACAACGTCCAACGCGTACCTCCATGCTAATATTCGGGACGGCGGGCTGGGTCTCTTCAACTTCTGCAACCGCATTCCTACTATTTTTGTGCGGAGGCTGGAGAGGTTAGCTCGGGAGGAGCACTCCATCCCTGCATGGACAATGGCCGCCCCCACGATTACCAGGTTGGAAAAACTCATCAACCTTGACATGGCTACAAACAATAGAGCTTATTGGCGAACGGCTTTACAGACCGGCTATTGTGGAGGCGGCACGGAGCAGGGTAAGGAATTTTCTGACACTCATCGGTGGGTCTCGAACCCCCCCACGGGGTGGACAGCTAGAACGCATATTAAGGCCATTCAATTGCGAGGTAATATGCTCGCTACCAAGGGTATACCTTCTAACCCTCTTGATCAACGCAAATGTAGATATCATTGCGACAATATTGAATCTTTATGTCACGTATTGCAAAGGTGCCCACTCACTCACGGCCCACGCATACAGCGACATAATTATATTGTTGAAGGCCTTGCAAAGGAACTGCGCTCAGCTGGCTGGTCCATCAGCATTGAACCACACCTCAGGTTAACGGATGGGAGTGTGCGTAAACCAGACATAGTAGCTACCAAAAATAAATGTTGTCTGGTTTCTGAAGTTACCATCCCGTGGGAGGGTTCGAGAACGCTCAGGGAAAGCTGGAACCAAAAAAGGGATTATTACACAGCGCCTTTGGTCACTGAGGCCCTTGCACGTAAACATCAGAATCACACGATCCAAGTTCTACCCGTAGTCATAGGTGCAAGGGGTACTTGGTGCCACAAAAATGAACTTTTATGGAGGGCTGCCAACTTACCTAAGCTCCTACGTCCCAAATTGGCCCATAGCGTCTTCATCGGTAGTGTTGCCACGCATTCTCATTTTATGAGATCAGCATGGGAATAATTGATGTAGCATTATACGATCTTGCCTGTAATTCCTTTTCCTTCTTATAGATCCTTTTCCAGGCCGATCATAGTCATCACCCTTCCAGGAGTCTGCCTTACTTTATCCATCTAAAAGGTAATCATTCCTGTCATGGTAGGCATTTCAATATAATTATTTCATAACTTACCCTTAAATCCAGATCCAACTCCCGCGAATCCTTATACTTACCTTATTATCCACGACATAATTGGAATGCTCCCATGACACTGCAGCACCTGCGGATCATAAAAATTATATATTAATATAGTACGGTCTTGCTTTATGACACTTACTTAATTGGGTCTTCCAGTTTATGCTCCCACTAGTAGCCGTTTAATACAGAATCCTGAAAAGGAAAATAGTAATACAAACACTAATTACTTACCTTCTTGTCATATTCACAATGGTAGGTATATATGTATTTACAATTTTAGATATTTACAATCACATTTACATTCTTATATTTATATTTACATTTTATATTTACAACTTATACATTTATACTTGTCTATTAATTGAAATAACATTTACATGTGTACTTATATTTTTATACATTTACCACCATATTTACTATATTTTATACATTTACAAATTTTATATTTACAAACTCATACATTCTACTTACCTATTGTGATTACCCCAACCTTAACATCTATGACTTTTGGTGCAATTTCCACGATATTGCTTTATTTTGTACTGCGACCAACACGCTATCAACTTTTGTTGTAATGATCTTTTACTTTTAATATTTATAAATAAAGATATTCCCTAGTATATATAAAAATATCTAAAGCCACACATACCACTTAAGTAAATTAACAAATGTTAAATTTGATCGTCTTTGTCAATTGTTGCGGTTTAGATAAAATCGAGCAAAACTCTATAAAATTTATTTCTTCTATTGGAAGAAATTCAATTGAATTTGCATAAAATATAATACACGTCTCGGTTCCTTAGCACATAATTCTTGCGATATAATCATTACTTTGAAGTGATAGATAAATTTACAAAATGGCCAATATCAGTACAGGTGAAATAAAAGATATTGAAAAGCAAATACGTGCTTTAGATGATAAGTTGGACATTAAATTGTTAAAAATGTTCACTACGGTGTTAAATTATAATATAGAATATCACCCAAATACCGTAACAAACATTAAGTAGCTAGATGTACATTTCAAGCGCTATGCGCCCATCTTCAGTAGCACAAGTTAAAACTAAATAAAATACCTCTGTCACGAATCGTGATTGATATACTAGCAGATTATATATATATATATATATATAATACATATTATATTATATATATATATATATAAATCTTACAATATAATCTTACATTGTCTTTCGGATGATTTGTGGAAATGAAAATTGAAACAATATAATCCGCACTATTTTGAATTGTTTGTTTTTCACACACACACACACACACACACACACACACACACACACAAAATATCTTCGTAAATATACGTTTGCTGCAAGCTCCTCAGATTAAGCATTAGACGAATAAATAAGATGTCAGAATCCGCAATTTATAAAGGTATCAATTTTTACCGATCACGTAAAAATGAAATTTATTAAAAGGAGATGTATTGCGCATAAATAACTTTTGTAAAATACCATAATGTGTGTTTTAGACATTTACCACAAAAATTGAGCGGACGCTATCCGTTTGTAGAATCAAAGGTGTAAGGCAAGTGTCCCAAAGGCCAAGATATAATATACACGACAACGATAATATAATAAAGATAACAAACGATAATAATAGCACTGACCACAAGAAAAATTCAAGCACAATTACCTCAACCTTACAAACACAAATAAAAAATGCTAGAATATGAGGAAAAATGATAATTCTGACAATAAGTCAAAGACGGTGCGGAATTCCATTAATTAGTTTTCAATAAATTTCATTGATCATTGCCTATAATAATATTCATTAATTATGGCCTATAATATTCATTAATCATGACTCTCATAAATCGATTTGTAAGTATTAAATATGGAATATAAACTATGCTGTTGTCTGTCGCCCAGAGTTAAATTAATAAAGGAGATCGCAGTATTTTTTTTACATCTTTCTTTAAGACATTAAGTGACGAATGTTTTGCGTAATTTTACCTTCACAGAAAATAGATTTGATTCTCAAAGAAGGATTTGTAGTTCAACCATCCTTCCGAAAATACGAATTTCTTTACAAGCACTCGAAAGCATTGAAATGGTCATCCATTATTCCATTTTTATCGAACGGATTATTAATGGAATCAAAAGGCGAATAATAAACATGACTAACGAATCGACAAATTGTATAAGTTAACCTAAAAATAAAAGAACTAATTATATAATGATCTAAAAATATTGGTATTGGTAGGTTTTGTAACCGCGAAATCTATCGAATTGAATGCTTGCGGAAACTGAACAATATATGCGATACTCGGATAATGTATCATGTATATAATGTACAAGCCGATAATACGGAATATTTCGGCTTGTAGATTTTATACATATATTTATTTTGTGTTTATATTGCACTAGGCATTTCTCAAATAAATATTTTCATATTCGTTACCTTACTGGTACGTACTTTGCAAGCCGATTGTGTTTCAATTATACCGAATTTGATCAATTTGATACATTTCTCCCGGGTTCTTGAATGTTTAACACATTTTATTCATTATTTTGATGTTTCTGACGTCGAAACAGCTGACCGTGGCCATTTCGTATTTTCTCGCGCACAGTAATCGAATACTTGCTTTAAGTCGATTGAAGACGCAACGCGGATATTGAAATCAATTAACATATTGCTTATGGGGAGACAATGGCGCCACACTAAGTGGAAAATTGTCACAATTTCGCTCCCGTATATTTGGTCAATATACTAACGCAGTCTTCAGTTATCTTCACTAAGTTCTGGTGGTACAGATATCGACAGATATCGCCATATGAAAATCAACCGCTCAAAGTTGATTCGTTTTCGTATATGGACTTGCAACGTCTATGTATACATTGTCATTGGTGGTTGTTTTACATCTAGCGACATCTGTCGTTATCCTTACTCATGTAGTAAGTAAGGATATCGAAAGAGGACACGACTAGCGCAAAGAGTAGATGGCGGAAGGATAGCGGAAGATGGCACTAGTATCTAAAATAATTAATGTAGTCAACAAAACATAAATATAACCTAAATTCATTCACAGAAATACGCAATACATATAGGTAAATATAGGAATAGGACAACATTTTCCACAAATGAAGAGAATTTCAATAAAACAATCGCATTGTCCCCATATTAATCAATAATAGAGTGAAATTATGCGACATAAAATGAATTTAACCGGGATAAATAGTGCTAATGATGCATAACGCTTGGTACCTCCGTTTTGCTTTCGTTAAATACTCTACGGTTCTGTTTTAGATACCTAAAAATAAGTGGCATAATAACCGCAAATGAGCTTGTACATGAAATGGATGTTCGTTAAATGGTATATTTATGAATTACCGCACCAATGCTTAAGTCAGAATCGTACAAATATAAAGTTTGACAGGAAACGTTAAATTTTTAAGAGCATTATGACTGGATAAAAGGCAACCTAAATCACACGAACTAATATTGAAATTATATTAAACGTAAACGTAATACATTTGTAATCGATGGAATCGATGATATACGTATTATACATAATACGGGAAAGGTATCGGGTAACATGGCCGACAAGTTTATTTGCGGCAAATGTAAGAAGAAAGTCGGAAATAACTAGATACAATGCTGGAACATAACGTGCAAGCAATGGATTCACCAAGAATATTCCGGCCTAACAAAAATTCAACTAATAAACCAAGAAAAACACGCGAAACGTGGTACTATACAGAATGTGATGTTATGTATGGGGAAAAGATTGCAGTATCCAACCAAGAAGCCGTTTCCGAGCCTGTAAATCCTGAGGGAAAGATCCCCGAACACAGCTCCACCTCCGAAAAAGAGAAAAAGACAACGGAACAGAATGAACTCAAAGAAATATGTATCAAACATAGTTGCCGAAATTACACGCACCCTGAAAGCCGACATACTGAAACTGAAGTATCATGTACAGAATCTAGAGGCCTCCAACCGAGACCTGATTAGACTTTTAACAAGCACGAAACATGGGGAAGGCGACCAGCTCGTAAGGAAGCCAGCCTGGGGTAACAAAACCCATACAATTGTAAATAACCCCGAGACATCCCACATAACCCGGGCCAAAGCCGGTGCAATAACAATAACAGGAGCGAACAAACAGATAACAACTAACTGCAAAGAAATGGAGCCCAGAGCTGCCCCCGGGCGGAAACACGAGCAGACAACCATAAAACATGCAGCCATAGTACTCCAGATAGCAAGGACAAAGAATCAACACAGGAAATTAGAGACGGTTACATAACTATCAAGAGCCGAAGGCGTATGAGTACCCAACGCAGAAAAAACGTAGCTGGTAATGGGGCTGGCTCCGAAGACATCAGCTTCTCCGCCGCCGACAAGAAAGTATGGTTATTCATAACAAAAGTAAAGCCGACGGTCAGCGAAGACAAAATCACTGCATATATCAAGAGCAAGGAAAAATTCTTAAACAAAGAAATTACCGTACAAGAAATCCAATCCAGGAATACACACCTTAAAAGTTTTATGTTCGGCGTGGACTTCGCCTTCAAAAAAGACGTCTACGATGGCCTCTTCTGGCCGTCTGGATAGCCTTCAAATGCTTCGACTTTGACCTGCATAGAAGAATGAAGGAAAACAGATCGCCAAACCAGGATTATTTAGATTCAGTCATACAAGACTCCTCGAAGAAGTAACTGAGGCCCCCCCAGAGTCGCCACACATCAAAAACGGGCAGACCACAACCTAGCAAAATTTAACTACGATGTGTACCCAGACGAAACAACCACTCACCTACGGCGACCAAACAAGAAGGAAACGGAGATAACCATAGCATCCATCGATATACAAGGAATTTCTAACACAAATAAAGTGCACGAATTAGACACACTACTCCACAACTACAACATATCTATCTTTATAATCTGCGAGCACTGGCTGACTCACCATAACACCGAGAACCTTCAGCTTACCGGATGCAAAATAATAGCAAACTACACTAGAAGCGATTACAACAGAGGAGGAGTGCTCATTATCGCAAAAAAACATGTTCCAAGCAGAGGAAGTACCGGTCAGCTCGTGCGCAGAAAAAAATTTCGAGGCATGCGTAGCGCACCTAACTATAGACGATAGATATATCACCATAATCGGGGTATATACTACACCTAACTCGGACAAGAAAGAATTTTTTACCAGACTAGCAGCAATCTTAGTATCCATATTGAAGAACTGGAACCCATGTAGAGAAACACACCTCTGTGGGGATTTCAACATCGACCTCAAACAAGATTCGTACCTCAAACACCAATTTATCAACTTGCTTCTACAGTACAATCTGCAACATACCGACACTGACTTCACTAGAGTCACGCGCAGATCACAAACAAGTATAGACAATATATTTACAAACTCTGTGCGGTTAGTCTCGCGAACACAAGCGATAGCCACTAATATCTCTGACCACAGAATACTACTGATCAACTACAAAGTGAAACATCATCAGGAGGTAGAATACAAAAGAAAATACACTGATCGTTCGATTTGAAGTTTCAAAGACTCTGAAAGCGGAGAAGTGTAACGAGGTAAAAAAGCAAAGCAATATCAACAAAAAGGTGGAGCTTATGATGGTCACGATCGCTTACAATCACAATGTCTTTTCCCCCCCACTTCCATCGAAATCTAAGCCCATTAGTAATAATTGGTATAATAGAAACCTCAAAGATATGTACCACACTCTGCAAAATCTATATGTACTGCAGAAAGCCTACCCAGACAGCATACTCCGGGGACAATATAAAAACTGCCTACATAGATACAGAAGTGCCATAAAGACCGCGAAAATGACGAACAATAATGCAAGGATCGGTCGTTCTGACAACGTCGCCAAGACTTCGTGGAGTATCATAAAGAACAATAACCCATCAACAAGGCCTGTGCGCAGCACCACAATGATTAAAGATAACGTGGAAATATCGAACGAAGAAGAGATATGCAACACCTTTAATAACCACTTTATGGATAAGATTGAAAATAGCTTGAAAAATGTTCACATCAATCTTAAAAGCGACAACAACCAGAATAAATAACAGTATTTACCTCTTCCCAGCCAGCGAAGCGGAGATAAAGAAAATAATAGTTCTCAAATGCAAGACTTTCACGTGCGGTACGGATGGAATACCAGCGAAGATACTAAGACTAGCGGCCGATGAACTAAGAGAAATCGTAACACATATAGTAAACGATTCTCTGTCGAATGGAGTAAACCCCACGCACTTCAAGGAATCCAACATCATCCCAATATTTAAAAAAGGACACAGACACGACTTCAACAATTACAGACCCATAGCGGTACAAAACCAACTGTCAAAAATCTTCGAAACGATTTTTGACAATAGAATAATAGAATTCCTAAACAAACATTACCTAATTTCTGAATGCCAGTACGGATTTATCAAGGGCAGATCGACATCAACATCAACATCCTTCATATATGATGCGTTAGACAGAAAGCATAAAGTGATGAGTCTATATTTTGACTTTTCCTCGGCGTTTGACTGCGTCGATCATGAGCTGCTCCTAGTGAAAATGGAAGGTGTGGGAATACGAGGCTTATCCAATAACTCGGTGCAGAGTTACCTGACACACAGAAGAACGGCCTGATATCAGCTTATAGAGAAAACAAGATCGGTGTGCCACAGGGCACCATCCTATGGCCACTGTTCTTCCTCCAATTCATAAATGATCTACCAACTTGCCTACAAGGAAATGATCTGAGGGTTATACTATACGCTGATGACTCAAATGTACTCATCTCTTCCGACTCGGAAACCAAGTTACACTTGAGAGAGCAAGATATCATGGGAAAAATGACGATTTGGAGCGAAAGAAACGGACTCCTCCTAAATGTTGGAAAGATTAACGTGATCAACTTCATTCCAAATAACGGTACTCTTAGTAGCAGTCTCTATATAAAGCTCCAGAATAAATCTGTGCAACAGGTGATAAGTAACAAATTTCTTGGCATTTACATCGACCACAAATTAATATGGAGCAACCATACTGATTACCTAGCTGCCAAACTAAGTTCGGCATGCTTTGTTCTCAGAAGTCTTAAAGGCACATGCAGCGGAGCAGTCCTCCGGATGGCATACTTCGGATTATTACAATCATCGGTTACTATGGCATACTATCATGGGGTGCTTGCATGTCCAAACAATATTGCATGTCCAAAAGAAGGCAATCGGATATTATCATCTGCGCCAGCCAGAGAGCCATGCAGGCCTCTATATGCCAAACTGAAACTGCTGACGGTGCCGGCCTTATATATGTAAGCGCTTGCACCCACACTAACAAAAAAGATATACTCCTAAACAGGCATTATCACGATCACGATACAAGAACCTGGCAGGGCCTACGTACAGCAACAAATCGTCTGAAAACGACAGACCAAAACCCCTGGAACCAAGTTAATCTATACAACCATCTCCCATGGAGGCTGAAGTATATAGTTAACTTAACTATTATTCGACCTTCATATCGATTATATTGCCAAAAAAGCTTATCGAACGTTGGGATTCATTATAAGAACTTCTAAGCAATTCACAAATGCCCAGGCTGTAAAAGTACTTTACTGTTCTCTTGTCCGATCACAGTTAGAGTTTGCATCCCCCATTTGGAGATCACAGTACAATGTATACAGAGAAAGACTGGAATCGATATAAAATAAATTTACAAAATACTTACGTAGAAGATTTAATGTAAATCATAATTTGCAGACAATATATGTAAGGCACCAAAACTCGGAATTACTGCTTCTTTATAAAATTTTAAATAGTATAGATTGCAATGAGCTTACGGATTTGTTGTACATCCGAATACCTTCCAGACAAACAAGAGACTTATCTTTATTTTCTATTCCTCATGCTAATACTAATTCTGGAAGATATTCTCCTTTGATTCGGATGGCGCGTTTGTATAACTTTCTTATTACATTACACACTTCACTCGATATGTCTACTAGCCAATATCGAAACTTAGTGCTTATACATAGTAATCTATAATCATATATATCATAATATAATTTGTATTTTCCTAATTTAGTTTTCATTTATGCTATTTCACTAAAAACGATAATTATTCCTTATGTTTTTGATATATATTATATATTTTAATTTTTTATAAAATACCTGTAATTCTCTCTTTATTTCTCTCACATTATAACAATGTATTATTACGTCCGTATAAACTTAGCTATATTCTGGTTTATTTTAATTTATTTTATTGTATAGAACTTTAATATTATGTTTTTCTCATTAATTTAGTGGTCGTCCGTTATTGGGACCTTTAAACCGTCCTGTGGATTTCCATGTATATTGAAAATAAATAAATAAATAAATAAATAAATAAATACAAGTATATATAAATATTTCATAACTTATCGGATTATTATTTGTTGAATAAACAATGAAGATACCATACATTATAAGTTAATTTAAGGTATTAAAATTAAGTTTCAGATCTATTATGTTTGTGGTTTTATGTAACTATAATGTATCTTAATGTGAAAATGAATGTATTCATCAATGTGTTCATAACAAACGGTTAGAAGCAGCGTTTGTACTATGGGTTTTTTCCCCACATTTTTCCCATGTTCGTATATATACGATGAAAAGGGATAAATACTGTGTGCATGTGGGCACTTCTATCTTAATAAATTATTTTCATACATATGAATGTAGTTTTAATTTCAATATACATTGATAATATTCCAGACTTAATATTAGAAACTTTGACATCTAAGCAATAATTCATTCTTCTCATTCTTGGACTCGCAGGTCTTCTGTTTTCCTTCATTTGAGATACAATTGTCTATTAAATAATAGCATTATTTACGTATTACTTCTTCGGAATCAATTCTTAAATGTTGTACCTCAATCGTTTATACGACCCGAAAATAATGATTATATGATGTACGAGTATTACATTTATTATCTGCTCGTGAAAAGAGCCAAAATATAATGCATTTGACAGATACTATGCGAGCTAGCAATGTAACATTAGTAATTGAAACAATTAACAAATTCGCACAACTAACAGATAATATTTACAAAAAGCCCTCAATGCCAGGCATGGCATATAATTCCTTGTTAGTGAGTATCAACTTAGCCATAGGAGAGGCAATTTCAAAAAACAATCTAATTGCACAAACTGAAATAAACAATTTTGCCCATGCTTTTAAGACCAAGCAAAAATATTTCTAAAAAGAACAAATCGAAGTATGGCAGAAGGAAAATGGAATAAACCATTAAACCTGCAATTGACCGAAGATATAAAGATACTCTCTGAATTGTTAATGAAAGAGGAGGTTAAACTCTATGAAGCATTAAAACAAAAATATTCATATAATGTATTGGATACACTAGGGAAAATAATTCTTGTTAAAATAATGATATTTAATCGTAAGGAACTAGATAGATAGAGAGATTAGAACTTAGACACTATGAAAAAAGGAGGCAAGTTACATCACAATCTTTATTTTTTGATTCTCCGAAGCCATTGGAGAAGGCTCTAGCCAAAAATTATTGGCGTGTAGAATTTCGTGGAAAGTTGCATAGAGGCGTACCCATACCAATTCATTCTAAACAAATAAAAATGCTTGATCTCATACTTCAACACAGATATCAAGCTGATGTGCACAGGAATAATCCTTATGTAGGAAGAACTAGCCACATATTCGCAGGATCTTCTCTAAAACATTTCAGTGTAGAATGTGGAGCGAGAAAGCTAGAATTATTAAAATCCACTCTTTTGCGTAAACAAATGGCTACGCAAACACAGTCACTGTCGTTTAGCAGCAGCGAAATGGAACAGATAGCTTCGTTCATGGGTCATCATATAGACATCCACATGTCGCATTATAGACAAAGCAGCGATGTGGTCCTGGTAGCTAAGATTTCGAAAATATTAATAGCATTAGAGCAAGGAAAATTGAATCAGTTGCAAGACAAGAATTTTCATGATATTGATGTGGATGCAGAGGAAGGTATGTATACTATTTCAAAAATTGAATATATAGAAATTATAATCAAAAGGCTATTGAAAATATAAATGGAAAATTTGTTTATTAAGAAATATATGTCCAACTGTCAATAAATATAAACAAACCTCAAATCGCTAATATATTTTTCATGGATAAATTTCAATGATTAATAAATGTTCATGATTTTTGTTTCAGACATCCATCTGTTTCAGATTTGCAGCAAACTATTTCGACTCAGAATCAAACATCTTTTACAGTATCACCCACAAAAGATTTAACACCCACTAAATCTGAAAGGGACCTTAGGTCACATGCTGGAGGTAGCAAGGTTAACAGAAAATTAATATTTTGTACAGAATCTACTGATCGACCAGGTAATTAAAAAACAAATGTATTTGATTTAGAAAGAAACAAATTTTATACTTAAAGTTAAATCTCATTAAGTTACGCAGTTTAATATTATAAATTTAATAAATATTTAATAAATATTATAAATTAATTTGACTTTCTAGATCAATTGTCTGATTCCGAAGAGCAATATCAATCAGAATCACCTTATTCAAGCGTAAGCTCAGATGAGGACGATTCAGTAAGAACGGAAGAAGGTAATCATTAATTTTTGCATATAAAATGTCGAACTCATAAAAAATTAAGAAAATAATTATGTATCTCTCCCTATAGAACACTTAAAAAAAAATTACGTGGTCCACTCCAGAAAAAAACGCTCTGAGAAAGCAGTTTTCTCATTATTTATTAGGTGATAATCTTCCGAGCATCGGAGAATGCCAAATTATCAGAGACATGGAATCGATTCTCAAAAGGAGGACTGCGAAAATGATGAAGGCCTGGATATATAACCAACAAGATCGTCTAAGAGAACAGGTATCTTGCTGATAATATAGTTATAATAATTTAACAAAATACATAAATACTATGCGCTTATTTAGCTTAATATTCATATTATGTCCGTTTGAATATATATATATTTTTACGTATGTAGTCTGAAAATGGGTCAATATTGTAGAGCTGTAGTCAGATATGAGATAGATAAATATTAAATTGCAATCAAGATTTAAAAAATCGACATGTACACTTAGAAAATAGTACACACTTATAGTTTTCAGTATGTTTAGAACATTTTTATATTTTTTACAGTATTTTTAGAATATAGAGCTACAATATATATATATGGGTATCTAACTTTTGTAAAAAAATAATTGCTTAGACAGAAAATTCCCTCACATCGGTTCTGAACTAGCCTGTATATATTAGTTAAATTTTCTTCACTGTCAAAATAAAAAAATATTGGAATAAAGTCACTAAGTTGAGACTCTAAAAAGGGACGTGCGTACCAATTGTTAAAATATATAATTTAATTTCTTTTACAGATTTTAAAAAGCACACATGATCTACTCCAGAGAAGTCTGTAGTTCGACCAGAAATTAATAAATATTTGCTCGGTAATAATTTACCACCGTTGGCAGAATGCGAGGTATTGAGAACAAATATCCAGTCCTTGAAGTATTTGGATGCTAGAGATCCCATTTTAAAAGAAAAATTAATCAAATGGAAACCAGACATTGCTTATTTAACAGATTTGTTAGCTAAATTTAATGAGGTTAACGTTCAGTTACATGGTGGCAGTCTAAATTTGATAAAAACAAATTCCATCATTGCAGCTTTTCTTGCCAGAATGAAACTAATGAAGCAAAACATTGGACGGCGCGAATTTTCCCAGTTTCCCAATTTGGCGCAGACAAACTGCCAGGATGATGACGTTCAACATTTAAATGTTCTTCACACAGACTTTGAAACTAGGTTTGAAGATGTATTGACTATGGAAATACCACAGTGGATTATCAATCCATATAGTGACATTGAAGAAACGGATGTCATGTTACAAGAAGAACTGATCGGAATAATCACCAACGAAGAACTTAAGGTGCAGTTTAGAATGGGATATCAGCAATTCTGGATTCAGAGAGACAGGTACATATCGTGCATTATGGACTATCGCGAGAAAGTTTTTGATAGCTTTTCTATCTTCATACCTCGTGGAAAGGAGTTTCAGCGCGGTTGTCAATCTCCTTACAAAAAATAATAAACAGATTGGAAATCACTCGCCGAGGATTTAAGGGTCTTGAACACATAAATAGCCATATACGAAATACACCAAACTTATTGTATAAATTACTCGCTTATTAGTTATTCAAACAAATTCAAATTTTAACACAATGTTTATCAATAAATACTACACTGGGTTATAGAGGCAGATTTTTGATTTTTCTTTTTAATTAATAGATAAAACACGATTTTGTATTGAAAATAAACTACAACGTATTTTAAAAATATAAATCTATAGCCCAGTTGAAAATATGTAATTGAGTATATATTGAAAATTTTACTAAAATCTGTTTATTAGTTTGTCCGTAATTTATACAATAAAATTGATTATTTTTGATGGCGAATCTGTCGCCGTCTAGTGGTAATAATAGCAACTTTATTTGCTAACTCCCCCATTTTCATCTTTCGTCTTTTTCTCAAAACCACCACACAATATAATACAACGAAGGAATTATCGGCGCCAGGTAGTTGCATATAGGTAGATAATATAGATGTATATATTATAGTAGTAGTATATACCTGAACTGCCAGATTTTTAATTCAATATAAATTTGGGATCGTATATTGCAATATATTGAAAACAAAGTATTTGAATTCATTATAAATTATTATTTATCACACTCTCATAAGATATCAAAATTTTAGAAAATCATTACAAATACCTATTTATATGGTTAATACAAACATTTTTTTTTAGTTTGACTTCTATTTCGCATTTGTTGACATAATTTCAACTAATTATCAATAAAGTAAAAATAAGATAGATGGTATGACTGGCTAAACTGGGCAACTAATCCGACCATTTCTAAAAATATGTCTATTAGAATGCTATTAGTTACATTATTTGCTCATAGTATCATTCGATTATCACCATGAATTCCAAACGAATATTAGCGTCTGGCAGACAGAAAATACCGAATTGACGCAGAATTTAAATGCAAACTATTTTATTGCAAATAAAACATTCTTGAAAGCACAAACATAAAGTGTAAATGATATAACTAAAGTCAGTTTATTTTTTATTTTTTAATTACGCAAAATTTTTTGGCGTAATATTGTATAATAAAAATATAACATCGAGTAAAAAATTGCGGTCATCACCACACGACTTTTGCATGTAAATTTAATTAAACAGTAATTAATTGCGGATTTCGATAAAATCAAAATATGAAATATTATAATCGGTGTTTTCTCGTACAAGATTTTTTTAATATATATAGTTTGTTATATTTAATATTAATAATAATAACACTAGATTATACCCAAAGCGAAAATTAGCATTATGATATAAATAAGAGCCACGATACTGGAATCATCCATTAGTATTTTATCTGTGTACTGTGTAACATTGTTAGTTCATTACGTTGACGATCAAACTACCATATATTTTACAATGGTTTCTAAAAATGAAATTCTGTTGCGCAAAGATAAAGCTCCATACAAGAAAAGAAGCCTGAAACACAAGATGAAAATGTAAGTAATTTCATAATTTAAATTTTATTGATTGCATTTTTTTAATTTATCGTATCAAATATAATATTATGACTAATAATAAGCTCTATTCTGGTAACAGCATTGCATCCATAGAAATATTTTGATTACATATAACTTTTCAGAATAGGGTCGAACAATATTTTACTGATTTATTTAGATTACGTAATACTAATTGATAATGATTATAATTATTAGGGTGCGCGAATGTCTCACACAATCTCGAGGTGGTTCCAGTACTTCTTGTCCATCTATTTCTATGGGCGACCTCATGGACATAATATCACCATTGCCTACACATACACCTGTACCTGACACTACACACAGATTCTTTCCCGATGGTAAGTTCCAATATTTCTTCATGTTTTCCATGATAAATTTGATAAAAAAAATTAGTCTTAGGGGCGGATTCTCAATTTGAATTCATTATGAGATTTACTACATATTACACTATATCCTGTTATAATTCTAGATGAACACCCTGTGCGATAATTCAATATGTGACTTATAAAAATTTTGCTTCATTTTGCATGCATCTTCATTTGAACTGTACTATAAAAGTGTTCAAACCAAAGTTTCATTTTTTAAGTAGAATGTCTATTCAAAAATATAAAACGAAGGGTCCGTGGGTAAAAAAAAAAGTTGATACGATTTCACAAATTTGTTCATTTCATTATGAACGCAGTGTATTCTAATACTATATACTTCTTTTAGAACCTGAGAACACCGCTGTACCACCGATTACCATACAACCAGAGGAAACTGAAGAAGGGTTTCCGGCCAACGCCACGTTATTAGAAGGTCGGAGGATTGTCGATATTGGGTACTTTTTTGAACAAATAAAATCTGCATCGCATTCGCCGTTTTCCTGTACGTGGAAAGAAATGGAATTTGCCTCAGAGCGTAGACTCGGATTATGTAGCATCTATAATTTTAAATGTAAAATGTGCAACATGAACTTAGAAATACGCTCCGAAAAAAATTCCGAATACATCAATACGACTGCAGTTTTGAACGCATTTTCTTCTGGAGGTGGATATAGCCAATTAGAAGAGCGGTGTGCTCAGTTTAATATTCCAATGTTAGCAAAACGAACATATGCGAAATACCATGACAAGCTTTCAAAAACAATTCACGACACCTTATTTAGGGAAATGGAAGCAGCTGGTGCTGAAGAGAGGAGACTCGCAGTAGAACTCGGTGAGACGGATAGGTTTGGTACCCCGTATATCACAATCATAGCAGATGGTGCGTGGTCAAAACGATCATACCGGACCAGTTATGACGCACTTTCGGGAGTTGGCTGCATTATAGGGGCTAGAACAGGAAAGATTTTATTTGTCGGAATTAGGAATAAATATTGTAGTATGTGCGAGAGAAGCAAAATTAAGACAGAACATATTTGTTCAAAAAACTGGGTCTCCAGCTCGACTGGAATGGAAGCAGATATAATTGTTGACGGATTGAAGAACAGTATGGCATTACACGGTCTTAGATACACTACTCTTGTTGGCGATGGTGATAGCAGCGTATTTCGGAAATTGCAAACCTCAAAACCCTATGGGAATGAAGTACAGATTAAGAAGGTGGAATGCAGAAACCATTTGCTAAGAAACTTCTGCAACAAGTTGAGAGAACTCGCTTCTAAAAGAAGAAGTTCCAAAAATCAGTACGTAGAAGTCGTTCTGCGCAAAAAATTATCTGCGAATATTATGAAGTTCAGATGTGCGATTGTGAAAGCTGTAACATATCGAAGAAAAGAAAACACGCAACCACATGAAAAAATTCAGTTGCTACAACAAGACATTTTAAATTCACCGAGCCACATTTTTGGTGAACATCAAAATGTAAAGACATTAAATATTTTTGCGGCTCGGATCAGTGTTTCAATGCGTCAGTGGACGAGATGAAAGATTGCGGTTTATGGGAAGACATTATTTTTGCTCTCAATAGGCTAATAATAAATTGCTCAAGTTTATTGACAAATATGGACAATAATAGTGCTGAGTGTTACAATGCTGTTGTGGCTAAATTTACGGGCGGTAAGAGAATCAAATTTTCCTTGAGGGGTTCTTATGCGTCTAGATGCGAGGCAGCTGCATTGTCATTCAACTCAGAAGGCTTTTATCTTGAAAAGCTAAATGGAGCAATAAGTCCAGGACCACTTGGTAAGTTTTCTAAACTTTTCACAATTAGAAAACATAAAATCCTAGCTGCAAAGAAGAAGCGCAGCAAAATGATCAAATGCAAGAAAGATAATAACATTGATAACATTGATTATGGACCCGGTGCAAGAGATTTGGTTGAGGATCTTGGACAAAGCGAGTACGACAGGAAGAAAGATATATTTTTGCAGACAAGAATAAATTTATCTGAGCTGGACATAACCAGGATTGAAGCGGAAACTCGTGGGCAAAGTACAAACCCGATGTGGAAAGAAGAACGTTCAGTTCGTATTACTGCCTCCAATTTCGGTAATATATGCAGAATGAAGAAAAGTACATCGTGTGTAAATACTGTAAAAAATATTTTATACAATACGTTCAACGGTAGCAACGCGACAAGATATGGAAGTCTACACGAACAGACTGCGGCCAATGAATTTTTCAAACAGACTAGGAAATTAGTAACAGAATCTGGCCTGGTCATAGATAAATGCCATCCATTTTTAGGTGCAAGTCCCGATGGTGTTCTGGTCAATGAGGATGCGATCATTGAAATAAAATGTCCATTCTCCGCCAAGGAATTGTCACCAAAAACTGCTATTACAGAAAACGTCATTGATTATGCAATTTTAAAAGATGACAATATGCACCTCAAAAGAAGTCATAAATATTTCTACCAGGTCCAGGGACAACTCCATGTTACGAAAAAACAATATTGCTATTTCGTCATATACACACCTAAAGGGTTGGAGTATGAGAAGATTGAAAAGGATGATGATTTTTGGGACCAAAAAATGTTCAGGCACTTGAAAAACTTCTATAATATTTGTATAGTACCAGAAATTATCGATCCTCGGTACACTCGTGGTTTAGATATTAGAAATAATAATAGATATGAATAATTTTATTTGTCTGTATTTTTACCCGGCGGACGTTGCAAGAAACATAATAATATCTACTATCAACTTAGGTTTTTGATGTTTATAATAGAAACGGAGATTATTTCAGAATCCATACAAAAATATATTTGTGATATTTAAATAACTTATATTATACATTTGAAATTTGAGTATGTGTGTTACACCTATCGTTCCATTCTAAAAATAACAATAATTATATAATATTTTAAGACAATTTTTTTTTTAAATGGACAGATTTTTAATATATTATAAATAATAGATAATATTTATATATGCACGTAGTAAATCAATTGCATTATTTTTTTATTCTTTTTTATAATTGAATATATAATTCTCAAATGCAAGAAAGATTAATGAATAAAAAATCAGAATGTATTTCTATATATTACTAATAATAAATATTCTTTATTTTGAAAAACAAAATGTCTTGTTGGTGGTCCACATTTTTACGTTCTACAGATTTTAAATATCAAACCTTGATTAGATAGATAATAATTGCGTTTTTGACGAAAAACGAAAAAACTAAATTGCTATTTTGTTTTATATACTACATATAAAAGTTTAAATCATTGCATTTCATGTCATTTCATTTCATTTTTACCTGGGGAAAAATGTTTGCGGGGAACAATTTACTGGAACCCATAATTTTTGGTTAGTGATCCTATCAAAGTTTATTTTTATTCAATCCATAATTTCTATATTCATGAACATGTAATTTCTCGGGTAATTTACAATAACTATATTACAATATATATCCCATTATCCTTTCTTATATCTATTTACAAACGAATACTACATAATATACAATATCGGCAGTATCAATTATTGGTTCTGGCGAGGGACAGACCCCGTATTCGAAACTATCTCTCACTGTTGCATTAGTACGCGTGAATCTCTGTCTACAAATCGGTCCGCCCATCGAAGACCTGGCACCCCCCGTGGCGATCTCAAATCCGAACTTTGCAAAAGTGCTCAGGACCCTTAACTCCAGTCAAAAAATTTCGGTGGGATTTTCTCCATCAAGATTATACAAACCTGTGGTACGTATAGGATGTTTAAAAAGAAAGTTCCACTTCATCTCGATGACTAAAGAAGGATTTAACAAGTTTATTAAATGTAAACCTGATGTACTTGACTATTTTGAACAAAATTCAGTGAAAAGGAGCTCATCATGTAATTTAAAATGTTCTTGTTGTGTAAAAAGTGAAGTTCCTGTTGATGAAATCGATCGAATTCATTTATTTGATACTAACTCTACAATAAATTATTCGTTCGATAAAAATAAACATCGAGTGATAATTTTGTGCTTTAATGGGGATAGAGTTCAGGTAAAAATAAATAAAAGTATATATATTAAAATACAAGAACTAACAAAATTAGTGCAATTGCGACTGAACCTATTGGATACTCTGAATTTAAAATTTTTTTATGATCTCGTCATACAGAAAACAATTAGTGAAGGAGGTCAAGATACAATTGGGTACATTAAAACCATTTTATGTAAGTCTTCTGAGGACATATTTGAAATATTAAAGCAGATTTTTTTCCTAGATTATGTAGCAAGTTTATTAGAAATAGTAAATTTTCATGAAAAAAAATTACGTGAGGATATTAGAACGGCACAAGTACTACAGAGTATCATCATTCTAAATACCGGTTTGGAAAATAATGAGGAAAATCATGAAAATGAGGAAATTATTTCTGATTTAATAGAATTAGCAAATAATTAGTTTAAGTATGCATTTCTACAAGTTAGAATAAAATGAAAATAAATAAAGAATTATAATATACGTTGCTCGTTACATATTATTTTTAAACCGTTCTTAAAAAATAACGGATATGTGGTTTCCTGTCAACAATTTGCGGAGAAAGTAAATTTAATTAGTACACACAATATAAGAAATATATTGTTATTGTAATGAATGTGCATAAATAATTGATGCAATCTCTATCATCTGGTTTTCCGTAACTTGATAAAGAAAGCATACAATTATCGAACTAAACGGAATACGTGGTTTACACAGTGTTAGGTACATTTATATAATCTGTAAGAAGACTTGCTATATGTTCATAGTTCACAGTCTACTATAAGAAAGCACACTGTACGTGATTTACGTTATCGAATAAAGCTAAGGGATACACCTTAAAATCATGAGTCAATATCTCTCAAACGTTTGCGACAGTGACGAGGTTATTATATGTACTCAAAATTTAGTTACACCCAGTGCAACTAAATTAAATCAATTAAATAAAAAAACAATTCGGGAACAAGTGCAAAAAGTTCCTAAAAAATTGGTGTTTAAAACAACCGGTCCTAAATTTGTTGCTGCATCAACATCCGGGAAGAGGCCACTTACGATCAATAATGACAGGGTGAACAAGAAACGAGTAGCCCGATCGATCAATCAAGAATTGGATAAAATTTGAAAGATGGCGCCGTCAGACGGCAATGTTTATTGCCCCCAATGTAAAAACACAGTAAACACAGAAGATAATGCATTAAACTGTGAAGGACTGTGTGGAAAATGGTACCATAGTGCGTGTATCAAGATAAATCAGAAACATTATAAAATGATGATGGAATTAGGAGCAACGATAGTTTGGCTGTGCGAAGAATGTAAAATGTGGTTGTGAGAAAAAAGTGGAGGCGACCATTAAGACGGATGTGGACATTATAATAAGTGAAATAAACACGGCAAATATAAACATTAGTAATCTAACTAGTGAAGTGTGTATAAGATTAGACCAAATAAAAAATGAAGTTGATATTATAAAAACGGACAATAACATAGGCAATCGAACATACGCAGACATTACAAAAATAGAAAAAAACAAAAGTGGCAAGAAAATACAGAACACTACAACAAAACCAAACAGTCTTCCAGGAATCGTCATAAAACCAAAAACCCGCGAACAAGAACATCAACTTACCATGGAAAACATAAAGAAAACAATAGACCCCAAAAAAGCCAAGGCCCCAATAACATTCGCCAAAAAACTGCCTTCGGGAAATCTGATAATAAAAACGGACTCAACAGAAGCCCTTGGGCGATTGAAAACACTAATATCGAATGAAATGCCGGATTTCGAAGTTGAAATGACAAAGCAAAAGAACCCAGCAATAATTATTAGTGGTTTGCCGAAACAATACTCCGATAGTGAACTAATGGAAGAAGCTACAGCATTAAATCACAACTTAAATGAACAAGACAAACTCAAAATAGTATACTTAGTGCAATCGAAGAAAAACTCCACCTGGACTCTCTTCATTGAAGCAAGTGGAAACACATACAGGAAAATTATAAACAACTACATAAACCTTGCTTGGAACTCTTATTATGTACGACCAAATTATAACATTAAACAGTGCTACAAGTGTTACAGTTATGGTCATAAAACAAACAAATGCATAAATATAATAACGTGTTCAACCTGTGCTAAAAACCATCAATCTAAAGATTGTGCAACTGAAAAAATATGCTGCACAAACTGTAATTATGTAAATATGAAGTTCAACAAGTCAATTGACTCTAAACATAAAGCGAATAGTGAAAATTGCCCAGCACACATCAGGCAGATGCAATATAGTATAGAAGGTACAAATTATGAAGCAACAAATTTATATTAGATATTAAAATATTAGAAGTCTTAGAAATAAGATAAATCTCTTGGAATTAGAAACTAAGTTAGATCCAGCAATTGATTTATTAGTATTAAGTGAAACATGGATCTATTCTCCAGAGAAAATGTTTGTAAACCTAAAAAACTTTGAAGCAACACATGATTGTAGAGATACAGCTCGTGGCGGGGGTATAGCTATATATCTACGAAAAGATATCCAATACAATATCATAGAAGTAAAGAAACCACCTAATATTATATCGAATTTTGTCCTAATTTCTATAAACACAACCCCCAAAATGCACATTTTAGCGGACGCCCTAAATAATTATTTTATTGATTACAACTTTGACCTCGGTAAACAAATACCACCAGCAACAGCAGAGGTAAAAAACAAAACAAATGAAAGGTCTATTAATCTACAGCAAGTTGAAATCGCAGATGTAAGAAAAGAATTCCAACAACTAAACAAAAAATCTTCGCCAGGATTTGATAAGTTAAAATATGATGACATCAATCTAGTACTAGATAACATTATAGAAACGTTAACTAGAATCATAAATACTCACATACAAATAGGCTCCTTTCCAGATATCCTAAAGAAAACTATTAGTTAGTTAAAGAGTCCGCAATCCTAAAGATAGGTTGGAAACAGCACGCCATGCCGATCTATCCTGAGCTAATCCCTTCATCTCCCTATAGCTATTCATCTCAACGTCTTCAACTATCTGACTCACATACTCCAATCTAGGCCTACCTACCCCTCTCTTTCCCCCCACTCTACCTTCTATGATCAATTGCATAATCCCCCCATGCCTAAGAATATGCCCTACTAATCTGTCTCTCCTACGTTGTAACACTCTCCAAATACTTCTCTTCTCCCCTACTAACTCTAGTACAGCTTCATTTGTTACTTTATCTTCCCAACCAATCCTCATCATCCTCCTATAACACCACATTTCAAGTGCTTCTAATCTACGCTTCTCTTCCTTTCCTATAGTCCACGCCTCACACCCGTACAGTGCTACACTCCAAACATATACCTTCAGTAATCTTTTTCTAATACCCAAGTCAATATTTGATCTTAAAATCTGTTCTTTTTCTACGAATGCCTTCCTACCCTGTGCTATCCTACACTTTATATCTACCTTGCTTCGATTATCTTTTGTGATTCTACTGCCTAAATAACAAAAATCTGACACTTCTTCGATTCTATTATCTCCTATTGTGATCCTCATTTTTCTACTGCATTCCTTTTTGTCACACCTCATCACTTTAGTTTTACCTATATTTATTTTCATGTTAAAATCCCTAGTCAATACTGCCTGCATACCATTCAATACCCTTTCTAATTTCTTTTCGCTTTCTTCCAATATAGCTATATCGTCGGCGAATCTCAGCATATATATTTTCTCTCCCTGTACATTCACACCTACACTATACTCTTCTTTTACTTTGTTTATTGCATCTTCTATATATAGATTAAATAATAACGGTGAGAGTGTACATCCCTGCCGAACTCCCTTCCCTATTTTTGCTACCTCTTCTTCCCCCTCAATTCTAACTAAGGCAGTTTGGTGTTTATATAAATTAAAAATTATTCTCCTATCCTTATAATCTATACCCGTTTCTTTTAAAATTCTAAACATTATGTCCCAATCTACATTGTCAAATGCCTTTTCTAAGTCTACAAAAGCTATGCAAGTTACCTTTCCTACCCTATTTCTTTTTTCTACTACCGTTCTTAGTGCTAGAATCGCCTCCCTCGTCCCTCTGTTTTTCCTAAAACCAAACTGATCTTCTCCTAGCCTTTCCTCTACTTTATTTTCTAATCTCCTATAAATAATCTTTAACAATATCTTCGATGCATGTGATAGTAGGCTAATGGTCCTATAGTTCTCACACAAATTAGCTCCTATTTTCTTCGGCATTGTTACTATTCTACTACGCTGAAAATCCTGTGGTACTTCTCCCTTCTCATATATTTTACAAACTAACCTGTATAATCGCTCCTGCATTTTTTCCCCTGCGTGTTTTATTAATTCGGCTGGTATCATATCAATCCCCGCTGCTTTGTTATTCCGTAAATCATTTAATGCTCTATGAAACTCTGACCTAAGTATGCTAGGACCTAAGTCATCCTCATCTATCTGTTCCACATTTTCTAGCTCCTCCATGTCCTGCCTACCTTTATATAAATCTTCAAGATACTCCTTCCATCTTCTAGCTTTTTCCTTATTTTCTGTGAGTTCCTTACCCTGCTTATCACATATAATGTTACCCTTTGGTTTTACTTTAGAAAAATGTGACTTAATTTTCCTGTAGCCCAAATCTACTTTACCTCTTCTCATATCCTCCTCAATATCCTCACAATTTCCTTTTATCCACTCTTCTTTCGCTAGCTTGCATTTCCTATTAATTAAGTTCCTTAGTTCCTTATATTTTTTCTGTCCTGCTTCTGTGTTTCCAATTTTAATTTTCCTTCTTGCTTCTATCATTTTAACTATTTCTTCCGTGATCCATTCCCTCCTACCTGCCCTTTTCTTTGTGCCTAATACTTCATTTGCTGCTGTAGTTAACCCATTTCTGATTTCCCTCCATTCGCAATCTATGTCGTTCCTAGATGTTCCATTAGCCATGATTTCTACTTTCTGCTTGTACTTTTCACATACATCAGCTAATTTTAACCTATCGACATCTACTCTGACCTGTTTAGACTTCTGTAATTTCTTGAATTTGACCTCTGAGTCCAGGACTACTAAATTATGGTCACTATCAATATCTGCTCCAGGGTAACTCTTACAATTCTTAATCTGGTTCCTAAACCTCTCTTTAACCAGTATGTAATCTATCTGATACCTCCCTATATCTCCTGGCATTTTCCACGTATATATCCTGCGCTTGTGATTCTGAAAAAGCGTGTTTGCTACCACTAGCTTATTCCTAATACAAAACTCTACCAATCTATCCCCTCTATCATTACGTGTTCCTATTCCATATTCTCCTACTATTGAAACTTCCTTTCCCTTACCTACTACGGCATTCCAATCTCCGATTACAATTAGATTATCCTGTCCTTTAAACTATTATCTCACCTATATTCAAAAAAAGGAAATATGCAAGATCCTTCCAATTATAGGCCAATTGCCTTGACTAGTATATTCGCAAAACTTTTTGAATCTATTCTAAAAAGGCAAATAGAAAACTTTATAGAAGATTCTATTGGGTTCGATCGCAAGCAATTTGGTTTCCAAAGAAAAAGCAGTACACAATCTGCAGTATTAAACTTTCTAGATAATATATGTGAAAAACAAAATGACAGCTTATATTCAATAGCAATATTTATAGACTTAACAAAAGCCTTCGATGCAGTAGATTATAGTATACTTACAAACTCTCTAGAAGATTTAGGAATTAGAGGCAAATGTAAAGACTTAATTCAAAGTTATCTTAAAAATAGATATGTATGTACAAAATACAAACAGACTTTAAGCACAAGTAAAATAAAAAAAATTGGTGTACCCCAAGGATCCATACTTGGTCCACTTCTTTATCTACTATATATTCAAAATATGCAAGAAATAGAACTGACAGCTAAATATACAGTGTATGCCGATGATACTGTACTTGTATATAACGCAAAATAGATAGATACCTTAGAAAACATTATAAACAATGACTTAGAAAAATATGCAAACTGGCTACATTTCAATAAATTAACTATAAATACATCAAAAACTCAATACATTGTATTTAAAAATAAAAATAAAGAAGATCATGATTTTAACATAAGCCTAAACAAAAATCATATAGGAAGATTAAAGAAAACTAAATATCTAGGCATTACAATTGATGAAAATCTAAATTGGGACGATCATGTCAAAAATATTAGGAAGACTTTGGTGCCACTTCTAGGTACCATAAAACGCAATGAAGCCCTATCTCATGACACAGCAAATCTAATATACAATTCAGTTGTACTATCAAAATTCCTCTACTTAGCGACATGTTGCAGTGAATGTTCACAAACTAATTTAAATAAGATGTCGAGATTTCTTAGTATAAGTATAAAAGTGTTATTTAATATTCCGGGAAGATTCCCCACGGATGATCTATATCAAATGTTAAATAAGCACAAGCTAGAAACCCTTGTCAAAATCGAAGCCAATAAGCTAATGTATAAAATATATAATAATAACATCAAACATTCATTTGAGTTTCAAATAAATTCTGTTATTCATTCGCATGATACTAGACAAAAAGACAAAACACACTTATTACAAATAAACAATAACTTTGGTAAAAAGCGGTTATATCACAACTTCTCTATTGTCTACAATAATCTACCAAAACACATAAAACTAAGCGAAACACCAAAAATATTCATTAGAAACCTATTGAATTACTACAAAAACAACTCATAAACCCTATATTACACATGTATATATATGTATATCATATGTAAATTTAAAATAATTGATGTTTGTATAATCCTTCATCACATTATATTAAGATAAATGCTCTTGAACAAATGTTTTTAATACGTATGTTAAAAAATATATATATTTTACTATGTTAATTTCATGTAAAACAACTAAGATTAATATCTCATTCTCCCTAGTACTTTCAAACCGGTCATACTGACTGTCTAGTGCTAGGTAAACAAATTACTATCTTAAAAACAAATGTAAAACTTAAAAAAAAAAAAAACTACACCGGATGTTTCATTATCGCAAAACTTATAAATGAACTTATTTATATTACAATTATTATAAATTTATGAATGAGTTGGCCTTATGTATAATTCTCTCGAAAATCAGTAACTTGCTCAATTCTTGCTATAAATGAAAATTTTATTATAATTACATAAAATACTTCAAAAAATGTTAATAAAATATAGAATATATAATAATTACACAAATATATAATATAACCATAATTCTACTATTTTGTATATTCAAAATACATAAGGAATGGCTTGTATATGAAACGTGAAATAAATATCTGCTTTGAAATGAAAGACCTGAAAATTGTTGATTTAGTTCGTTCAACAAAAAATGCGACATCATACTAACTTCTACAAAAAAAATTATGTGGAGAGATTCTTTGGAGAAAATGACCATAAACAAATTAATACAAACTAAAAGTTTCGGTTTAAAATCGATTTCAATTAAAAAACGCTAAGTATAATAACTACTTACCCCCTTCTGTTATAACAACAGCCGGATAGTATCTGCCATCATCAAATTTTGCGCAAACATAATTTTTACCACAAATAGTTTTTAATTGATTTTTCTTCATTACGCGCAATATGGACTCTTCCACAAATTTATCAACCGTGGCTTCAAAAGTACATGGCCTCATAGTGTGGTGTGTTCGAAAGTACTGGCTCCAAAGTGTGGTCTAAATCAATAATAGTGTGTGTGTGTGCGAAACCGCAGAAGTGATAAGGATTGATAAGATGAGCGCCACTTATAGATTAAACGGATTTACCGAGGAGACTGTCAAGATTATCTCCAATAGTTACGAGGGTATTACAACCACCATCTGTTGTGACACGTTTGAAACAGCTGAGATTAACATCCTACGAGGCGTAAAGCAAGGTGATCCCCTTTCAATGCAATCGGGGTGCAAGTTCTTGCCTACGCCGATGACATTATCATAATCACCGACACCATCAGAGACATGACCGCCATCCTGAAATATATTACATCCTTTTTTAAGGACCGGTCGTTGGAACTTAATATTGATAAATGTTCAGCATTAGTTCTGGGCGCAATCCCAAGAAAGAAGAAATTGTTTTCGTTAAGAACACCAGTTTTTTACATTGAGGGCAAGCCCATCCCTATTATAGGAATGGGAAAATTTAAATACCTCGGAAACAATTTCAACTTTATGGGTATCGCTCCAGCATCAATTAAGAACTTGAGATCACAGCTGTCAAGGATTCACTCTGCCGCCTTAAAACCGGCTCAGAAAGTTCATATTATGAAAAATTACCTCATCCCTAGATACATCCATTCCCTCCAAAATCCCAAAATTACCAAAAATATCCTCAGAGCAACTGACCGTCTTTTTCGAAGATCAATAAAAAAAATGCTACACTTTACCTATAACAACGTCCAACGCGTACCTCCATGCTAATATTCGGGACGGCGGGCTGGGTCTCTTCAACTTCTGCAACCGCATTCCTACTATTTTTGTACGGAGGCTGGAGAGGTTAGCTCGGGAGGAGCACTCCATCCATGCATGGACAATGGCCGCCCCCACGATTACCAGGTTGGAAAAACTCATCAACCTTGACATGGCTACAAACAATAGAGCTTATTGGCGAACGGCCTTACAGACCGGCTATTGTGGAGGCGGCACGGAGCAGGGTAAGGAATTTTCCGACACTCATCGGTGGGTCTCGAACCCCCCCACGGGGTGGACAGCTAGAACGCATATTAAGGCCATTCAATTGCGAGGTAATATGCTCGCTACCAAGGGTATACCTTCTAACCCTCTTGATCAACGCAAATGTAGATATCATTGCGACAATATTGAATCTTTATGTCACGTATTGCAAAGGTGCCCACTCACTCACGGCCCACGCATACAGCGACATAATTATATTGTTGAAGGCCTTGCAAAGGAACTGCGCTCAGCTGGCTGGTCCATCAGCATTGAACCACACCTCAGGTTAACGGATGGGAGTGTGCGTAAACCAGACATAGTAGCTACCAAAAATAAATGTTGTCTGGTTTCTGAAGTTACCATCCCGTGGGAGGGTTCGAGAACGCTCAGGGAAAGCTGGAACCTAAAAAGGGATTGTTACACAGCGCCTTTGGTCACTGAGGCCCTTGCACGTAAACATCAGAATCACACGATCCAAGTTCTACCCGTAGTCATAGGTGCAAGGGGTACTTGGTGCCACAAAAATGAACTTTTATGGAGGGCTGCCAACTTACCTAAGCTCCTACGTCCCAAATTGGCCCATAGCGTCTTCATCGGTAGTGTTGCCACGCATTCTCATTTTATGAGATCAGCATGGGAATAATTGATGTAGCATTATACGATCTTGCCTGTAATTCCTTTTCCTTCTTATAGATCCTTTTCCAGGCCGATCATAGTCATCACCCTTCCAGGAGTCTGCCTTACTTTATCCATCTAAAAGGTAATCATTCCTGTCATGGTAGGCATTTCAATATAATTATTTCATAACTTACCCTTAAATCCAGATCCAACTCCCGCGAATCCTTATACTTACCTTATTATCCACGACATAATTGGAATGCTCCCATGACACTGCAGCACCTGCGGATCATAAAAATTATATATTAATATAGTACGGTCTTGCTTTATGACACTTACTTAATTGGGTCTTCCGGTTTATGCTCCCACTAGTAGCCGTTTAATACAGAATCCTGAAAAGGAAAATAGTAATACAAACACTAATTACTTACCTTCTTGTCATATTCACAATGGTAGGTATATATGTATTTACAATTTTAGATATTTACAATCACATTTACATTCTTATATTTATATTTACATTTTATATTTACAACTTATACATTTATACTTGTCTATTAATTGAAATAACATTTACATGTGTACTTATATTTATATACATTTACCACCATATTTACTATATTTTATACATTTACAAATTTTATATTTACAAACTCATACATTCTAGTTACCTATTGTGATTACCCCAACCTTAACATCTATGACTTTTGGTGCAATTTCCACGATATTGCTTTATTTTGTACTGCGACCAACACGCTATCAACTTTTGTTGTAATGATCTTTTACTTTTAATATTTATAAATAAAGATATTCCCTAGTATATATAAAAATATCTAAAGCCACACATACCACTTAAGTAAATTAACAAATGTTAAATTAGATCGTCTTTGTCAATTGTTGCGGTTTAGATAAAATCGAGCAAAACTCTATAAAAGTTATTTCTTCTATTGGAAGAAATTCAATTGAATTTGCATAAAATATAATACACGTCTCGGTTCCTTAGCACATAATTCTTGCGATATAATCATTACTCAGAAGTGATAGATAAATTTACAAAATGGCCAATATCAGTACAGGTGAAATAAAAGTTATTGAAAAGCAAATACGTGCTTTAGATGATAAGTTGGACATTAAATTTTTAAAAATAATCACTACGGTGTTAAATTATAATATAGAATATCACCCAAATACCGTAACAAGCATTAAGTAGCTAGATGTACATTTCAAGCGCTATGCGCCCATCTTCAGTAGCACAAGTTAAAACTAAATAAAATACCTCTGTCACGAATCGTGATTGATATACTGTAGAACAGAACACATATTGCCATCTCTAGATGAGCCGGTGAGTTTATGATGGATGCTCCTATTCATTCTATTCTTAAAGTACTATAGTTCTTATAGAGCATATAAGTAAGCGATGCTAACTAAGTGTGTTCTACTTAGAGAGGAACTGGTGCAGCGGTAGATATACTTAGGAAAGCGGGCCAACGCCCAGTTCTTCGTGAGCAGTGATATCGTAAACTTCATACATAGTTTAGTTATTTAGCATTTAATTATTAATCCAGGTGAGTGTTATCTCATTGAGTACTGATTTTCGGAGAGGATGGATGTATGTAGAGAATAAATTTAATACATTGTATAAATTCTGTAATGGGGCAATTAGTAAAACTTTGTGTTTATCTCCTTTATTTCATATTTTGTATAAAGAGTGTATATCATTGAGGTATTTGTTTTGCTGTGTTGGAGTTGAACTTAGTGATGCCTCCAATATACATGATGTTTGTTTTGTTGTGTTGGAGTTGAACTTAGTGATGCCTCGCCTCCAATATAAATGATGTTTGTTTTATTGTGTTGGAGTTGAACTTAGTGATGCCTCCAATATAGTTGATATCTGTTTTATTGTGTTGGAGTTGAACTTAGTGATGCCTCCAATATGATTGATATCTATCTTATTGTGTTGAGGTTGAACTTAGTGATGCCTCCAGATTAATATAATATTGTTGGGGAATGTAAATATATTTACAAGTCGAATATGAGGGATATCTTCATTATTATTCTATTTTGAATCTATCAAATTGTAATTCTGTACTCAGGAGTGTTTTCTTCTATTGCAGAATTTATGGTGGACGCATTGATCGATGTGGGCATTGTCGAAGTTTCATTAATTTAATTTAAGTTGGCTTCAAAAGTACATGGCCTCATAGTGTGGTGTGTTCGAAAGTACTGGCTCCAAAGTGTGGTCTAAATGAATAATACTGTGTGTGTGCGAAACCGCAGAAGTGATAAGGAATGATAAGATGAGCGCCACTTAAAAGCCACAACTTATGAAAAAGCCTCGGACGAAGGTGCGGCAGGTCCCGTCGCACCTGGTGAGCTGACGCAAGACGGGCGGCTCCAGGGGACCATTTATGACGAACCTGGCGAGTCACTGACATTCATAGTCCATCTTCCCATTGTTCAGAGGGCGTGTTACGTCTGTCTCAACTCTGGACGGGGGAATGTAGTGGCAATCGGGATTAAGGACGAGATCAGGCATGCCACTGAATACCATAAAGAGCGAATCTTAGAATTTACGTGCACGAACTGCCAAAAAACCTTCCGCTCAAGGCATGCCGGCGATTGCCATAGGCCCATGTGCACAGGGCCAAAGCCTCCACCTCCTGGCGACGCAATTGTTTTTAGATGCGCGGAGTATGAGAGATGGTTTACGTCACAACGGGGTCTGACACAGCACATCAGTGTCCGGTATCCGCTCACCCGTAACGCGGTCAGAGCAGCGGAAGCAGCACCAAGGATAAGAAATCCAATTAGAAGGGGATCAGTATTCACCAACCAAGAGGTGGAACTGACGAAGCCACAATCTCTACAGTAGACATCAAGGAGCTGTATGACGCCAGTGCTAGGTGAAGCGGGCGAAGAGAATCCGCCTCTACCGCTCAAGGATCTTGCCCTGGTCCTTACACCATTCTCCGTCCAAGAGGTTAAGGCCAGGGTCGCCAACAAAAAAGCCAATACTGCGAAAGGGCCCGATGGACTGAAAAGATGGCACCTCAGCCATTGGGCCACAATTGAAATTCTCCACCTCCTCTTTAACTATATAGTGGCAAGTGGGACGCAGCCCACGAGGTGGAGAGAGAATCGAACCACATTAATTCCTAAGGAGGGGAAAGATCCTGCAAAAGCAGAAAATTATAGGCCAATTACTATCTCCTCCCTTCTGAGTCAGATATATTGGGGAATATTCGACCAGAAGCTCCGCAATTGCGTTCGATTCAGCTCCTGACAGAAAGGTTTTACCACCGAGTCGGGATGCTTCAATAACATACACATCCTAAACGAGTTGCTGCGGCACTCGAAGGGCAATGCCGGGCTGGTCGCAGTGGTGCTGGACATCAGCAAGGCCTTCGACACCATCCCCCATCAGGCGATTGGTGTCGCACTGCGTAGACTTGGTCTTCCAGAGTTAGTGGTACAACTCGTGGAGGACAGCTATAAGGATGTGTATACCAAAATTAAGACGAAAGAGGAACCGATCAAGATCAAGCTCAAGCGGGGGGTTAAGCAGTGTGACCCCCTATCCCCCTTTATATTTAATGCAGTAATGGAGCCACTGCTATTAGCGCTTGAGCAACAGCCCGGATATACAATAGACGGAAACACGGCCGTCTCATGTTTAGCCTTTGCCGACGATTTGATTTTGACGTCGGACACAGTACCACAGGCGCAATATCTGCTGGATTATACGGAACGATACCTATCAGGGTTAGGTATGAAACTCTCCGGACCAAAGTGTTCCGCGTTCCGTATAACAACCGCTAGAGACTCTTGGTATCTAGCTGATCCCGGGCTGAAACTAACATCAAGTGGAGACAGTATAGCATCCACGGATGCTAGTACTGAAATAGTATACCTCGGTGCGAGGATCTACCTTGAGGAGGTCTACAAAAACAAATATCCGATACTTTAAAAAGATCAAAGAAACTAGCCCTAAAACCGCACCAGAAGGTATCCCTGATCTCCACTTACCTAGTCCCACACTACCTGTATCAGCTGGCGACGGCAGTTCCGTCAAGCGTGCTACTCAGCCAACTAGACCAAAAGCTACGGGTAGTGATCAGACATTTACCACTTGCCACAATCAACTGCAAATGGATTAATTTACTGTGGCAAGCGTGACAGGGGACTAGGCTTTCCCAAGCTGGAAATCGTAGCACGTGCAGCCAGCTTGAGGACCGGTATAAAATTCTTAAAGAGCGAGGATCCGGTAATTCGAGCTCTCGCGGAGGGAAACGGCTTGGTAAACCGTCTCTAGCGACTGGCAAACTCCGCTCGTCTAAATTGACCCCTCACCGCTAAGGAAGTCGACGCCTTTAAGAGGAAAGCCAAGAAAAGAGAGTTCGAAGAGTGGGCAACACTAGGTTCGCAAGGCAAGTCAGTTCAGTCTCTCGCTGGTGACAAAATTGCCAATGCACGGCTATACAACGAATCGCTCCTGAAGCCATGCAGAAAAATTACCGCACTAAAGATGCGATCAAACACAGCCCCCACTCGAGTGGCATTAAACAGAGCCACGCCACAAACGGATCTGAGGTGTCGCAAGTGCACGACCCAGCTTGAGACACTGGGTCACATTCTTGGCCAGTGCACTTATACAAAAGCCAGTAGGATCCGCCGACATGACGATATCAGGGATTTCGTTATGTCGGAAACAATGAGAGACAAACGGGTAGTAGTAACGAAGGAGCCGACTATCACGGCGCCTTCGGGCGGGAACCTCCGACCTGACCTGGTAGTACAGAACCAGGGAAGGATCTTTGTGGTCGACATTACAGTTCGCCACGAGGATGGCGACTACCTTGCTCAGGGACGAACCGAAAAGCTCAACAAATATAGCCAACTACTACCCGAAGTCCAGCGGTTGTATGGAGCGACAGCTGGACAAGTCCTACCGATAGTGGTAGGCACGCGAGGGGCAATGCCCAAGGAGACTCGACTAGCTTTGGCGGAGCTAGGCATTCGAGCACGCCGTCATCTTCTAACTATCTCGATGATGACGCATCGTAGTTGCATAGAAATATTCCACCAATTCATGGACTACGACGCACCTCGCGGAAATAGAGGACCACCTGTGGAAAGAGTGCCCCACAGGTGAGCTCCGAAACCCTAGGCCAAATTAGCCAAGTGATCTTGTCCACTATGTTACCCCTGAGCCTTATTGGCCAGGGGCTTTTATAAACTGACTGACCAGATAATATATTTTATTTATACATATATATTTATTTATTTTACTATATTTATTTATTTTATGTATATTGACCATTTTTATTTATACACTGTGCAGTCCTAACTTATTGATTTATGTTTGTGTCTGTCACATTCTTTTTAAAGTGTATTATTGTCCGATCACTGGTGCGAGTCGTAAGGCAGGTTCCTGAACATCGAGGGACCTAGCCACGGCGGCGGAGCTGAACCGTTGTCCTCGGTTCAGGCGGCGACCCCACGTGGTATCTCTGGAGGCTGCAATTCGCATCCACTAACAGCCGTTTCCTCATATAAGAGGACTCCGTTAAATACTAATTTTTCCTTGCCAAAATGCACTGAATTCCCCTGGCAGAACATCAGTCAGATAGATTTCCTCCTTCTATAGGGGACTTGGTCTAGGGTGCAAGATAGTAGGGAAAGAGCAAGGATGAGGCACTCGGCTAATGGAAGGGCCAATAGATACAGTGCGGCCCTCCTCGCGCCAGTGCCTCTATAAACACAATAATAACATGTGTAGGGCGACCACCCCAAACAGCAAGAGGAAAATGTGGAGATCATCATGCGATCTCTATAGACATAGTATATATAAAAATATCTAAAGCCACACATACTTACATAAACACATACCACTTAAGTAAATTAACAAATGCTAAATTTTATCGTCTTTGTCAATTGTTGCGGTTTAGATAAAATCGAGCAAAACTCTATAAAAGTTATTTCTTCTATTGGAAGAAATTCAATTGAATTTGCATAAAATATAATACACGTCTCGGTCCCTTAGCACATAATTCTTGCGTAATAATCATTACTTTGAAGTGATAGATAAATTTACAAAATGGCCAATATCAGTACAGGTGAAATAAAAGATATTGAAAAGCAAATACGTGCTTTAGATGATAAGTTGGACATTAAATTTTTAAAAATAATCACTACGGTGTTAAATTATAATATAGAATATCACCCAAATACCGTAACAAGCATTGAGTAGCTAGATGTACATTTCAAGCGCTATGCGCCCATCTTCAATAGCACAAGATAAAACTAAATAAAATACCTCTGTCACGAATCGTGATTTTGTGTGTATATATATATATATATATGATATTGATATTTTGAGGATTTACATTTGTAAGATATATTATTATTGTTGGTACGATATATATATATAGCCGTTGTGATAAATAAAGATTCTATTCTATTAAATACCAACGTTGGCACAAAAATTGGTTGGGGTGAGGTTTGATGATATAAATTACGATGTTTTCGAATTTATCAACAATGAAGAGTTAAAAAAATTAGAACTTATGAAATTATTAGAGGATTCTGAATTAAATATAAGAGTCACCAGGAGCTAACTTTGAGTTTCGAGGAAACAACACACAAATTTTAATCGCGAATACAGAAAATATAAACAGAGAACTTGAGTTGGTTAAAAAAGTGGAAACGTATTTCACAAATATGGATCCATCATTGGAGCGTTCTATGCAGTTTAAAAGGAATTTACAAGACCGTCTAGCTGCATATCTTAAACGTCAAAGAGAACTGAAATTAAACAATGAAAAGCTGTTAAAAAATGATATTTCAACAGATAAATACACCAAGACAATAAATTCGTTGGAGAGATTCGTTGATGTTGAAAGTGAAACTGAATCTAAATTGAAAACGAACAGCTAATTGCATTGATAAGAAGACATAGAAACGTAATTCTAGGCGACTCAGACAGTGACGAACGATCAACACTACAAAAGTATTTTTCGGCTTTTGTTTAACTAATTATAATTACGTGATAAATTTATAAATTTATTTCTTTTGTTGAATTTATATGAAATATAAAGTTTTGTTTACGTACATTGGTAATGTGTTCTTTTTAAAACAACAGCATGTACGTATATGCTATTTATTTAAAAAATGTCACGCTTATAGCACGATGTAGTTTCCCAAAAACTATAATAGACATCGTGTACTTCAGCCACATAATATCCATCATAAAGTAAGGCAATAACATTTGGTCTAAATGCAACAAAAATTCATATAATAGTGCTGAAAAAACTCAAAATAAAGTAGCAAAAACTTTGTATAAATTGGGCCTTCAAACTTATACCATTGATGTGGACAAAATTACAAATAAATTACCAATTAGAAAAATAGAATACATACATTGAAGGCAGCGTATTTATCTATAAAATTAATTTTTTTACAAAAAACGAACATCAAACTACTGTCAAACGCGGATATCCAGTCACATAAGAAGTAAAGATCACCTTCATCAACACACCCAAAACAACATGGAAAAGAAATAAACTACCTTTTTGTCCAGTATTACCTACAATAGTAGGTAATACTTAGACGTAGAAACTTGCCATCGAATCCGAACAGGAAGCTCGTCTGGTGGTAAGGCAATTATTGCACGTTTTTATTCTCGTGAAAAGAAGCAAGCAATTGTCAGTGCGGCCCGATTGCAACGTGGAGGAAGAACTGTTGCAGGTCAATCTTTGAGCCAAAATGGGAAAAATACTTCAGATGTCCCCAAGAAGCAAATTTTCATCAATGATCATCTTTCTCCACTAAATAAAATCCTTCTACTGAAAGCGAAGCAGTTGTGCAAAGAGCATAGTTTGAGTATGTCTGGATAAAGGATTGTAAAATTCTAGTGCGAAAGGATAATTGCACCAAAGTTTTTAGTATTCGAAGTAAAAAGGATTTAGTTCGAATCGAGTAGAATATAAATTAAATACGGGACTGCACATTATTGTTATGTCATTGCCAAACAATATATCTATCATTTATCAAAATGTTCGTGGTATCCGAAGTAAGACTCCAAATTTCTTCGTCAACGCTATAAACTGTGGAGCCCAAATTATCTGCTGTACGGAGACGTGGCTGAAGGACACTGTTTGCGATGCGGAACTTTTCGATAAGCGGATGTACAATGTATATAGGCACGACAGAGACCACACGACTTCCAGTAAAAGTGATAGAGGGGGATGCATGATCGCGGTCTCTAGCGATATACTGTCCATACATAGGCCGGAGTGGTCCACCTCTAACGAAGATATCTGGGTCTCCTTAAACTCCTCATCTCGCCAATCCATTCACATTTGTTGTATATATATAGTGCCACAGGTGTCTCAAATTAAATTTAATCTATATTTCGATAACTTTGCAAATATTATAAATGAAAATCCATCTGATACTTTTATTATAATAGGCGATTTTAACTTGTCTAATACTTGTTGGAATCCAATAATAAATGCCACTTATATGCAACCACATGTAAATATTTCAAATAATCTTACCGATTCCTTTATCGATAATCTTGAATTTCTTCAGTTATATCAATTTAATAAATAGTTTAATCAACAAAATATGCTATTAGACTTAATTCTATCAAACTTACAGAATATATCTGTTTCAAAATGCAATGATCCCTTAGTTCGTGAAGATCTATACCACCCTTATTTACTTATTAATGTATCAATTAGAGTTCCAAGAGTTATTTCTAATATCTGTTATAAAAAATTAAACTATTTTAAAGGAAATTATTCTGTTATTGAGAAGGCTGTAAATGATATTGAATGGGTTGAACTACTAACATCATCTGATGTAAATGATAACGTTAATGTTTTTTATCACCATATTTATAACATTATTAACAAATATATTCCCACAACTCTCGTTAGAAATTCAAAGTATCCTGTTTGGTATACTCCTTTTATTATAAGTATGTTAAAAGTAAAGAACAAATTCCATTCGAAATGGAAAAAATATAAAAATCGTGCAGATTATCAAGCTTTTTCATATTCTAGATACATACTTAAGAGGAGTATAGGAGATAGATATATAGAATGGATCTCGGAAACGGAAAATAATATTTCCAAAAATGTCAAATGTTTCTGGAAATATGTTAAATACAAAAAAAACACCGATGGAATTCCTAAAATAATGTCATACAATAATATATCATTGGATGAACCTATTAAAATATGTACAGCCTTTAATAATTACTTTAGTTCAGTTTTCGAAAAACCTGTAAATAATTCTCCTAATGTTATTTATAATACTTTTAATATGGAAAACATCTGTTTAGATGTTGTAACAGAGGATGCGGTTTATAAATGTATAAGTAATATTGATACCAACAAAGGATGTGGTCCAGATAATATTAGCCCTTATTTTATAAAGCATTGTACGTCATTGAAAATTCCCTTGACTATTATATATAATCAATCCTTATCAAGTGGATCATATCCATCTACTTGGAAATTAGCACATATAACTCCAATCCTCAAGTCAACTCCTAAAGATTTAATAAACAATTACAGACCAATATCTAAATTAAGTATATTTTCGAAATTATTTGAAACAATTATATGTAACTTTCTACGCCCGTATATAAAAACGTTAATTATTCCTCAGCAGAGCGGTTTCTGTCCCAATAGGTCAATATTGACAAATCTCTTACCATATACTGAATATCTATATGAAAATATTGATAGAGGTGGTCAAGTAGATGTCATATACACAGATTATCAAAAGATAATCTGTGTATATGACATTTATGACAAAGATAATTAAAAAAGATAAAGTGAACCATTCTATATTAATATTTAAATTAGAGTCGTTTGGTATAGATGGAAACTTGTTAAAACTGTTACATTCTTATATACAGGGTAGAAAACAATGTGTAGCATTATGTGGTTCTGTGTCTGATCCGATTCTTGTGACGTCAGGAGTACCACAAGGGAGCCATTTAGGGCCTATCCTATTTTATAAATGATGTATCTTCCTGCTTCGTAAACTCTCATTTCGCACTGTATGCTGATGATTTAAAAATCTTTAAAACTATCTCTTCTATTAGAGATGCTATAGAGCTACAAATAGACATCGATAATTTCTATAAGTATTGTACTAAAAATAAGCTTTTCCTGAATATTTCAAAATGCAGCTGCATATCGTTCACATGTAAGAAACTCCCTATTAATATAAATTACTCATTAAATAATATAGATTTGGAACATATTTCAGAAATAAAAGATTTATGAATTTATTTTGATTCCAAACTAATATTTAACTCTCATATAGATTTCATCTGCAATAAACTTTATAAAACCTTAGGATTTATATTGAGGAGTAGTTATCTGTTTAAAAATCAAAAAACAGTTATATACTTATATAAAACTTTAATATATAGCCAACTAGATTGTGGTTCGGTTATTTGGCATCCCTCATATGCAGTTTATGTTGATCGGGTTGCAGGCATATAGAAACGTTTTACTAGATATCTTGATAGAAAATTCAACTCAAATAACCCTTGCACTGATTATGCAGCTGCACTGTTGATATAGATTAAATTCGTTAGAAAATAGAAGAATATATCATGATATGTGTATCCTGTATAAAATTATTAATAACAGTTTCGATATATCTCTAATTCACTTCATAAAATTCTATGTACCATCGTTCAATATTAGAGAAACGCATACCTTTTTCATAAACAAATCTAGAACATCTTTAGGTTTTAATTCTCCTTATAATAGAGTTATGCGTACTTTTAATGAAAACGTAAATAATATTGATGTATTTAATTTAACTTTACGTAATTTTAAGCAATCTATAAATTTTACTTAAATGTTTTAAACTTTGTACCATATATTATTATGAATAACATGTAATATGTTCTATCAGTGAGAGACTATTTGGATATATTATCTGTTGTCTCTCCATGTGAGATAAATAAATAAAAATAAAAAATAAAAAATAAAAATAAAATATCAAAAAATTCTCTATTTATATAACTTTTAGAGTCTCCTTTACCAAAGTTTCTTTTTAAAAACCCTCTTTTAACAGAGTTTCTTTGAAACAGAGTCTGTTTTGAACAGGCTCTGTTTCTAATAAGGTCTGATTTAAACAGAGTCTCTTTTAAACAGAGTCTATTTTAAACAGAACCTTTTTTTATAAGTAATTATTTGCTCTTCGTTACTTTAATTACAAATGATAAATGCATCAAACTTATTCCTATATCTACCCTCATTTAATTTTCTGAACTTATCAATAGTAAGAAATCCATAATTATCATTTTGCCAACATTTAGCACATATTTGTTTGAATGTTTCAAACTTAAAATCGGAAGTGCAATGATTTAAATAAATGTGTCGTAAATTCGTATTATCTTGTTTAAAAACAATAATAAAATTGCTATTATCACGAATCAATTGTTTCGGTATACGTGAATAAGTTTGACAGAGGTAAAAGCAATCAATTGCTTTGTGTCGAGACATACTAAAGTATTCTCTAATTTTTTCCTGTCCTGTAGTAGTTACATCATCAAAAATAAATACACTATTAGTTCTCGCTTTAGTTGGTTCCATTATTTCCTTATTTTCATTAAATTTAAAATACCCCATTCCTTTAATACCCTTCAATACGTATTCCAACAGTTTGTATTTTGACTGATATAATGATTTTGAAAATATGTAAACATTCTTAAATTTCAATCCATTTTTATCGAATAGTAAACTGAACATGGTTGTAGTCTTTCCGCATGCTGAGCTTCCTACAGTTAAACATCGTACTGACGAAGGTAGAAGAGGACCATGTTTCACCGGATTAGTAAAACTATCATCACCATCAAGGAAATCTAGATTAACAATTGGTAGTTTATTAAATTGCTTTGTTATTTTCATATTGAGAATATTTTTAATATAAATAGAACTAACGTCTGACTGAAGCTTTATACATAATACGTAAGTACAGCATGTAAATGAAACGCGGTAAAGGATTAATAAATACACTTATTAATAAACTACCAGTAGAATTGCACCGACGCCAAGTTATAATTACTGTGGGCCTGGAACAAAACTTGAAAAAAGACTTCTTCGAAACGATAAGGGAATTAATCCTTTAGACGAACATTGTAAATTACATGATATTGCATATTCAAAATCTAGTGCAATAACAGATAGACACGTAGCTGATAAGATATTGCTACAAGCGCCTTGGTCTAGAGTTAAAGCAAAAGATTCAAGTTTCGGGGGGAAAGCTGGTGCATTAGCTGTAGCAGCTGCAATGAGTGCTAAACGAGCTCTCGGTTTTGGGATAAATACCAGAATAAAGAAACGTTGTGCAAAACGACATGGTAATGGATTACGAACACGTGTTTTAAAGAAACAAAACAATAAAGGATTACAAACAAACAAACAAAAATTTGCGCTCCGACCTCATATTATAATGAAAACAAAAAAAGCATTAGGGAATAAATTAAAAAATATAAGCGATAAAGATGCTACAAATTTGGCACTTACAGCATCACGTATGGCAGTTAAGAAGTTGGGAGGACGAAATAACATTCGAATACCTCGTATAATACCGATTCCTAAAACTGGTGGTATATTACCAGCATTTCTACTACCCTTGTTTGCAGGGCTATCTGCTGTAGGAGCACTCTCCGGAGGTGCAGCTAGTGTAGCAAAAACAATAAATCAATCTAAGGATGCTGTTGGAAAACTTGAGGAAAGCAAAAAGGATAACTCGATGATGGAATCTATTGCACTCGGTAAAAAAGGTGATGGTTTATTTTTGAAACCGTACCGTAAGGGATATGGATTATATTTGAAATGTGCAAAAAACTAATTAGTGCTCCACCGAAAAATCGCGCCTTGACTGATTATGATTTGCAATATTATGCTCGTTTGTATAAAATACCTTACTTTCGTGGAGTCTACATGCGTACGAATTTACCAGTAGGAGGTCCACGTTTTAATGAAACGGGGATTATTAATCTTGATGATACTAATGGTCCTGGTACACATTGGACTGCTTATAAGAAACATGGTGTCAATGTGCATTACTTCGATTCTTACGGTCATTTAAAACCACCGTTGGAATTACAATTGTACTTCAATGATTGCAACATTAAATATAATTATAATAGAATACAGAAATTTAATACTATTATTTGTGGACATTTATGTTTAGAATTCTTATTAAATGTATAAATAAGGGGTGATTCTAATAAATATTTTTAATTCATCTGAATTTGACAATCGGTTAGGTATAAAATGTCTCAAACATTTACACTAAAAGGACAATCTTCAACTATCACTCAGAATTATTACCCTCCAATTTTATTAGATGATGATCGAGAATATTGCATCGGTCTTCTAGGTTTATACACATATAATACAGTGCCAAATATTGAGGAAGGTTGTAATAAATTATACTATTATTTTAATGATAGTAAAGCGAATCCGGCTGTAAAAATGATTACCTTACCTACTGGTTCATATGAAATAAAAGACATTGAAAAATATATTCAAAAGAAAATGGCTAGTAACAACCCATTGTACAATAACAACGTACGTGCAGCAATAATTGAAGCTTACGAACATGATAAATTGGGGCAAGAATTATTTTCACTTAAACCGAATAACAACACTTTAAAAGTAGACATATTTTCTACATACACCATTGATTTTACACCACCGGATAGCATAAACAAAATATTGGGATTTTCGTCGAAAATGTTACCCGCAAATGAATTACATGAATCGAACTTACCTGTATCGATAATCAAAGTTAGTAGTATACGTGTTGAATGTAATTTAGCAACTGGAGCATACTACGATGATTCATTATCACACACTATATTTGAATTCAGTATAAATACGGAGCCGGGTTATAAAATATTAATAGAACCGCGGAATATTTATTATTTACCAGTGAATGTTCGTAAAAGTATCGATAATATATCTTTACACTTATTGGATCAAAATAGTGAGCTAGTGAATTTCAGAGGAGAGGAAATTGTGATTCGACTTGAATTAAAAGAAATTAAATAATATTAATACATTGAATTAAAGATAGTAATAAAATTACAACATGGGTATTGAATTTGGAAACCGGTGGAGTAATCATATAAATAGTAGTACGAATAATGACAACACTACTATTAATAACGATTTCTCAAGGAAGGAACTAGGTGAATTAGGAAAGAAGCTAATCACAAAAAGTGACAAGAAATCACCTAATAGTTATAACGCATTAACAAAAGAAAAGAAAATATTTTTATTACAAAACGGATTCCGATTGAAGGAAAGAAATAATATCAAATAACATAGTTATGTTATCCATATTAGAAAAAGTTGGATTTAGTGATATTATAAATGAACAATATCATACCTATGTTCCAATTTCACAGAATTACAATAACAATGATGAAGTAAGAATAACGGTATCAAATCAAGATATGTACCTGAACATTAGCAACAGTTTATTGATGTTTGAAGGAACTGTCAAAGCTAAAGAAAAAATTGATGCGGTAAACTTCAGAATTGTGAACAATGGATATATGCATCTTTTTGAGGAAATTAGTTGTATGTTGAATGGTATGCTTGTGGACTTTATAAGATCACCAGGTATAGCAACTACTCTTAAAGCACGTGTCTCTTACAGCTCTGAAGAAAGTAAGTCATTAGATATGGCTGGATGGCATTCTGATCTTCAACCTACACACAGCAACTTTTTTATTAATGCAGATGGAACAGGATCATTCTTAGTATGTATCCCTTTGAAATTTATTTTTGGATTCTGTGAAGATTATAATCGAATTATATTAAATAGTAAACAAGAATTGATTTTACTACGAGCACGTACAGATATGAATATATGTCAATCTACCTGTACAGAATTATCCATCAAGTTGGATAAAATTGAGTGGCGTATTCCACATATTACGCTTAACGATGAAAATAGATTAAAGTTTTTGAGAACTTTAAATGCAGACAACACAATTCAAATGGGCTTCAGAAAATGCACTTATATTGAATTACCTTCACTTCGGAAAACTGATAATGACGTATGGAATGTACGTACGAGTACCAACCTACAAAAACCTCGTTATATAATAGTTGCTTATCAAACAAAACGACATGATGATGCAAAGAAAGACGTTAGTCAATTTGATCATGTTGATATACGTAATGTGAAACTGTATTTAAATGAGGTAGCTTACCCTTACACAAACCTCAATATGTCGTATGATAAAAATAGTTACGTAACAGCATATTGGATGTATACAGCATTTCAGTCAAGCTACTATGGGAAAACGTATAATGAGCCTATTATGAATTACAACAATTTTAAAAATAGCCCTTTATATGTATTTGATTGTTCCAAACAAGCGGAAGCTGTAAAAACTAGTACAATTGACACTCAAATTGAAATAAATTCTAGAAAAGAATTTCCTGCAAATACTAAAGTGTGTTGCTTAATAATTTGTGATAACTTATTTGAATATACACCTTTAACTAATACAGTTCGAAAAACAATATAATCAATACTAAGTAAAATGTAATTAAAAATTGTATTGGGCTTAATTTGGTTTGGACTTATAGAAATAGTAGATAAGGTAGCATATATAAATGAAATTAAATTACTTCGTTTCATTCAAGCACTTAAAGCGAATGTTCACGTTTGAGAAGTAAAGTGTATCATTGTATCAGTGTATCATTGTATCATTAAAGATATATTCTCATAGAGATATTTTTATAATGACATCTATAGTTCTGTTGTTTTTAAGTGCGCTAATTATTTTTAATGTAGTAATATGCCAAAATCAAGTGCATGACATTAATCAAAATATTACATACAATCTAAATGGGGAAGTATATGTGAAACACAAGACAAAGAATGGTACATTTCATGCTCAGTATAAGCCAGTAGCGCAACAAATATTTAATTTCAATTTCGTCGTAGAATGCGTAAAAGAAATCAAACTCGTCTTAATGAGAATATTCCGTCAATTATTGTTGATAACACATCACACATGAATAAAATAGATTCTTCATTAGCTAGCATAGAAGTAAATAAAGTAAATCGTACTAATAATGTGCAAGAAATTGATTTAATAGCAATGACAACAGTAATAATACCGACATCTGCGAATACAACACCACTAATACAAAAGCAATATAATGTGAATAATATGGATAATACTAGTACATCATCCGATATTACATTAAATCTTCAAATTCAAATGAACAAGATAGAAAATATAAGAAAAAGATTAAAATATGTTCAAGATCGCTTAGATATGTGTACGGCAAAAATGACTGAATTGGAAAGTAGAAATTTATTATGTGCAAGTGAAATGAATTATTTTCAAATCGATTTGGAAAGGTGTGCCCGTACACGATCATCGTTAGAAAGAGGTGAAGCGAATTCACAAACAAAATTAGAACTGCAAGATTGTATTGATGACACTATTGAATTAAAAGTAGATTTTTCAAATTGCATGGCTAAAAATAATGGTTTACTCTTTGAGAATATGGGTCTATTTGATAAATTAAAGAAATATGAGTTGTATAATGATATATATAATACACCACCACCAACAATTATATCAGCAGATAATCTTGATTTTCAATCATTGTATAATGATTTATGGCACAAGTGTAAAAATACTAGTTCATTACAATAATGAAATCGCAGGGAATTGCAAGATATAAAAGAGTGCAATTTAATGATGAACTTACAGTTTACTTTGTACCACTAAAGTGTGAAAGTCGGTCCGGTCTTATTTGGCAACAAAGTGCACTCGATCGTCATAGATTTTCCAAACGAATTGAAGATATACGTATATTACTGGAACATATTTTAATAGCGAGAATAAAGATTAATTAATAAGCATGGTCTTTATAGTAATTGACATACAAGGTTTCTTCGTCAACGAAATATTCGAAGCCAAAGAATTATCCATATGTTTTGGAGATGACAAAGTATACACCTATCTTATAAAACCAATTTTTCGATTTGCTCAATTAAGTGAATATTCTAAGAAAAATATAATCTGGATTGAGAAAAATAATCATAATATACGTTATGGTTCCGGTTACGTATTATCTTACTATATTAGTAATATTCTACATACCATCATCAAACACACAGGTTTCAAAAACAATATATGTGAAAGGAACGGCAAAAAGGGATTTCCTCTACAAGTACATAAAACCAGACGGTGATGTGAAAATTTTAAACCTGGAAGAAGATACGGATTGCATTAAGTTGGATAAATCATATCATGATTGTATTCATCACACAACTTCATTTGCTCATTGTTTAGCAGTTAATGTAAAAAGTTTATATAATTACGTTAAATGTACTAAACAAATTTGGTAAATACATATTTTTCAATATTAAAATATTGTTTGCTATTTATTATTAATCCAATCCCAATTCACTCACTATTTTTATCAATAACATAAATATAATAGTCCTCTTTATTTCAACTATTCAAACCAATCACAACGATCTACCACCATTTTGTTACCCTCCTCAATACCTATCCAACGATACCAAACAACCATATACTACAACCATCCACAAACCCCAACCCCAACTCGCGCCCCCCGCAATGCCCCCCCATTCTATGCACTCTTCAAGACCTCTACAACGATATCATTCAACCATACACTACCACTTTATGATGATGCACACACTCACCACCACAACCACCATCCCCCAAATTAGGCCTAAACTCTATTCTTACCCGTCGCAAATACTTACACCGGATGTCACATGCTAAACGCACGGACGCCCTACGCGCTAGCCCCAACTATGCTTAGCATTTGCCTACTAAATGATCACCGGAAGTCCATTTAAAATTGCATTGAAAATTATACGCTATCCACGACAATGCTATTAGTATTGCCAGAAAAGATCACCGGAAGTGCATTTGAAATAGCATAGGAAAATATTGCCCAGTCACCGCCTTTTATCACTACTTACTCTGATAAAAAGAGCATAAAATTTAACAGCATTATCCACTTTAAATATACGAAAAAATCAGAAGTTTAATCTTCTGAATTTAAAAGTACATTAGATAATGATTTTCCATTTTCCAAATGTATTATTGCGCCTACTGCTGGTCGACCGCCAACAAACTTGAATATGTTTTTTTCTAAGTTGTCAAATAACAGCGCCTTAAAAATTTCTCAAGAAAAATGGAGTAATCTGCAAACATTATAGGACTATGTGCCACCGAAATTTCACAAATTTTATAAAGACATGGAGCATGGATCCAAGGCTCGCAAAAAGAAGAAAATTACAGAAGACGAAAACATCATTCCTACGGCTTCTGCATCTAACACTGAAACTCAAGACTCTGATCAGGACTCGGTTGTTGAAGAGGATATATTATTAGATTCGGATTATGAAATTTAGCTTGTAAAATTACATTTTTTTTTCTAAATAAAACTGTTTTTGATATTTTGGCTCTATTTATTTTCAATGTATGTTGCATTGATTTAGAATAGTATAGGTTTAAGTGCAATTTAAAAAAAACTTGTATATAATCAATTATGGATAAGTTTTATACTTATTACAAGAAATATTAGCCTTTTCAGACGCTATATGTGTAAAAAATTTTTTTATTACGTAATTCAATAATTAATAAAGTCCAGTCAACTTTCATGTTAATTATTTCAAAACTATAAAAATGTTACTTATACCCTTTCTATTCTAACCCCCTCAATTCATTTTATGCCATATGTGATAACACTAAGGCACAACTATCTCAACGAGCTCAGAAGTATGAAGTTGTTCTAGAGCCTTTTAGTATATTTTTTGATTGGAAATTGTCAACAGAAGAAGGAAAGAAAGTGTTAAGAAAGTTGAAGGATATGTACAAAAATGACATTGACGTTTGTACTTTGGAAGATGAATTGGACCATTTCTTAATATTTCTAAAAGAAAACGAGGACACCATAAAAACCACACCAGACAATCCAGATATCTTAGATTTCTCGTGTGATAGTGGTGTCGATAGATATCACATCTATCGAGCCGCCAAAGAAATGTCTTGCACATTTCCGAATATTGAAATATTATTGAAGATTTTTCTAACAATTCCCTTATCTAATGCGTCCGGAGAAAAATCAATTTTTGTTTTAAAGAGAGTAAAAAATGATTTAAAGAATACAATGGGAGAAGAAAGACTAAATAACTTGGCCATTTTGTATAAGAGCAGGAAATTTTAAACCGCATTGACACTGCCAAAATAATTGATAATTTTGCAAGAAATAAAGCAAGACGGAAATTTATATAAAAATATTTTTTAAATAAATTTATTTAATGTGTAACGGTATGAATTTTTTCATTACTTTTCTTTTTTGTTAATATGAGAGTTTTCTTGCAACTTCTATTTCTAACTTGAGTTTGAGGGCTCCGAAATTTTTACCGCTTGGGGCCTCCACTTGACTTGAGCCGCCACTGATCAGCCAGGGAAGTTCGACATCGAGATCAACTCCTATTGGAACATCTAGCCTTAAGACAATCAGATTCACATGGAATTCATCATGATAATTTGCTTAATGTCACTGCCGTTTAAAGTGCGAACTCGAGAATAACGCAAAAGTTCAGTTTTTCGGTACGTGTACCAGTTTAAGTGAAAACTATCCAACCGATACATCACCCCCAGACACCGCATGTGAGCCTAGAGCATAGAGCAGTGGTCCTCAACCCTATGCCCGCGGGCACCATGGCGCCCGCCGTCCGTTTTACGTGTGCCCGCCGCAGTGCGACCACGATAAAAAATAATAATATTTAGTAATTAAACAGAGAAATATAAGCGAAAATAATTATATCGTTATAATTTTCAAAATAATAATTCTTTCCAGAAAATCCTGTTGAAATAACATCTTATGGGTGTAGTTTGGTTTGTCTCCGTCTCTGTAATAACGCCCTCTAGTAATGCGTTCATGATATTGTTCAGATACTTGATGGAAAAGTTGCTGAATAAATATAGCAGTGTCCTAGAGGTGGCTATGTAATGTTTACGTCGGCGTGAGTGGTGGGGTTAGCTAGGTTGGTTTGTGCTGTGTAAGATAAACGTACATTCGACCTGTTTATTATTTTTCCTTGTTTTTAAATACTTTGTTATTTTATCCCCAAAATGAGTGGATCAAATAAAAGACAACGAACCTACAGTTTTAACACTGACTGAGAGGAATCATATTGTTTCGTCTATTTAAAAAATAATTGTTTTTGTTTGTTGTGCGGCAGTATTGTTGCAGTGCCGAAAAAACATAATGTTGAACGCCACTTCCACACAGTACATGCCACTTTTAATACGAGCTATCCACTTAAATCTGAATTAAGAAAGAAGAAAATAAATCAAGTAAAATCAAACCTGAATGCCCAACAATCGGTATTCACTAGGCCTGTAGTAAATTCTAAAAATGCCACGATTGCTTCTTTAAAAATTTCTCACCTGCTCGCAAAGAAGAAAAAGCGTTTCCAAGATGGTGAGTTGTTAAAAGAAGCATTTCTGACTGGCGCTGATTGCTTATTTGAGGGATTTTCTAACAAACGTAAGATTATGTCAGCAATACAAAACTTACAGTTGTCAGATAACACCGTCACAAGAAGAATACATGACATTTCAAAATACATAAAAACTCAATTAAAGAGGGACTTGGAAATATGTGACTGGTTTTCACTACAATTTGACGAGTCTACAGATATATCACACAGCACATTTAGCAGTTATGGTGAGAATGGTATTTAGTAACTTTACTGTAAAAGAATATTTACTGAAAATATTACCCATGAAAGGACGAACAACAGGTGAGGATATCTATAACACATTTAGGACATATGCAAAGTCAATAGATATGCCTTTGCACAAGTTGTCTGCAATAACCACTGATGGAGCACCAGCAATGGTTGGTAATATCAATGGATTTGTTGCCCTCTGCAAGAAAGATAAATCATTTCCAATTTTTTTGTCGTATCACTGTATTATCCACCAGGAAGTTTTGTGTGGTAGAATACTACCCTTCGGACATGTAATAAAAATAGTCACAAAAATTGTCAACTCTATTCGAGCAGCGCCTTTGCCACACCGTCTTTTCAAGGCCTTATTAGAAAATTCTGATCCTGATCTTATTCTACATAATGAAGTACGTTGGCTCAGTAAAGGCAAAGTTCTTGCAAGATTTGTAAATTTAATTGAAGAAAAATAAAAAATTATCTCAATACTAAAAAACAAAATTTTATTGAACTAACGAACCGTTGCTGGATGGTGGATTTGGGCTTCACCACAGACATAATGGAAAATTGAATTATTTAAACTTGGAGCTGCAGGGAGAAGACAAACATATAGCTGTTATGATAGGGTCTGTAAACTCGTTTAAAGCTAAACTGGTTTTGTGGATATCACATCTGCAGAAGAAGTCACTTGTGCATTTTCCACATATGGAAAAAATGATAGGCGACGGTGACATTGACTTGTCATCATTTGTTATCAACCTTCAATTACTTCAAGACCAGTTTGAAACGCGATTTCAACAGTTTAATATCATCGAGCCAATTGTCACCTTTTTTATCAATCCATTTATTTACCAAGTAAACGTAACCTAAATAGCAGCATATATTGCAGAGCTTATTCAAGTAAAGACAGAAGAACTGGAGCTAGAAATTTTGGACCTTCAAAACGACATTGTCCTAAAATCCAATGTATCAGATGAGGACTTCTGGAATATAGTTGACATAAACAAATTTCCATTCTTGAAAAGAGTAGCATACAAAATTAAATCGTTTTTCGGTTCTACATACTTGTGTGAATCATTGTTTTCAACAATGAATATCATAAAATCAAAGTACAGATCTCGACATACAGATGAACATCTTGATGATTGCTTACGAGCAGGAATATCATCATACTCTCCTAATTACGAAGCAATGGTCAATGAAATGCAATGCCTACGTTCACATTGACTTTGATATTTCTATTTTTTTTAAAAGAATTTTGGTAATATGGTCGAATTTGGGCAATTCTGATTGGTCAATTTTTTTTTAAATCAGCCAATAAAAACATTAAAATTTAAATTAAATATTGTTGGAACATTAAAATCTTAATAAATTTAGTCCGGACCCTAACTGATATTTTTCGTATTCTAACCCGTTGTTTGCAATTTTTAGCTATAAATGTACATTTTAAAGTTGCTATTAAAAATAATTATTCGTTGCATATTTGCCCCAATTCGACCCAATTACCAGAATTTTTATACTATTATTTACTACTTATTATTTATTTTACATAAAAATATAAAGAATAATTTTTATAATTTATAATTATATTTTTGGAATTAAATATTTTTTGTGCATTATATGTATTATTGATTATGTCCAAACTATAAATATACCTTGAAAAAATAAATGGTGCCCGCCGCCCGACGGCATTCTAGAATGTGCTCTTGGGTGCAAAAAGGTTGGGGACCCCTGGCATAGAGCATACACAGCCAAGTGTAGTTCAAGTTCCGGTACGTGTAATACAGCCAAGTGTACTTCAAGTTCCGGTTTAATGTATGTTTTAGACATTTACCACAAAAATTGAGCAGATGCTATCCGTTGGTATAATTAAAGGTGTAAGGCAATTGTCTCAAGATGTAATATACTCGACGATAATAAATACCACTCACCGCATGAATAATTCAAGCACAATTACCTCAACCTTACAAACACAAATAAAAAATGCTAGAATATGGGGAAAAATTATAATTCCGACAATAAGTCAAAGACAGTGTGGAATTCCATGAATTACTTTTCAATATATTTCATCGATCATGGCCTATAATATTCATTAATTATGGCCCATAGTATTCATTAATCGTGGCTCTCGTAAATCGATTTGTAAGTGTTAAATATAGAATATAAACTATACTGTTGTCTATGCTGTTGAATATTAACTAAGCGTTAGCGGAATAGCGAACCGCTATAGTAAAAGGCTTCGCACCCTTCCCATATGTTCCTAATATCTCCCCAAGAACTCAGACATGCTTCACTGGCTTCGAGCTGTTTGCAATCTGATCCCAATCACAAACAATAAATAAACAATAAATAAAGGGATGATCTTGGCGAAAACAGGAAGTTCCTGCAGATAGCTCTAATATATCGGGGTGACCTAATTGGCGAATAGACTTAACAAAATAACGAAAATAGATAAAGTTATAAATAGGTATAACATTTAATAATAAAAATATTTGGTTATAATAAAATACAATATAATGTCGCAGGCCCAATAAGCGTGATTAACTACAACTACCGTAAAGCATAAGCGTAAATATTCTATTGATATTATAAGCGTAGTTATAAATAAGCGTAAGTTGCCCTATGTTCGTGCTGGGAAAAGGGAGCATAAACAAATGACGGTGCAAGACGCGTACAACAAAAGGTCGGTATTTATCGCGTATAAGACTGGCCAGCGTTAAACGTAATACACCACGCGCGTTATATGGTATGCAAAGCAGGCGAACATCCGGTATCTATTGCCCGTATAACGCGATAAAATTATAGGAATTATAATATTTAATTAACACTCGATTGTACTCGATTTAAACGTTTTGGGTAAATTGTGGGTAACTCTAGAGTAATGGATCTCATTCATGCGTTTTATGACAATGCCAAACGTGAAACTATTATTGAATTAGATTCAATAAAAAAGAATAGGAAAAATTTCTCTGTAAATTTAGACGAGTGGACTAGCAAAAGAAATCATAGATATTTAAACATTAATGTACACCACTTGGCAGAAGATTTCAATTTGGGATTAGTGCCAATAGCTGGTTCCTGTGATGCTCAGAGAACATTAGAATTGGTATCTGAAAGGCTACAAAATTTCAACTTGAATCTAGAAACTGACATAGTTGCAGCAACAAATGATGGTGCTGCTGTTATGAAAAAATTTGGCAAATTATCATCTATAATTAATCAACTATGCTTTTCACACGCCATCCACTTAGCAGTTACTGATGTGTTATATAAACATAGAGAAATGGCTGAAGCTGAAGCCGAAGTAAATGTTTCAAGTGAGGAATCGGAAGATGAAGATGAAGACGAATATAACGATTATGAAGATTCTCTTTATTATGTTTGTAACCGAGAACATCCTATTTTGTCTGACAATTACAAACAATCAGTTTCACAAATTAGAAAAATTTGTAAGTTCTTTAGAAAATCTCCAGTAAGAAACACCATTCTTCAAAATTATATCAAACAAGAAAAAGGAAATGAATTAAATTTAATTCTTGACTGCAAAACAAGGTGGAATAGTATAGAGGACATGATTGGAAGATTTCTGGCAGTAAAAGAATGTGTTGTTTTAGCATTGAATGATATTGGTTCTTCTTATATGTGGAATGAAGCTCAATATCCTAAACTTTTGGAACTTCATAAAGTCTTGGGACCGATTCGTGTAGCAGCTGAAGGCTTAGGGCGACGAGATGTCAATTTATTAACAAGTGAAGGTATATTTGAATTTCTGTTAAATGAACTAAAAAATTTAAACACTGAAATAAGTTTGAAATTATTATGCTTTAGAAGAACGAATTCAAGAAAGAAAACAAGTAGAATTAGCAACTCTTTTGCTGTATTTGCAAAATCCACAATACATTTACAGTTCAGCAAAGAAATCTAGTGTACTTTCTGTAGCTTCAAAAACCGAAATTATTAAGTTATCTGGAAAGATATTGTCTAGAATATTTCCAAATTATTATGTGGAAACCGATTCTGATGAAGAGCAAATCGAAGAAACTACTCATCAGAGTAATGCCTTTTTAAAGGAAGCCATGGAAAAATCTATTCATAAGTTTCTTGAAGACCCTGAAGAAAAACTTACAAATCCAAAGATACTGAAAGCTAAATTTTTATTATTTGAGGCAACGAATAAAAGAACCAAAAACTTAGATTTGTTATTTGATGCCCTGAAAACTATAAAACCAAGCTCAGTAGCTAGTGAACGAGTATTTTCAATTTCAGGCAATATTGTGTCCAAAATAAGAACAAGACTTAGCCACCGTTCAGTGGATATTTTATGTTTTTTTAAATCCAATTTTCTTAGGAGAAATTAAAATTAGTGAAATAAATATAAATATTATTTGAAATTTGAAATTTTTGTTTGAGTTTTCGTTATTTTGTGTAAATAATGCGTAATCCTTATTTTTTTTTTAATATTTTAACTTTGATTTTGATTTCGTTTTTTGTTATTTTATATAAATTAAATTAAATATATTTCCCATTCCATTTTTTTGACAAAAATTCGAAAACCGGCTAAAACCGTTTTTTTTGGAAATCTGGAATTCGAAAACCGGTTTTTCAAAAAGTAGGTTTTTGTATAAACCCTAGACGATGGTTGAACGCGAGCTGCAGAGAGCATCGCCACGTCAGTCTGGCGTGTAATCGACCGATTTGATATTGGCATTACTGCGGTCAGTCCACTCTTGTTTGTTTACATTGTCTATAATACCTATTCGGTTTTTGTTGTGCTGTGCGATATCAGTGGTAGATTCACTATCACGAAAATGCAGCCCATTAAAAAGAATAACAAGACAAGTGGAATGTTGTATTAAAAGTTACCCAGGTCACTTTACAACTGATGGTACAGTAGTATACTGTACACTTTGTGAAAAGCGTATTCCGTCTTCGAAGAAGTATCAGATTGATCAACATGTTAGTATAGCTGCAAGAAATATCGTATATATTGTTGAGAAATAATAGAGAGGTGACCTACAAAGCTAGTTTGTTGGAATATCCTTATTATAAGTTAATATTTGTGATAGGGTAGAAAGAAGTATATTAGAAGAAGTATATAAAGAAGAAGAGGTATATCTCATCTGAATATGAGATATACCTCTCGAAACCGGTAACCAATATAAATCAAACAATCTTATAAGGACTTACTTCTTTCTACCCTATTACAAACATAGTGTTCCTTCATACATAATCCTGATATCCATCAGGCATCTGCCGTAAGACAAAGAGTCTCGTTACTTTATTACCAGGTATGTATCGTAGAAAGAGTCGGAACTTCTTGCCTAATCTAAATTAAATACAAATTTGATAATTTGTAAATTTAGTAAAAACTCAATTTAAAAAATTTGCTACTCTATTACATCACATGTCATTGTTATAATTTTTTAAAGTTATCCTACAATCACACAAATTCGTAAAGATTTGATGTCGCACTCTGGCATATTAATATTTAGTTTCCGTAAAGTTCAGTAAGGATACTATAAAATAAACATAAAATATTCGTAATGTTTCATTATAAAATTTGCATTAATTTTTATTGTGCTCTTCTGTACACATTGTAGAGCTAAAACTATTTTTAGAATGTCGATAAACCTTATAAAAGTGTACAAATTTCAAACAACATAATTCTTATTTAAACAGGAAGTGGTTCTTATTTGACTATCCTCTATATTTTTGTTTTCGTAGAATCATTCAAAACGAATTGATTTTTATCTATCAAATCAGTGTGCGGTCGTAGTCTAAGCCAGAATTTAAATTACAGACAAATTGTAACAACCAAAAAATAAAAAATAAATTATAAGTGGAGAAAATAACAATAAAAATTAATTTTCCATATCCCCGTTCTTGCGCTGCAAGAGTATGTATGCATGGCTTACCCCAATCTCTCGACTATGATGTTGGATGATGGATATATACATCATGGCATAATGGATATAGCTTGTTGTAAGAAGTGCGGAACTAATATCAAGAGATATGCAGAATCCATAGTGTGTAAAAGTCTGTGCGCGGGACAATTTCATATTTCATGTGCGGGTATATCCGAAAAATTATCGCAATCCAAGTGCACATACCGCTGAGACAGCATCGACCTCCACCAATGGCCTAGTCAGGCATAGAGTTCATACACCTGAGAAATTTGAAACCGCATCAAAATCCGCGGAATTAAAAATCGCGATACCTATTGCTAACCCATTTCAACCCAGGGAAGAAAGCAGTGATGCCATGTCGACCAATAACGTGCTAGATTCCACGTACAATAATGTAAATGCACAAACTACAAGCGCAGAGACGCAACGATCTGAAATAGAGAGAGAGACTTACAAATTTGCCCAAAAGATGACTGCAGAAGCCATAAATATAAAATGGATAATGAATAGACGGAAGTTGCATCAAGAAAAACTAAAAGAAATTCTCCTGAAGACCAAACTCGACACACACGTCAAAAACTGATTACTGATTATAAAATGGTAAATGCAACGAACAGATTTCAGTTACTGGAAGGCCTAAAGGAAAACATAGATACTACTGAGATTACAGGAAGTAGAAACACAAATATAAATAATAGCATCAAAGCTAAACCTCCACCTCTATTCCTTGCAAGTATAAACGATATAAATGGTTTGACAGCTCTGCTTAACTCAAATGACAAAATTAAAAACAAATACAACTTAAAAGTTAAGTTAATAACTGAAGATGAAGAAGTTTATCGCAATGCGGTCAAAGACCTTAATACAAATGATGTGACATACTTCACATATCAACTAAAATATCAGCGCAACTTTCGTGTAGTAATAAAGGGTCTGCACCATTTTACAAACCTAGAAGATCTGAAAGATGAAATTATAAGAAAAGGGCACTGTGTAAAAAATATCTACAATGTTAAAAGCAGACGCGATAAACAACCTATACCAATGTTCTTTATAGACATAGAACCTACGGAAAATAATAGAGACATCTATGAAGTAAAAAAATTACTTTATTGTACAATAAATATTGAACCCATACGCCAACCTCGACAAATACCTCAATACCCAAACTGCATAAGATTTGGCCATAGCAAAAATTTCTGCATAAGACAAACTAGGTGCATTAAATGCGGAGATCTTCATACCAGTATAAATTGCATCGTAACGGAGCGCAAAGTTCTAAAGTGTGTCCGCTGCGAACAAATCCATCCGGCAAACTACAAGGGATGTACAGTATATAAGGAACTTCAGCAGAAAAAATTTCCGACATTACGAAATAAGACCAGTCAACCAGATCAACCTAAAAACGAGCACCCAGTTCGATCTAACCATATCAGAGATGGCCAATCTTTTGCTTCGATCTTGCGTAATACAGAAACAACTACAAGCATCTTAGAAAACGGAAAGGTAAACTCAAACCCACCAGAAGACAGATTAAACAAACTGGAGAAATTAGTTGAGCAAATGGCTCAACGTATGGATACGTTAATGTGTATCATGTCCAAACTGCTTGATAAACTGAACTAATGAACTCTTGCATTAAGATAGCTGTATGGAACGCCAATAGTTTAGTGAACCACAGACTGGAAGTATCTGCATTCCTGAAAGAACATAATATTGATATAATGTTAATATCAGAAATACATTATACAAATCACAATTATTTGAGGATATATAACTACAAAATCTACAATACCAAACACCCTGATGGCAAAGTCCGTGGTGGAAGTGCAATCATTATTAAAAATGGTCTTTAATAAAACACCATGAAAGCTGTATGTACGAATCGAAACATATACAGGCAACCAACATTGTCATTGAGGAATTGCACGGACCGATAACGATTTCTGCAATCTACAGCCCACCACGCCATGTAATTAAGGAAGAATAATACAATGAATTTTACACAACTCTAGGAAATAAGATCTTAGCTTGTGGCGACTATAATGCAAAGCACACAAGATGGGGATCAAGACTAATCAATCCCAAAGGACGACAGCTGGAGAAGTGTTTAGTTCGAAATAATCTAAATACTTTGTCCACTGGGAAACCTACTTATTGGCCTAGTGACCGGAATAAAATACCAGATCTCGTCGATTTTTGTGTATATAAAGATATACCCAAAGACAATCTATTGATAGAAGAAAACTTCGATCTATCCTCAGACCACTCAGTTATTATAGTGACACTGAGTTCCAGAGTAATAAAAAAACAAACACCAATACGTACAACTTATAAGAGAACGAACTGGGTACTTTTTAAAGAGCATATTGAGAAAAACATCGGAATTAATATTCCATTAAAAACGGCTGAAGATATCGACAACGCTGTAGAACACCTGACAAACACAATACTGCAAGCAGCCTGGAACTCAACGCCAGAAATACCAGTGAACCTCAAAGTACATCATTGCTCCAAAACAGCTAGACTAGCCATTCCAGAAAAAATAAGTCTAAGAAAAACCTGGTTGAATACAAGATGTCCCCGAGACAAAGCGAAACTAAATAGAGCAACAAGAAATCTCAAAGAATTGCTTCACAATGAGAAAAATCTAGAAATTCAAGAATACGATATTCGTTAAAGAATTGACTGTATACGCCGGCTAGAGCGCACTATCGTCTAACTTCGGACGTGTACTTTTCTAGTCAGCTGGTTGTAAGGAGATTGTAAGATGGCTTAAAAATCGAAGAAGTTCTATATTCAGCAATACGAGTTCAACAATTAAGCCAATGGTTGCGACCATTAAGTCACAACGAATTAGTATCTTATGCCGACGAAAATACTCTATAATTTCATGTTGGAGTATCGCAAAATATAAGATAAGGATGGTTCTGTTATCGCTATAATTACTAAATTGCACCTGCATTACAGATTTTAAATAAGTAAGAGTTCGCAATATTAATACATAACAGTAAATAAGGTTTTCTTTTTTCAAGGGACTCTGAGATATATGAAATATAACGAATGCAATAAATAAAATTGCTGCTACAGCGATAAACTCTCGTATCGATTTATGTCTTATGCCGATGAAAAGCCTCCACATAATTTCATATTACAGTACCACAAAAAGTGAGATACGACTGCTTTTGATACCGCTGTCATTACTCGATTGTACTCGATTTAAACGTTTTGGGTAAATTGTTCTATAGCAGCGATTATAAATTTGTAATGAGATTCATTTAGTGCATAAGCTATTATATTGTGTAATATTATATAATAATATTTAAACTACAACAGAATAATTCTGTTTGTAGCATAATAAATAAGATGTAATTGCTATGCAGATTCATATGATGATATAGTAAAGAAGCAGCAAAACCATATTTGATTTATATTTACTGTTTGTAAAATAGTACATAATAAAATAAAAAATTATGATATCCTGCGCAAGTTTATATTACAGACGTGGTCTTACTCTATAAATATATATAGTATTCATCGCTAAATATGAATAAATATTCATGTTCCAAGTGTGTGAAAAAATTCTACAATTACATGAGCTAGAAGTATTTAATTAAATTGTTAATTCAAAAAATATATAAATATATGCAACATAATAATATATTCAGAAGTTCTGGAGGCGACGGATACTTGGGCATTGTTCGGCCATGCGATGGAATATGAGCGAACATTTGTAATTTAATTTTAATGACTTCGTGCCTAAGTTTTTCATATTTAAGTAAAAAAAATTCTAAAAAGCTATATACTAAGTGTGGCCATATCCACCCAATGATCGACAGTAGGTAATCTTTAACGAATTTCGCAATAATTCTCTCATGTTTTTTTTTCATTCTCTCACACCGACTGTCAACATGGTTTTCGAAAAAACAGATCAAAGGAATCAGCTAGCATATCTTTCATTCAACATATTTTTGATGATGTTGAAAAAGGGAAGAGAAAATGGGTCTATTTTTTTATCTGAGTCGTGTTTTTGACACTATCTTGTGATTTTATTATTTATAAACTTGAAAAACTGGGGATTAGAGGTACTTTACTAAGTTGGACTCGTTCATATCTTTATGTTAGTTCTATGTGTGTAATTCTTAATGTTCAACAATCTTCTGACTATGTAAATATGGGTGTTCCCCAAGGTTGTCCTTGGAACCCTCATTTGCCATTTATATATTAACGATCTAACTTAGTTTATTACAAAAGGGGCAGTGACTATGTACGTGGATGAAACATCCATTATTGTATCCTTAGGAAACATCAATGACTTATTGGTGTCAGCTGATCAAACTATTATTGACTTTAACAAATGGTGTGATAAAAATTGTTTAATTCTAAATGTATAGAAAATGGAATGTGTTTATTTTTTCAAGAAAAAAGTACTAGATGAACCCATCAAACTTATCTCTTATGATATTGATCTAAAAACATCAATTAGTATAAAATTTCTTGGTACTATGATGGACTCTAACTTTTATTTTAATACGCATATTGATGCGGTATGTAAAAAAATAAAATCTGCCTATTTTGCTATTTATCAGCTTAACTCATGTTTGTCCATAAATCATTTACTCAATGTATACTATGCGTTAGTTTACTCGCATGTCTTATTATGGGGTTAAGCGGTAAATTGCAATAGGATATTTATGTTGCAAAAGCGTATCCTCAGACTTATATTCAATTTAAAACGTAGGGAATCCTGTAAACCAAATTTTCCAACCATGATATTCTGTTTTCCTTCTATATATATATTTTAAAAGCAATATCTTATGTATGGCAAAATAGTGAAAAATTCTGTGATAACTATGCATAACTATAACACACGTTATTACCACTTGTTACGGATAACACCACATACACGATCGTTTTATTAAAAATCTCCCATTTATGCATGCATTAAACTGTACAAGTTACCTATGCGTCTAAAATCAATAGAAACTTAGAAGTATTTTATTTTTAATGTAAAATGGTATCTTATTAATAAATGCTTCTACTCTATAAACGATTATTATAACTGTGATACTTAATTTTTATGTGTGATATTGGATGTTTATTAATAATATTTTTTTGAGGATTTACATTTGTAAGATATATTATTATTATTGGTACGATATACGTGTAATTGTATATGTATCTGCAACAGCCGCTGTGATAAATAAATATTCTATTCTATTAAATAAAACCGTTGGCACAAAAATTGGATCGGGTGAGGTTTGATGATATAAATGTTTTCGAATTTATCAACAATGAAGATTTAAATAAATCAGAACTTAGGCAATTATTAGAGGATTCTGCAATGAATATAAGAGCCACCAGGAAACCTTGAGTCTCGATGAAACAAACATAAATTTTAATCGCGAATACAGATAATATAAACCGAGAACTTGAGTTGGTTAAAAAAGTGGAAACGTATTTCACAAATATGGATCCATCATTGGAGCGTTCTATGCGGTTTAAAAGGAATTTACAAGACCGTCCAGCTGCATATCTTAAACATCATAGCGCTTGAAAGCTACTTAATGCTTGTTACGGTATTTGGGTGATATTCTATATGTTTCTTTTATATATTAATGACTTAACCGATCTACCAATCTCTGGTCACTTTACATTATTTGCAGACGACACAACTGTTCTCTGGACTGTTCCACGCCACCTCGCAGATTCACTTTCAAATATTATTAATAAATATTATTAATTCTCAAAAAATAAACTGTTTCTAAATTCAACTAAAACATCTTATATGGTATTTAAAAATTCAACACTTAATTTATCAATCAAAACCAATAATTCAGAAATTTTACCTGCAAATGGTATAAAGTTCCTGGGGTTAATTATAGATAAGGAATTAAAATTTGTGCAACATATAAATAACTTATCTAAGAAATTGTAAAACTGCAATATGTGTTTATTATGCGTTATTTGAATCAAGGCTACGATATGGGATTCACATCTGGGGAAGTTGAAGTAGTGGAAATTTTCAAAAAATATTCAAAATTCAAAAGAGGGCTGTACGCATCCAAAATTATGTATCCTCACTCTAGCTAGTAATATAATTATTGAACTTTGGGTGTTAGCATTTGAGAATCGTAACAAATTTGTATTGACTAAAGATAAACATAATTATATGACGCGATCGCAAAATAATATTTATTTTGACAAGCCAAATTCTGCATTTTATAAAAATTCATTCATGTATATGTCACGTGTTATGTACAATAAACTGCCTGAGCGTTATAAAATTATAAATAGTAAACAGAAGTTTAAAACAATGCTAAGATCCATTACGGGTAAAATGTGGTTTACGGTAAAAATTCCTAAAAATCCGGCGTTAATTTTTCTGTGTCCAGGAAGGTCCAAAAACCATAAAAACAAAAAAAAATCGAGGCGGTCGAAATTATTTTAATCCCAAAATGAACATCAAAAAGGACCAAAACAAATGTCCGTAAAAAATACATACAGTAATCTAACACTGGTTAGGTAACGTCAGTGCGCCACATACAGTAATCTTCCGTTAGACGAGTCAAGCCGTCAGGTGCACGTCGTGGGGGGGATGCGCGCCGTGTCGTAAACAATGCTGTGTCGTACACTGCCAGAAAGCAAGTTACTAGTCCTATAACAATCGGAACTACTACCTGCTTATGACAATCTGAAATAACTACAACAGGACAGTCACCATGTTTTTTCGTTTTTTTCTCATTCGGACGATTTTTTTCCATTTTTTGGTGGACTATACAAAAAATTCGTGATTATTTTTTTTTAGTATGGAATCCGATGGGATAAAAAAATGGCCGCTAAGCCTGTTGACCATCAACGACTTGTGTAGGCAGCCGAAAGATGTTGTTTTGGGCCAGATGCAAAAATGGGGGTTGATACCGCCAGATGATGGGTCGTATCTGTGTCCGAAATGTAACCAACCGATGGTTTTAGGCTCAGATGATTCAAGGTAAACCTATTTTTGACTGAAAGATCATATTTTAAACCACATAAAAACACTAAACAAATAATTTTTGGATTTTTTTCACTTATAAATGTTGTAAACATGATTTTTCAAAAATTTGCATATTTTTGAAGGATTGACGGGTACAGATGGCGATGCCCACATAAAGTAGTACGTAACAAGAAAAGGGTTGCCTGTGGCCAGTTTGTGGAATTTCGAGCCGGAACGTTTTTGGCAGGGTGTCCCACTTGTCGATTTTTCAAATCATCGGATTTGTGCGACTCTGGGTGTCCAATTGTTTGTTGACCTATGCGTCTGAAGAGCTGCGCATTGGCAACCAGGCATGCGTTGATTGGGCGTCATTCTGCAGGGAGGTACTGGTCAACGAGTTTCTATTACATCCTCAGAAACTCGGCGGCAAAGATAAAGTGGTCGAAATCGATGAGAGCAAATTTGGCCGTCGAAAGTACCACAGAGGTCATCGTGTCGAAGGTCAGTGGGTGCTTGGAGGCTATGAACGGGGGACGGGACGAATATTCATGGTCCCTGTGGAAAAAAGGTAACTTGTTTGGCTTATTTTTTTGCTTAGCAGCTTTTTTTACAGTTTTTTGAACAAAAAAATGCTATTCAAGTGATTTTTTTAGAGATTCGGCGACATTGTTACCCCTGATAGAAACGTGGATTGAGCCAGGCACCACGATAGTCTCAGATTTTTGGCGCGCCTATGACGGAATGGATTCGGAAAAGTTCACCCATCTGAAGGTATAAAATTTTCTGTAAAAATTCAGCACAATGCTATATTTTCAAATTTTTGCATGTTTAGGTGAACCACAGTCTTCATTTCAAGGATCCAGAGACGGGGGTGCATACGAATTCCATAGAATCCAGCTGGAATGCGGTAAAAAGACTATTGACCCCCTCAAATCACAAAAAATCGAATATGCCCGGAAATTTGGCCCGCTACATGTTCAACAAGCGTTGCAAAGAATTACAACTGGATCGTACAGTAGAATTTTTGCGCCTGGCTGGTAAATTGTACGACCCCCGGCGGCCAGCAGCAGCTGCGGACCCGGAAAAATCAGAGTCTGACAGTTCACAAGATGACACAGTGGGCGATTTTTTATGAAGTAAAATATTTTGTTGAAAAATTTTTTAAAATAAAAATTGTGTTTTTGCGACTTTAATTTAAATATTTTAGGAAATGAGGGTTTTTAGGGTGGACACTTTGGCTGTGGATTGAAAAAACCATAGAAACATAGTAATTGCTGTGAAAATTGCAAATTTTCCTCAAAAGAAAAATTTGCATAAATTTGCATATTTCTCAGCAATTACATGTTTCCGCCTGGTTTTTTCAATTCAGTGTTAAAGTTTCCACCCTAAAAAGGCCAAAAAACCCTCATTCCTCAAAATATGCAAATTTACCGTAAACGTAATTCGCTCCTCCATTACTATTGATAAAGCGTACTATTCGATTGACGAGTTCTTAACAGATACTCTTACATAGTTATATTATATTTGAAGACAATATTTTTTTTGGCATTTTAATTCGTACTAAAATTTAATATATAACTATTTATAAAACTATTTAACCATAATTTACATAAAATTACCATATAATTAACCCTAAACATTGACACTGAAGATTCGCTGACACTTAGCAAACTAATTCTATGCTAAGAAGTGATCAGAGTTTTATTCAGAAGAAGCATTCAGAACATCATAGAATTACAACCATCTTAGAATCATTACCTATTGGAATGGTTTCACAAATTCCACTAGATTACATGCATTTAGCTTGTATTGGGGTGGCTAAAAAAATGTGTAAATTTTGGGTTCATGGCGAAAAGTTTAACAAAAGTTTGAGGTATAATATTTTTTTTTGATTTGATTTCAAATGGATAAATGGATGCACGATGCAATATTCCAAAAGAATTTGCTAGGAAACCTAGGTCAATTTTAGATATTGATAGATGGAAAGCGACAGAATTACGACAATTTTTATTATATACAGGACCTGTAGTTTTAAAATCAATAATTGGAATTAATTTATCTGGAGATCAAGTATACAAATTTCTTAGGTTTAAGTGTAGCTATAAGAATATTAGCCGATAGTAAGTTTTATATATTACATAACGAATTTGCAGGATCTTTAAATCTGTGGTTCGTTAAAGTTTCTCTAAATTATATGGCAAGGAGCATCTCTCCTATAATGTGCATAATTTAATTCATTTGTGTGCTGATGCAAAAGATCATAGTGCACTAGACCAATTTAATGCCTTCAAATTTGAAAATTATATGTATCATTTAAAACAAAAATAAAAATATCTGGTAATGCACTGCAACAATTACACAACCGTTTAGAAGAGGAGATTGCAATTGGCAGCAGCAGTAAGGCAAATATTAAGTCGAAAATATATCCAATTATAGTAAGGAAACAAAGTGGCGATGTACTAATGGATTTGTAGTTAGGGACATGCCACCTGATAAAGTTGTGATATTCGAAGACGGTAAATATGGAGAAGTTATAGAAATCACAGCAAAAGCAATTGTAACAGTCAAAATTTATAATAAATATAGTTATTTTTTTAAAAATTCTTGTAATTCTCAAATGCTCGGCATTATTGAAGTTTTAGACACTGACGTTGACATTAAGGATATAGGTTACAATTTAATAAAAAATAAATGTGTGAAACTAAGCTCAAATCGTACTAATTACAGTATTATGCTTCAGTTAATAAATTAGTTTAAAAAGCTAGTTAAAATTTAGTAAGTTAGTTCAGTTATAGGTAGTCTACATCTTATTAATAATAATTGCTGTTAGGTTGTTGCTAAATAATCCCGAGAGGGTATACGCAATAAATTAGTAGTCTTATTTACTGTTCGTTGCCAAATGACCAATGCCAAATGAGTTACCACTCGCGGGTATATATAATATTATGTAATATAATATACAGCTATTTTTTTTTTAATTGGCGGAGAATTTCGGTAGTCGTCTGCGCATAGGGTTGTGTTTATCGGGGTTATATAATACCAGTGGTGCCAGACAAAAAAAAAACTCTATGTCCAAGAATTTAAATTTGTCACTATTTTATAGCTATCGTTCAAATACTTATGACATAAATATGATACTATAATAAGTATTTATCAACATTTCTTATATTCTAGTATAACTTTTCTGCATTTTGTATTAATTTAAGAGAATTCATTCTAATTGCATAAAATGGTTACAACTGTGCGTGGTGATTTGTCAACATTGCAATACTTACAACGCACACCTTCTGCACTAGACACACCTACTTATTCTTTGGAGAAGACAGAGGCGTAGCATGTTTTGGTAGAATTATATTTATTGAAATAAGTTATATTTTTGTTCAAAAGCGAAATAATATTCTATACCCAGCTCGAAGTCAACCCAAAGCTAATAGGTAAGAGTTAATTAGTAATTATAAATTTCGTGCACTTATTTGCTATTTTCTATTATGTAACAATATAATTACCTATCTGTTTATATTTCAGTAAAAGTACCTGTTTCAAAATGGCTGCACGAAAGCACTTACGAAGCCAAGCTCGTGAGATTGTTTATAATGTCTTTCGAGTATTTTGGCAACCAGAATACCCACAGTATGACCGATGTAAAAATACTGGTATCAGAAGTAACAAAAGTTCCCCATCATACCGTCGAACGAATTATTTCTGAGGTAAAAAAACCGCGTGGAGAAGTAAATCAACCAAGATTCTCATCTCCAACAAAGCGTACCCGTAAGAGAACAATAAATATGTTAGATTACGAGAAGAATGACTATCGGACCATAATTTATAATTAGCATTTAACGGAAGGTGGCCGTATTACTCTTGCTGGTCTGGACGAAAAAACTGAAGCTGGATTTCGATTGGGAAGGTTCTTGGGCTTTCCTTTGGAAAATGGTACATGAATTGGGTTTCCGATGGAAAAATTCAAGGGACAACCGTTCAGTTCTTATACAATAGAATCATATAAGATTGCAACGAATTAATTATTTGGAAAGAATATCCTTTTTCCGAGAACAAAATAGACCAATTATATTCATGGCTGAAACGTACATTCATAGTGGAGATACAACTGATAAAACTTGGTCAGATAATTCAGGCAAAGGTTTGCTAAACAAAATATCGAAAGGACAAAGGCTCATTATATTACATGCCGGCGGAGAGATGGGTTTTCTACCGAATTGCCTTTTAATTTTTAGGTCTGGTTTAAAAAGTGGCGATTAACCATGACGAAATGAATTCTACGAATTACGAGAAATGGTTAGAAGAAAAACTTATACCAAATCTGCCGGAAAGATCAGTTTTGGACATTGATAACGCCCCGTATCATAACATCCAAGTTGATAAGGCCCCAACGTCAAATAGCAACAAAAGCCAAATGGTGAAATGGCTACGGAAACGAAACGTGATCTGTTCGCTAAAAATGCTGAAACAGCAATTATATGAATTGATAAAAGCGAATAAACCGTATCACATTTGCTATAAATTTAACGAAAAATTGAAGCAATATGGACATACCATTTTCAGATTGCCGCCTTATCACCCGGAACTCAATCCAATTGAAATGATATGGGTGCAAGTGAAGAACCGAGTGAGTGCTTTAAATACGACTTTCAAACTTGATGATGTACGAAAACTTACTGAAGACGAGTTCAACAATGTTAGCATCGAGGATTGGAAGAAGTGTTGCATCATGTTTTAGAAATTGAGAAAACTAAATTTGGCTCGGAAATTCAGATAGATACTTTTACAGAAGATCTCATTATTAATATTAATGGAGATACAGATAGTGACAGCGATGGTTATGATGATGATTTATAATATACAAAATTAAAATATTTGTGTATATAGCTTTAATTTTACTTTGTTTCTTTTTTTTATATTATGTTTTCAATTGATTCTATTTTGTAATAAATAAATTTTTTATATCTCTTATCTCTAGTTAATATTAATCCTTTTAAAACATAATTATCTAAATATTCCATCGTTAATAAAAATACGAACATTGAACAATATTTTTAATAAGTGGGAAATAAATATATAAAATATCAGCTGAAGTTTAAGTGATTTTATTTCGAATTTATTTTCAAATTTTATTAAGTGATAAATAGGCGCCATATTTGACTTCATATAATTTTTAAATAATATTAGTGATACTTTTCATGAATTTGCAAAAAAATGTACTGCACTGGAATATTCAATGTGCTACACGACTTATACCATACTATTTTGAATAGCACTGCTATGTACTGTATTGGTCAAGCCATTATGCCGGTTTTGATTTATGATGCGTATACTTCTGTCATTCTCCGCCAATTAAAAACAAACCAGCCGTACCTAGCTATATTATATAATAATAAACTACAAAAAGCGTAACAAATAAGTTTCCTGAGTTTCATTTTAGCAATGTTAAATTCTGTTCATAAGATTTTTTTTCATTTCTGATCGTATGATTCACGTCCCAAATCCCACCCTGCCCATCAGCCCACAATATCTTGAGAGTATAGCTACCTTAAGCAAGCGGAAACTCAGCTCAGTTGATTTTATGAGAAGATAACAGATTATTACAATTCTCTACCTAATACTAAAAAGTTACTCCTCGGTGATTTTAATTTAGATCTCAGTTCTAATAACATATTAATACGGCATACCAACTTATCGCAAATGAATTTACATTATCACTTCTGTATAGTTTTTATCACTTCTATCAATTGGTACTGTGGAACCATACATACGAGTGGTTTACGTGTAGTATTCTTTCGTCTAGTTTAGTTTAATTTCTATTGGATTTATTTTTATTCTATTTTTTTACTGAAAGTGTTCTTATTTTACGTGCGGATATTGACAATTAAAAGTGCAGGAAAGTGATAACGAACTCCCTTAGGGGGGGACTGGAGAATGTTTTATGCTTCACACAACTTACAATCTTTTGAAAACAAACTTTGTTAGTGGTGTATTAATATATATAAAAAAGTGCAATTTCTTGAGGACAAGGTAATGCCCAAATCGTGCTCCAAGTGCAACCAAGAAATCAACAGATATCAATGCTGGATATTCAATCGAACAATTTATTTTCGATAGAAATAGCGATGATATTGATATATGGTGCTCTGATTGTGCTAGTAAAAAATCACAAAATTCCCAAAAACATTTAACTAGTCCGCAAAAATGGAGCCGTAGCGCGTCCGATATATGCAGCTCCAATTTATAACCCCAAATACGACCAGCGTAGTGAACTCCAGCTGTGACCTACAAACCGTACGTGATAATATCGCAAACTTTGCAATAACAGAATATGCAACAATCAATGACAACAATATAGAAATGAGCGGCGCAAGAAGCTCCAATACTATTACTAGTATAGCGTCGACAATGTTGCCGCTACAAATAAAAATGAGCCAGAATCAAAGAATATTACACCTGCAGCGATAGCGACTAGCCATGAAGCCAATGTTGCCGGAACGAACCAGACCGCACAAAAACTAAACCAAATGGAAATCTCTCAACCAATACCAGAAAATCCGACGCAGGAAGCTGATTGGAAAACTGTAGAGAACAAGAAACGACAACGGTCTAGCACAGGAACATTAAACAAGCCAAAATGTCAAACGCTCATGGATGATTATTGGTTGAATAAACTAGTAAGTACCCGTAACTCATACAATTCTCTCAGTCAGGATGGTCAAGATGTTCAAGAGACTCCACATATAGAAGAAGCAAAACCACAGAAACCGCCACCCATGCTTGTAAGTGGAGTACAAAATATAATGCCTTTAGAAAACCTATTAGACGAGATAGCTAAGGAACAATACAAATTCAAAATACTTTCAAACGATCAACTGGAATTATAACCTAATTTTGCAGAAACGTACTCTCTGATTACAAAAGCTCTAAAAATAAGAAATACAGAATTTTACACTTACCAAAGGAAGCAGGATAAAGCTTTCAAAGTTGTATTAAAAATGTACATCCTAGTGTTCATATAAGTGATTTAACACTAGAAATTCAAAACTATGATCATAAAGTTATCAGAATATTTAACATTACAGCAAAGAATTACAAAAAGGCCACTTCCTCTTTTTTTTGTTGAATTAGAAGCAGCCAAAAATAATAAGGATATTTACAAAATTAAATATGTAATGAACTCGGTTATGTCTTTTGAGCAACAGCACAAAAAGAGAGATATACATCAATGCACGAGATGTCAAGCCTATGGGCCTAAAAGCTATTACTTTAAAAGTCCTCGTTCTGTAAAATGCGCAGGAAGTCATCACACTATTGACTGTAGTAGAAAGGAAAAGAACACTGAAGTAAAATGCTTCAATTGCAGTGGTAATCACCCAGCAAGTTATAAAGGATGTGTAGTACGCAAACAACTACTGCAAAAATTATACCCCAAGCTAAGAGTAAAAAGGCTAATTCAAAATCAGCAAATCCCAACAACAGAGTACAACCTCTGTATGGACAAACAGTATGGACAATCAGCGAATGAGATCAATGTCGGTACATACGCCCAGACCGTGAAGGGACATATTCATCAAAAGGATATAGAACTTTCAAATTCGAGCAACCAACAAGGTAATAAAAAGCTAGAGGATATGATGTGCCAATTAATGGGAAGGATGGATATAATGTTAAACCTTCTCACTATGCTTGTCTCTAAAATGCATTAATGTCTGCACCACTAAAAATATCAGTATGCAATTCGAACGGATTAGCATGTAGAGCAGACGAACTAAAATTATTCTTAAAAAACGAGAATATAGATTATTATGCTTATATCAGAGACACATTTCACAAACAAAAATTACATAAAAGTACCAAACTACTCCATATACGGTACACAACATCCTAATGTGCTTCATAAAACAGCTCAAAAACACGAATAGTGCTGGAATTGATAATATAACTGCCGGAATTTTAAAATCAATTTGTGAGGTGAAAGTATCTCCGCTAACGCATATAATAAATCTGTGCATCATGACGGCTACATTTCCTGACTGCCTTAAATATGGTCATATTTGTCCAAAGTGGGAATAGTAAAGACATCAATAATTATCGTCCGATAACTCTAGTTAATGTCTTGTCAAAGGTGTTTGAAAAAGTTGTAATGTCTAAAATAGTGAAATTTCTTGATAAATTTAACGTAATTGTCGATGAACATGGTTTTCGACAAACAAGATCAACTGAAACGGCTGTACTGCATCTTTTTAAATTTATATCTGATGAAATTGATAAAGGAAACTATGTTGTAGGACTTTCTTTTGATCAATCTAAAGCATTCTATCTTGTTGATATAGATTTTCTGTTAAATAAGCTAGAATACAACGGTATAAGAGGTCATGTAAATAGCTTAATCAAATCATTTGCGGAGAATCGACATGTTGCTGTTAAAGTGAATTCTTTACTATCTGATTGGCAAACAATAAATCAAGGAGTGCCGCAAGACACAGTCTGTTCCTGTTTTGTTTAGCAATTTTATAAATGATTTACGGAGAATTATATGCCAGGTTCATATTTGTATGTTTACGGATGACACTGTCATTGCCATATCTGATCCAACTGAAGAGGGTATTTATCGGAAAATTGAAATTACGTGCACTGATCTACATAGCTGGTGCCAGCAAAATAACTTTGTATTAAACGTACTAAAAACGAAATACTTACAATTTTACAATTCGAGGATAATTCCTAATATTAATGAACACATTATTCTCAAATACTGTATATTTTCTGGGAACTACATTAGATAGTAATCTACATTTCTTATTCCATGTACAAAATATATGCAATAAACTTAATTCTGCCTACTATGCGATTCTGAAATTGAAAACAGTGTTTTCCGTAAAAGAACTATTACAAACTTACTTTGCGCTAGCAGTAAGCCACATTACGTACAATATGGTGTTATGGGGAGGTCGTACCTCAATGAAGAGGATTTCTATTCCACAGAAAAGAATAATAAGATTTATTTTAAATCTTAAAGTAAGAGAAAGCTGCAAGCAGGCCTTTATTAAGCATAAATTGTTCACTGTACCGTGTATGTATATTTATAAGTGTGTTTGCTATTTTAAGCGCAACAGCAACCTATTCAATAAATTAAGCTATGGTAAAAGTTCACGGTACGGGAATATTATACTAGAAATTCCCAAACATACTCAAACGTTCTATGAAAAATGCGCATACTATCAATGTATTAAACTTTACACTAAAATATCTAATAGCATAAAATGTAGAGATTTCTTCCAATTTAAGCAAGCCCTGAAACTATTACTGCAAGAAAAGGCTTATTACAATATAAATGATTTTTTAAATAATGTTATATAATGTTTTAATGGTAATATATATATTTCATCTGTATATATTTATGTATAGTTACTAATGTATGGACCTCTAATCCATACTTTATAAATTTCTATAATTACGAGATGATCTATAATACAAGGAATTTCTAACACAAACAAAGTGCACGAATTAGACACACTACTCCACAATTACAACATATCTATCTGTATAATCTGTGAGCACTGGCTGACTCACCATAACGCCGAGAACCTTCAACTTACCGGATACAAAATAATAGCAAACAACGCTAGATGCGATTACAACAGAGGAGGAGTTCTCATTATCGCAAAAAACATGTTCCAAGCAGAGGAAGTACCGGTCAGCTCGTGCGCGGAGAAAAATTTCGAGGCTAGTGTAGCGCACCTAACTATAGGCGATAGATATATATAATATAATATATAATATAAAATAATATAATAGATATAATCGAGGTATATACTACACCTAACTCGGACAAAAAAGAATTTTTTACCAGATTAGAAGCAATCTTAGTATCTATATCGAAGAACTGGAACCCATGTAGATAAACATGGGTTCCAGTTCTTCTGTGGGGATTTCAACATCAACCTCAAACAAGATTCGTACCTCAAACACCAATTTATCAACTTGATTCTACAGTACAATCTGCAACATACCGTCACTGACTTCACTAGAGTCACGCGCAGATCACAAACAAGTATAGACAATATATTTACAAACTCTGTGCAGTTAGTCTCGCGAACACAAGCAGCCCCTCAACAACGCAGAAACACACCATACTCCTATACAAAACATACATACAACCAATACTTACCTACGCCCCCGGGATACCGGGGCCCCAAATTCAATTTATTAAAAATAATTTATTTATTAAAATTTATTAATATTAAAATTCAAATTATTTACAAAAAATTAAAACAACTTTTTTCTTCACAGTAAGGAATGAAGACATCAAAGTGGGGCAGAAAAGCGAAAAAAAAAAAAGAAAAACCTGGAAATTGTTGAGAGCCAAAGAAATGCATTGCATAAGTTTTTTACAGTAAATTCAGAGACAGAGTTGCCATCAACATCTATTCTAGATAAATTGTCTGCGTTCAAAACTTCTTCTGAACCACACAGGCCTATAAGTGAAGAAGAGAAAAAAGAAGAACAAGTTCAAGCATGTTGAGCATCAAGAGTTTGAAAATGCTACTGATAAAAGGGAGTGTGAAGACGCAGAAGATAGAGATAGTCCAGACAAACTCTTGAATATAGACATCGAAGTAATAAATGATATAGCTTTATGGCCAACAATTTTTTCAGATGCTATTATTGACCATATTCTTAAACACAAACCAAAAAATATCGGGAATATAGAGAATTTGAAATCAGTGTATAAAGACAGAGATGAAGTTTATTACAGAGGACTTTCTTATAATCATTTTGACAGAAAGAAATCACATGGAATCATGGAAAAGAGAACTTGGCTGATATATTCAGAAACAAGCAAAAGTGTTTACTGCTACCCTTGCAAAATTCTTTTCAAAATCAAAGTCTAAATTAAAAACTGGTTTTCAAAATTTGAAATCAATTACTCTTATTTTATCGGACCACGAAGTTTCAAAAGAACACATGTCAGCCATGTGTACTCTGTACAAAACATCAACCAAATTCAATAGAATTGATACTCAACTATTACAGGAAAAGGAAAAAGAAGAATGTTACTGCAGAAAAGTGTTGAAAAGAATTGCGTCAACAATAAAATTATTGAGTTGCTTATTTATGACGAATTTGTAGGCGTTATTGGCAATCAAGTAAGAGCTGAAATAATTGAAGAAATGAAATCTGCGACTTATTATAGAATAATTGTTGACTCCACTCCTGATATTTCTCATGTCGACCAATATAAAGGAAAGATGTGTGGGATTCATTCCCATAGATAAACACAACGCTTCATACTTGAAATAAGAAGTTTTGGAAACTTTAACAAAATTATGAGTGGATATTAAAAACTGTCGAGGACAATCTTTTGATATAGCTTCAAATATGTCAGGAAAGTACTCAGGTTTGCAAGCACGCAATAAAGAACATAGTCCAAGTGCGGTTTTTATTCCGTGTGCTTTATTCTTTAAATTTAATTGGAAATTTCGCTGCAGAAAGCGAAAATAGAATAGCGCTGCAGTTCAATATTTTATGTTTGTGCAGAAGTTTTCAGATTTTTCTCTGCGTCAACTCATCGCTGGAAAAATTGAACGAGTAAACTAGAAATGTGTAAAGATAAACAATCCGTCTCACTGAAAAGAGTTTCTGATACAAGATGGTCAGCAAAAGCAGACGCTGTATTAGCTATAAAACTTGGATTCGCCCATATAAGAGGCTTTAAATGAAATTTGTAATGCAGAAAAAAACAACTTACGATAGTGGAGGCGATTTCACTTCTGAAGAAAACGGACAAATATGAAACCGCCCTAATGACAGTGATTTGGAATACTATTTTGCAAAGAATAAATGCTACTAGTAAATCACTGCAATCAAAAAAAAAATTTAAGGAATACAATGGGAGAAGAAAGACTAAATAACTTGACAATTTTGTTGTATATAGAGCAGGAAATTTTAAACCGCATTGACACTGCCAAAATAATTGATGATTTTGCAAGAAATAAAGCAAGACGGAAATTCATGTAAAATATTTTTTAAATAAATTGATTTAATGTGTAATGGTATGAAATTTTTCTTTACTTTTCTTTTTTGTTAATAAAGTTATGAGAGTTTTCTTGCAATTTCTATTTCTAACTTGAGTTTGAGGGCCTCGAAATTTTTACCGCTTGGGGCCTCCACTTCACTTGAGCCGCCACTGATCAGCCAGTGAAGTTCGATATCGAGATAAACTCCTATTGGAACATCTAACCTTAAGACAATCATATTCACATGGAATTCATCATCACAATTTGCTTAATGACACTGCCGTTTAAAGTGCGAACTCGAGAATAACGCAAAAGTTCAGTTGTACCAGTTTAAGTGAACACAATCCAACCGATATATCAGCCGCGAACAACTGGACCATGGAAACGGAGCCAGAAGAAGGCCTGTTCATCCCGCTACCAAATAGAAAGAGAAGGAAGAGAGAGAGACCCCCGCCTTCAGACAACGACGAGATCCGCACACAAAACAGGTACGAAGCTTTGTCCTCCTCCGAAGACGAGGAGAGCGAAGCGGAGACCGCAAATATACAACCGCCACCAAACACCACCACACGAAACAATATACCACCCATATTTGTCTACACTAATAAGACAGTATGGCTCCTAACTAACCCTAAACACTTCACCAAAACAGAACCCATAATCAAGCACAACCTAGATCATCTCACAATCAAGCCACACGACATTCACGACGCCATCGCCATCAACAGCTTCCTCAAAGCTGAAGACATAAAACACTTTGCGTACTCACGACAAAACTGCAAAACTCATAATAAAGCCACTGCCACGCGACATCACCATCGCAGTCATCAAATCTGCAATCACACTGTCGTGACAACATTTTTATAAACTTTTCTACAGGAAACTATGTAACTATTCCTGTAGATACCAAAATATCTGACCATATTGGTCAATGCATTATTTTATCAGATATATACAAGAATGTTAATTCAAATCGAGAAATCAAATCAATAGGGCCCATAAATCAAGTTGGATTATACTCTTTCTTTATGAATGTTTCTAACAGTTGTACAATGTTCTTAGGTAACAATAATTTAAGTTTTACGACCAAGTTTACGAACTATTTTAACATTATTTGTAATGCATATCTAATATCTTTTCCTACTCGTACTTTGAAATTACGTAAACGTGATGATGGAGTGAAGTGGTTCCATGAAGGTTTAAGGAAACTTAGAAACGAGCACGCTTTAGCTTGCGAACTTTACAAAATTTATAAATCTAATGAATTACTTGTTTTGAAAAGAACTCTGAGAGTTAAGCACATGGAAGAAATTATAAATGCAAAGATCGAGGCAAACAATAATTTTATCTCTAAGGCAACCAATCCTATCAAATCAATGTGGAAATTAATTAACTCTCACAGGTCTATTAGCGACTCGAGTGCTGTGTCAGTTATTGATCCAAATGTATTTAACAAATAATTTGCAAATATTAGTGCTCCCACAACTGCTTCCACTAGTAATGATGATGATAATCAGTTATCTCAATCATGTGATGCAATTAAAATATGTAATGTTCCAGTTCCGGATGGAAACATGTTCAAATTTCGGAATGTGTCTCAAGTTGAAACTAGATATTTTGAAATTGCTAAAAAATAGCAATGCAAGAGATTCGTATGGAATGTGCTCGATAGTCAACTTGATAGCAAGTGATTTTCGGCTGGCGCATTCAACTGTTTCGACAATCTTGAGGGATAAAGATAAAATAAAAGACTAAATAAAAGCATCAACAGGCAATGCCATAACTAGGCAACGAAAAGGCTTGATTCCTGAAATGGAAAAAGCATTGGCGATTTGGTTTGATGACCAGATACAAAAAATAATGCCAATAAAGCTGTTAATAATCCATACCAAAGCACGTAGTATTTTTGAGACTTTAAGCAGAGGTTCCGAACCTGGGGGTAATTACCCCTCGGGGGGTAAACATGCTAATCTTCAGGGGTAACAGAGAACAATTTGTTAACCGAAGGCTGAATCCTGAGTCACGGCGCATCACGCATGCGGAATCCGACATGTATAAACCTGTATAAACCTGTCCGAACTGAGAGGGGGCGCGCATAACATTTTAAAATTGGGGTAAAATTTGATTTCCTAACAGATTACGGGGGTAGCAGTATTATAAAGGTTAGGAACCACTGCTTTAAAGGAACGCGAAGGCGATAAAACTACGGAAACATTTGCAGCTAGTCATGGATGGTTCCAACGGTTTCGTAGAATATGTAATTTGCATAATTGTCCGGCAAGCGCGCGACGTAGAACCAAATAAAAAGTAGATGAATTCGATGAAATTATTGTGAAACGAGTCTGCTTTCACAATAATTTCAAGATCTACAGCACTTCGCTATACCAGCGAAAGCTGCCTTAGTGCTGTTTTTTTTTTAAATATATATAATATATATTTAACTTTAGTCTTTATACTTCAATAAGTTTTGTTACCTAAGGAAAACTTTTGAATAATTTTTATATAAAAAAATAGTTCAGTTAACATTTGTACTCAAATATACGCGGCCACACTGCCCGATAATAAGCATAGCGACCAAATCTTAAAGTACATATCGCGCCTGCCTGACCCCACTCGCCCTGCCTACCCGTTACCGAACAGAAGAGGTAGCACAACGAGTAATAACACTATGAACAGTGTCAATATCCTCATCGGTAATCTTGCCGTTGATTATGGACCAAAGATTTTTCGCTATTGATAACAAATTCTCGTTTTCTTTCATAGGAATTCCTTGCAATATCAAATTGTTCCTTCAACTATAATTTTCGACACTGTGAATGTATTCCGTTGTTCAAGCGTCTTTGGCCTCAAAGCTATTTTTTAACAGGGACAAAAGTAACGGTTTCCTTTTGAAAATCCGTGATCTTATCATTGGCAAATTCAATAGACCGAGGTTCCTCTTCATATTTCCGCTGCATATCTGCATAGGACTGTAACGTAGCCAATTTCTTTTCGATATTCAATACATCCTTGGAATTTGACGTCAACAGTTTCGCCAAGCATGTCAGGAGACACCCCATTAGTTAAAGCGATTTTTTAATAAAGCGTTATTTGGTTTACATCAATACTAATACAGATTGATAGCGTGACTCACACGATCCGTTACAGGGGATAATGCCCAGCGAGTGTCGGTTAATCCTTTTGATACAAGCAGAAAATTCCACTGGCATGGTGAAAATTAAGTAAAATATTCAACAAATTGAACAAAACTCACAAACTCTTAATATTATTGATCGACCGCTTCACTAATTATACGTAAAAGGAAAGTATAGTGTTCTAACCCGTTCTATTAAAAATTGGGCAATTTCCAAAATATTTACAACAATGTGGATAGATGTTCAACTATAAACGAGAGATATTGTCAATTACGTAACTGCGGACGAATTTCAGAATATTCTAAACGCATTTGTCTGCTACTATGTTGTAGCACAAATTATTCATAAGTTGAGGATTTGTTACATAGCACGACGAATATATAGTTTTGATGAATAAAAAAGAATTTCCCGATGATTTTGAATTCATGATAACTGAATAAGTAGCAACAAATACTTTTGTTACTAATTATAATAAATTATCGTTTTAACCTTTCCATTGCAGTAAGTTGCATTATCGCGCTAGTGCTCAAAGAAATGGCGCAATACCTAACATTTTACACAATTTAGTAATTTGTAGACAACTTATATTGTTGTTAAATAGTTAGTTTATATTGCAAAATGATATTGCAACATATTGAGTAAAAATGATGGTTTTTCAGACATTCTCAGACGTCGTGCTAACAGCAATGTTTTATAGACATTACAGCAGCACATGATAATGTACATTTGGGTATATTGGTAGACTACATTTTAAAATGCCACAAATTTACAATAAAAGCATTTTTAATAATAGATTCGGTCTTTCTAATAATAGAAACATATATTAGACTAAAGAAGACGACCACAACTAAGAGGAACCGGTATTCAATAAAATATTACATTTTTGGATCAAATATATAACCCAATTCATTCTTTGAAACACAAAATATTTTAGATGTCTTCGAAATGGTGATGCAATATTCCCATAAAGGGATTGAAATTAGAATTTTAAAAGTCGTACCAATATGTTCTATTGATCTAATGGAAATATTTCATAATACGAATACATCCTCAACAAACCATTCCATAACAATCCCAGCACTGTATCGTTTTCCTTACATCGCAAAATATAACTTTGATTTAGACTTGTGCAATCACAAACTAAAGACATTATAGAAGAATAATTAATTGCAACTCGCTAAATTCTACTCATAATGGACCGAAGCTCGTTGCTAGTTTATTTTAATTATTCAATTTAAGCTACTAATTTTCCGAAAACCTTTCATTTAATTTAATTGTATAAAAGTTAGCACCTATATAGACATTATTACGAATTGTTTAACAACCAACACTACCAATCAGACTATGCAAACTTTCATATTTGGGCAATTTTCACACAACATCCGTGGTACGGCAAAAAAAATCTTCTACCAAAAAACCTTGTGATAGTGGGAATCGAACGCATGACATCCAGTGCGTTAGTATTCGTCCTAACAACGATATCGTTTATACCACGATGGCTCCTTTTATTTCATAATCACCCCTTCCATGATGAATTTGATGATAGTTCACCTGGTCCACTAAATGTGGCACAATTTGCTTGCCATCAAATTTGACTGTTTTTCCGATTCCATTCATAAATTCGGAACCGGAGCTGATGTCTGATACTTCCTGTTGATATTGGACCGTATATTAGTTGATTACGACCAACATATCAAGCAAGTAACACAAATGGTCATGGTTGGGCGATTCACAACATCTATGTTGATTTTTATCTTCTCCAAGAGACCCTCCGTGTGATTCAAGCACACGATCTCGTGTGCGTTGATATTCGTCCTAACGATGAATGATATCGGCCACACCCACAGTGATCTCCATTCTTAACTACGTCGTCTTGATGAACTTGACGATAATGCTCCTGGTATTATAATTGCGGTACTTCGGTATTGATGGTTTTTGGAGCTTGTTGGCCACTTCATTCGATAGTTTCTTTTAATAAAAATTCACTTGTCATTAATTATGACTTTTACTGATGCAATAATTAACAGTATATACGTTAATAGAATCGGACACGTTTTGCAGATCAGCGCCCATTTAATAGTGAACATAACACCAAAAATCCAAGACGAGGGGAGTAGAGCAGTATTACGCTGCAGACACTAGGGTAATCATTCTGTTCATACATTAATAACATCAAAAACTATAATCGTTAGTGCGCCAAATACCACACCACCAATAAACTGAAACCGCAAATTATATACCGCGAAATAATATATTTTCTTTGGAACGCCTGTCATTTTGTATAAAATAATGTACTTTATCAATGACGATGTATATATAGATATTGCAAGTACATATAAAAGAGAGAATCAGAAGGGAATCACATTTCCAGAAAGTTCATAGGCGAGGAAGTGCTGCACTCTGTTGGTGATATATAGATTGTGGTTGTGTTGAAATATTTTCGTTTGTGAATGTTGAAAGCATCTATTATAATAATCTAGTTAGTTAAAGGACATGTATTGCGCATAAATAACTTCAGTAAATACCATAATGTGTGTTTTAGACATTTACCACAAAATTGAGCGGATGCTATCCGTTTGTATAACCGAAGATGTAATATACTCGACGATAATAAATATCATTCACCACAAGAAAAATTCAAGCACAATTACCTCAGCTTACGAACACAAATAAAAAATGCTAGAATATGGGGAAATAATATAATTCCGACAATAAGTCAAAGACGGTGTGGAATTCCATAAATTAGTTTTCAATATATTTCATCGATCATGGCCTATAATATTCATTAATTATGGCCCATAGTATTCATTAATCGTGGCTCTCATAAATGGATTTGTAAGTGTTAAATATGGAATATAAACGATGCTGTTGTCTGTCGCCCAGAGTTAAATTAATAAAGGAGATGGAAGTGTTTGGATGTTTATATATGTATATTTTTACATCTTTCTTTAAGACATTAGGTGACGAATATTTTGCGTAATTTTACATTCACAGAAAATAGATTTGATTCTCAAAAAAGGATTTATAGTTCAACCATCCTTCCGAAAATACGAATTTCTTGACAAGCACTCGAACGCATTGAAATGGTCATCAAATATTCTATTTTTATCGAACGGATTATTAGTGGAATCAAAAGGCGAATCAATCCTATCAATTATTATGTAAAAAGTGTTTATAAGCATTTCGCTTCTGCCATTGAATTCTACTTCACTAGATCTTGAATCATCGAATTGTAATTTTGTAGTACGTTTTCTCCCAGTGTTGCAGTGCCGAAAAAACATAATGTTGAACGCCACTTCCACACAGTCCATGCCACTTTTAATACGAGCTATCCATTTAAATCTTAATTAAGAAAGAAGAAAATAAATCAAGTAAAATCAAACCTGAATGCCCAACAATCGGTATTCACTAGGCCTGTAGTAAATTCTAAAAATGCCACGATTGCTTCATTAAAAATTTCTCACCTGCTCGCAAAGAAGAAAAAGCCTTTCCAAGATGGTGAGTTGTTAAAAGAAGCATTTCTGACTGGCGCTGATTGCTTATTTGAGGGATTTTCTAACAAACGTGAGATTATGTCAGCAATACAAAACTTACAGTTGTCAGATAACACCGTCACAAGAAGAATACATGACATTTCAAAGTACATAAAAACTCAATTAAAGAGTGACTTGGAAATATGTGACTGGTATTCACTACAATTTGATGAGTCTACAGATATATCAGACACAGCACATTTAGCAGTTATGGTGAGAATGGTATTTAGTAACTTTACTGTAAAAGAAGATTTACTGAAAATATTACCCATGAAAGGACGAACAACAGGTGAGGATATCTATAACACATTTAGGACATATGCAAAGTCAATAGATATGCCTTTGCACAAGTTGTCTGCGATAACCACTGATGGGGCACCAGCAATGGTTGGTAATATCAATGGATTTGTTGCCCTCTGCAAGAAAGATAAATCATTTCCAATTTTTTTGTCGTATCACTGTATTATCCACCAGGACGTTTTGTGTGGTAGAATACTACCCTTCGGACATGTAATAAAAATAGCCACAAAAATTGTCAACTCTATTCGAGCAGCGCCTTTGCAACACCGTCTTTTCAAGGCCTTATTAGAAAATTTTGATCCTGATCTTATTCTACATAATGAAGTACGTTGGCTCAGTAAAGGCAAAGTTCTTGCAAAATTTGTAAATTTAATTGAAGAAATAAAAAATTATCTCAATACTAAAAAACAAAATTTTATTGAACTAACGGACCGTTGCTGGCTGGTGGATTTGGGCTTCATCACAGACATAATGGAAAAATTGAATTATTTAAACTTGGAGCTGCAGGGAAAGGACAAACATATAGCTGTTATGATAGGGTCTGTAAACTCGTTTAAAGCTAAACTGGTTTTGTGGATATCACATCTGCAGAAGAAGTCACTTGTGCATTTTCCACATATGGAAAAAATGATAGGCGACGGTGACATTGACTTGTCATCATTTGTTATCAACCTTCAATTACTTCAAGACCAGTTTGAAACGCGATTTCAACAGTTTAATATCATCGAGCCAATTGTCACCTTTTTTATCAATCCATTTACTTACCAAGTAAACGTAACCGAAATAGCACCATATATTGCAGAGCTTATTCAAGTAAGGACAGAAGAAACTGGAGCTAGAAATTTTGGACCTTCAAAACGACATTGTCCTAAAATCCAATGTATCAGATGAGGACTTCTGGAATATAGTTGAAATAAACAAATTTCCATTCTTGAAAAGAGCAGCATACAAAATTAAATCGTTTTTCGGTTCTACATACTTATGTGAATCATTGTTTTCAACAATGAATATCATAAAATCAAAGTACAGATCTCGACTTACAGATGAACATGTTGATGATTGCTTACGAGCAAGAATATCATCATACTCTCCTAATTACGAAGCAATGGTCAATGAAATGCAATGCCAACGATCACATTGACTTTGATATTTCTATTTTTTTTAAATGATTTTGGTAATATGGTCGAATTTGGGCAATTCTGATTGGTCATTTTTTTTTTAAATCAGCCAATAAAAATATTAAAATTTAAATTAAATATTGTTGGATCATTAAAATCTTAATAAACTTAGTCCGGACCCTAACTGATATTTTTCGTATTCTAACCCGTTGTTTGCAATTTTTAGCTATAAATGTACATTTTAAAGTTGCTATTAAAAATAATTATTCGTTGCATATTTGCCCCAATTCGACCCAATTACCAGAATTTTTATACTATTATTTACTACTTATTATTTATTTTACATAAAAATATAAACAATAATTTTTATAATTTATAATTATATTTTTGGAATTAAATATTTTTTGTGCTTTATATGTATTATTGATTATGTCCCAACTATAAATATACCTTGAAAAAATAAATGGTGCCCGCCGCCCGACCGGCATTCTAGAATGTGCTCTTGGGTGCAAAAAGGTTGGGGACCCCTGGCATAGAGCATACACAGCCGAGTGTAGTTCAAGTTCCGGTACGTGTATTACAGCCAAGTGTAGTTCAAGTTCCGGTACGTGTATCAACGCAGCAAAGAACTCCATACAACATACTGTTACCGGGAGCAACTAGTGCCCCGCACTGCGTTGTTCCCGCTGCAGTCGTTCTTGCCGGTTCGTCCAACCGGAGTATGGACATCGCAGTCGTGTGTGGGTGGATTTCTCCTGTGTTTGAAGTGTCAAGCCGTCGGCTTCTTTCTTCGGTGTTGGCTGGTTATGTCTTGTGGTTGGCTTGAGTGTATCTCTGGCGATGTATGTGTGGTGTTGGCTGGGTGTGCTGAGTATTTGTAGGTTACATTGTGTGTGGGTGGTGTTGGTTTGCGAGTGTTTGCAGCATGACTCGCGCTGCTTTTCGTTTTGGAGTGGGTATGGTTTGGGTTAGTGCGGTCAAGGTGGGATTTTGGTTGTGTTTTAGTTTGTTGTAGAAGTCTGTGTTTAGTTTGGATAGCGTAGTTTTGAGTTTAGGCATGGCGGTTTGTTCGTGTATGGTTTGGATGGAGATGTATCTAGGTGTTCTGGTTGCTAGCCGGAGGAATTTATTTTGTATGGTTTGTAGGGTTTTTAGGTTGGTTGGTGAGATCGTGATCCACGCTGGGGAAGCGTAGGTGAGGATCGGGCGTACATAGGTTTTGTATAGGAGGGTGATGTGTTCTTCTGTAGCGGAGGGTGATATCATTATTGGTATGAGTTGGTGAAGTTTCTTTCGTGCTGTTAATGAGATGTTGGTTGTGTGTGTTTTGAATGTTAGTCGTTTGTCTAGTGTTAGGCCTAGGTATTTTATGTTGTGTGACCAGTTTATGTTCTTGTTTAGGACTTTAATTGTGTTCTGTTGCATGCTTGTTTTTTTGTGTGTGAACATGGCTAGTTCTGTTTTGTTGGGGTTTACAGTCATGCCCCAGGTGTGGAAGTAGTTGGTTAGTTGGTTTATTTCATTTTGTAGGAGTTTGGTTAGGAGAGTGTGACTTCTTGATTGTGTTAGTATGGCGGTGTCGTCTGCGTATTGGGAGTAGATGCTTCTGCTGTCTATGGGTTTAGGGATATCGGATATGTATAGGTTGAATAGGATTGGTCCTAGGGCTGATCCTTGTGGGACCCCGGATTGGATGGGGAATTTGTGGGAGATGGAATTGTTGACTTTGATTGTGAAGGTTCTGTTGTGTAGGTAGCTTTGGATGAGTTTGGTTATGCGGTTGTTGAAGTTGTGTTTTAGTAGTTTGATGATGAGGGCTTTGTGCGATATCTTGTCAAAGGCCTTTTCGAGGTCCAGTGATAGGATTGCGGTGTAGTGGTTTTTGTTGTATCCTGCTTGTATGTGGTCAACTATTCTGAGTAGTTGGTGTGTGCATGAGTGTTGGGGTCTGAAGCCATATTGGTGGTTCGGGAGTATGTTGTGTTGGTGTGTGTGTGCTGTGATGTGGTCGAGGATGATGGAGTCTAGAACTTTGGATAGGGTGGTTAGTAGGCTGATGGGTCTGTAGCTGGTGGGGGTGTGTTTTGGTTTGTTGGGTTTCAGGATAGGAATTATTATTGCCTGTTTCCAGCATGCGGGATAATACGCAGTTTGTAGTATGTTGTTGTATATGTTGGTAATTAGGTCTATGGCGTTGGTTGGGAGTGCTTTTATGATATAGTTGGGGATGTTATCAGTGCCTGGGGCTTTGTGGTTCGGGAGGTGTTTGATTTTGTGTACAACTGTTTCTTGTGTTATTGTGATCGGTTCGGTGTTTGTGATGTCTAGGTTTTTCAGTGTGTTGTGGAAGACGTTGCAGTTTGTGATTATATTTGTGTCAGTTAGTGGGTTGGGGGTGAATTGTTTTACTAGGGAGTTGCCTAGCATGTTTTGTTTGTCTGTGTCTGTGTATGCAGTGGTGTTGTTTTCTTTGAGAGGGGGGATTAGGGAGCGTTTTTTGGATAGGATTTTCGGGAGTTTGTATGGGTTTTGTATGGTATTTTCAACAAATGTATACCATTGTTCTGTGTGGAATTCTGATATGTCTGTTTTGATTTGTTTTGATAGTTTATTTATTAGTGTTTTTGTTGGTGGATATCTTGTGTTTTTGAAGTGTTGCCTGAGTTTGGTTCTGTGTTTGATTTGTGCGATTATGCGTGGGGGAAGTGTTATTGTGTGTTGTTTGATTCGGGTATTGGTGTTGGTTAGGGATTCTTGCATGGATGTTTGGATTAGTTGTGTGAGTGTGTTAATAGCGTTGTCAATGCATGCGGGCGTGGTAGGTGTTTGGTTGTGTGGTGCGGAGCGAGCAATTTTAGTTTCAATTGTGTTGGTGAATTTGGGGATGTTGTAGTCTTTCATGCAGTGGTTTCTGTGTAGATCTATGTGTTTGGTTTTTAGGTCTATTTCGATTGCTACTGGGACATGATCTGAGTTTAGTTCAGGGAGTGTGCTTATGTTAGTGGGATTGCAGAGGTTGTGGAGGATAGCTATGTCAATAGTGGAGTTGGATTTGGTTCTGTTTGTGGCTACTAGGGTTGGGCTATCTGGTGCGATTATTCTGTTGTTCGGGTGTAGTTGTGTGTAATTGTATAGGATTGTACCGCTTTTGTTGTTATGTGTGCAGTGCCAGGAGATGTGTTTAGCGTTTAGATCGCCTGCTATTATCGTTTTGGGAGCTATTTTGGTCAGTGCTTTAAGTTCTTTTATTTCTATTGTGTTTTTGGGTTGTTTGTAGGCGGAGACAATTAGTGTGTTATTTATATTTATGGCTGTGGCTTCTAGAGTGTTTAGTTTCGGGAGTATGATTTCGTGATGTTTGAGGGTGCGTTTGATAAGTATGGCCGTTCCTCCTCTTCGGGCCTCCCTATCGTTTCTGTACGTGGTGTAGTTGGGGATTGTGAATTTGGTTGGTGGTTTTAGGAAGGTTTCCTGGAGTAGTATTATGTCAGGATTATGGTCTATGGTGTATTGTGTTAGTTCGTGTTTTTGTCTGTATATTCCATTGGCGTTGTATGTGATTATGTTTAGGGTGTCAGGCATTAGTTGAATAGGGAAGTGGCAGCTTCGATGACCGCGAAGAGTTTATCTATGGGATCAGTTTTGGTTTTAAGGTCTTGGGATAGTTTTGTAAGTGTGGATTTTATTTTGAGGAGGTTAAGGGATTTTAGGAATGAGAGGATTTCTAGGATTGGGTTTTCGGAGATGTTAGGGATGTCGGTGGTTGGTGTATTTGTTTGGTTTGTGTTTGTTTGGTTCGTGTTTGGTGGTGTGGGCGTTTTAGTGAGAGTTTGGGCGTATGAGAGCGTGTTAACGCGTGTGGTGTTTGGTTGTGTGTTGATTGTTGGGGTTGGCGGTTTGCGTATTGTGGGGTTGCTTTGTGTTGTTGTTGTTTTTGTGTATGTTGTTGTGGCTTGTTGTTTGTTATTTAGGTGTTGGTGTCGGGCTTTCTTGTACTCTTTTAGTGCAGTACAGCCCTTGTATAGGGAAGGGTGGGATTCGCCGCAGTTGGCGCAGGTGGCGGGGGAGTCTCTTGGTTTTGAGCAGGCTGAGGTTTTGTGTGGTGCGGCGCATTTCATGCATTTTGGTTTAAGGTTACAGGTATGGGAAGAGTGCCCGAAGGCCTGGCAGTTGTGACATTGTGGAGTGTTGGTGTTATTATATGGTTCGGCCTTGACTACCAATCCGCATAAGCGGTTGGTTTTCATTGCTTTCTCCAGTGTTTCCTTGCGGACTGTGAGGAGAATGCAGGTGGTTGGTTTGTTGTCTCGCTTGACGCGAGCTGCGGAAAGGAAGGGGATGTTGGCTTCTGTGATGGCGGTTTTGATGTCGTTTATGTGTATGTCGGCGGGGATGGGCTTGATAATTAATTTGGCGGGTCTGTCAATGGATCGGGCATAGGTGAAGTGTTCGATTTCTTCAGCCTTGAGGTGTTGGTTGATGGCTATGGCATCTAATAGGTTGGTAGGTTTGAGGGTTAGGTGGTCTAGGTGGTGTTTGATGGTGTATTCATGACGGACGATGGAGTTGATGATTTGGATGAGTTTTACGGTGTATTTTGTGTATATGAAGATGGGTGGGAGATTGGTTTGTTTCGTTTGTTGTGTTTTGTTGGTGTGTGTGTCGTTTACTTGTTTGGTGTCGTCTTCTTCCGAATCGGAGTATTCGTCGCTGGATAGTGTTTCGTATCTGTTGCTGGTGGTGATCGTGCTGGTGGTGGGGTCGGTTGTTGTTGCTGATGGTGGTGTCGGCTTCCTCTTCCTCTTTTTCATCTTCACCTTCTGTATGGCAAATCCTTCTTCCATTTGGTCATCCATGGGGGTGGACATGGCGGCTTCGCGGGGGGTTAGCGTTGTAGTGTCGGGCACTATGCACTTTGGTTTGTTATTGCACTTTACGAGAATATGTTAATTTTGTATGGAGTTTTATGCTGCGTTAGTACGCGTACCGGAACCTGAACTACACTCGGCTGTAGTACACGGACCGAAACTTGAACTGTAGTCGGCTTTGTATGCTTTATGCTCTATGCTCACATGCGGTGTCTGCGACGTGTTGGACGAGACTGCACATGGACATCGCCGGCGCAACGCCCCCAGATATACTCCGGACTGCTCGGAACTGCATTTAAGCAGTAGTAGTGCTCCTGTATCAACTGTACGAAGTGCATGTGCCACAGCGACCATCCACAGTGTAAAGCGTGAGACCAATCCCGGCTAGCCGAAAGTTCAAGTTGTTACCGGGAGCAACTAGTGCCCCGCACTGCGTTGTTCCCGCTGCAGTCGTCTTGCCGGTTCGTCCAACCGGAGCATGGACATCGCCGGCGCAACGCCCCCAGATATACACCGGACTGCTCGGAACTCCATTTAAGCGCGCGCTCCCCGTCTCATCGCTCTCTCTGCCAGACGACTCCGAAGCAAACACATCACTAGGGTATATGCATGCATGCTGCCACAGCTGACCTTGCTATACCTCAGTGATCTTGCCGAGCGTCTCCACGAGAGAAACCGTTGTAGTTTTCCCGCGCGCTGTACCGCGTATATATATATAGTGTCTAGTGTGTAGTAGCGCTGTATCGCGTATATATATGTACATCTAGTCTAGTGCGTAGTAACGCTGTATCGCTGTATTCTTAATTAGTATAGTGTTTAATATAATATCGATCGTGTGCTGCGTTTCATTCCCCTTTTCTGAGCGCTTAATGAAATCGCGGTAACATTTGGCGCCCGGAACGTGGGGCTTCAGTTGCACGCGGACGTGCAAGGGATCCACAACCCAGACATAGTTTCTTGCTTCTGGAAAAAGCAAGTGGCGCCCATCCACAACAAATGGTGAAGAGCACACCACAAAGAAGACAGGTGAGACGATCGACATCAACCGCGACTGCCATCTCTGCCGCTTCCGCGATAGCGCGAACGACGCGGAGAAAGCGCATCACGGCAGACGCCGCCGCCGCCTACGCCGCGGCCCTTGAAGCAACCACGGCGGCCACAACCGCCCCCCAGGCAGCCGCCGCCCCCGAGGTAGAAACCGCCCCCGAAGCGGCCGCCGCCGCCACAACCGCCGCCGCCGCCCCCGAGGTAGAAACCGCCCCCGAAGCGACCGCCACCACCAAAACCGCCCCCGCCGCCCCGAGGTAGAAACCGCCCCCGAAGCGGCCGCCGCCGCCAAAACCGCCTCCGCCGCCCCGAGGTAGAAACCGCCCCCGAAGCCGCCGCCGCCACAAAACCGCCGCCGCCACCCCCGAGGTAGAAACCGCCCCCGAAGCCGCCGCCACCACCAAAACCGCCGCCGCCGCCCCCGAGGTAGGAACCGCCCCCGAAGCGACCGCCACCACCAAAACCGCCCCCGCCGCCCCGAGGTGGAAACCGCCCCCAAAACCGCCGCCGCCGCCCCCAAGGTAGAAACCGCTCCCGGCGCAGCCGCCGCCGCCCCCAACATGGACGCACCCTGCTCCGAGTCAACAGTGGCGGCGCTGATCCAAGCCGTCGCCGCGGCTACCGCTGCAGCTGTGCGCCGCAGCCCCCCGGATTCTCCGGACCTGGACGGTCCCGATCGCTTCGACGGGGACCGTCGCCACGATCCCCGTCCGTGGCTGCTGGAGTGCGAGGCGCACTTCACCACCACCCACATCCCCACCACCAAGTGGACGAAGGCAGCAGTCCGCCTCCTGGATGGGCCCGCAGGAGTGTGGGCCCGGGATCACCGATTCGACGCCTGGGACTGGTCCCAGTGGAAGGACGAACTCCTGGAGGAGTTTAACAGTGAGCAGATCCTCGCTGAACTGGACCTGCGCTTCCGCAGCGAGGAGCAGTCGTCCACCCCCGCCAAGGCCTTCGTGGACAGCAAGATGGCCGTCTATCGCCGCCTCCACGGGTGTGACCCGCCCGCGAGCACCCTCCTCCACATCCTTCAGCTGATGGAGAAGGGCACGCGGATCTATTTGCAGTGCCCCATGCCGGAGTCGTGGGCGCAACTGCGCGCCGCGGTACGGAAGATACCGGCCGCCGCCCTTCCGCCCGCGGCCGTTCCGGCCCAGGCTGCGATGCCCGTCCGCACGTCGACCCGCGGGGCGCCGCCCGCTCCAAACGTGGACCGCCCGCCCCCGTGGTGCAACCTTTGCCGCCAGGGCAACCATTTCCACCGCCACTGCCCACAACGGACCGCCCCCGCCCTCGCCGCGCTGCAGGCGGGAAACGAGAACCGGAGCGACGCCGTTGCCGCCGACGGTCGCTCCGGCTGAATGCTCTTGCCGGCTCCTCCACCCCCCTCGTCGACGTCCGCATCCACGGGCGCGTCGTCGCGGGCCTTCTGGACACGGGCGCTTCCGCCAATTTCATTAGCGCCCAGGTCCTACCCGGGCCTTACGAAGATGCCGCGCCCAGAGCCAGCTTTCTCCTCGCCGATGGGATCACTCGGCTGAGGACCATGGGAAGGGCCACCCGGACCATCCAGTTGGGACAACGCGCCGAGGACGTGACCTTCACCGTGGTGGCCACGCTCTCCCCACCCGTGATTCTTGGGGCACCCTTCTTCGCGAAGACCAACGCCACCTTGGACTTTTCCAGGGGGACCATGGCATTCGGGACGTCAGCGCGGACCACCATCTACTGGAGAGGAGCCGACCCCACACCACCCGCACCCACCCCGCAGGTAAGTCATAATTTCCCTGCCTCTGCAGAACCTGCCTTCCAGCGACTCTTGGAGGAGTATGCCGGCGTATTCCGGGAGGGACCCGTACGCCAGACGTCCTCGATCCAGCACCGGATCACACTGTCTGACCCCCGGCCATTCATCATCCGGCCCTACCGGGTCTCGGACGAGAAGAAGCGCACCATGCAGCAGCACGTGGACGAGATGCTGCAGCAGGGCGTGATTGAGCACAGTACCGCCCGGTACTGCTCCCCGGAAGTCCTGGTGAAGAAGGGGGATGGGACGACACGCTTCTGTGTCGACTACAGGCAGCTCAACGCCCGTAGCATCACCGAGCCCGGCAGCTTCCCGGTCATCCAGGAGACGCTGCGCGACCTCGGTACCGCCACGCACTTCAGCACCCTCGACCTCAAGTCGGGGTACTGGCAAGTGCCCCTGCACGAGGAATCTAGGCCCATAACGGCGTTCGCGACGCCCGATGGCGCCCTGTACCAGTTCCGCGTGATGCCATTCGGGCTGAAGAACGCGCCCGCCACCTTCCAGCGGCTAATGGCCCAGGAGGTTCTCGTGGGCTACATGCGGGACTTCACGATGGCCTACCTGGACGACATCGTCGTGTACTCGTCCAGCCTGGAAGACCACCTCCGCCACCTGCAGCTGGTGTTCGAACGCCTCCAGCAACACGGCCTCACCTGCGCAGCGGTGAAGTGCCGGTTCGGGTGTTCGGAGTTCGAATACCTGGGCCACCGCATCCGGGGGCAGACCATCGAGCCGACCACCCGCCATCAGTTGCAGATAACCGCGGCGGCCAGGCCAACCAACCGCAAGCAGCTCCGGGGATTCCTGGGCATGTGCGGTTGGCTGCGCGAGTACTTGCCGGGATTCGCGGCAACGTCCGCGCCCCTGACCCGGCTGCTGAGTCCAAAGGTCCCCTTCCGCTGGGACGCCGCCTGCGAGGTTGCCTACAAGGCAATACAGGAGGAGATGCAGCAGCCGCGAGAACTCCACCGCCCGGACATGACGGAGCCCATGGTCCTCCAGACGGACGCGAGCCTGAGCGGGCTAGGCGCGGTCCTGTACCAGGAAGTGCAGGGCGAGAGACGCGTCGTAAGTTACGCCAGCGCTGCCCTGCGCCCCGCCGAACGCAACTACCACTCGAACGAGCTGGAGTGCCTGGCGGTGGTCTGGGCCGTCAAGAGGTTCCGGCCCTACCTGGAGCGGCTCCCCTTCACCCTGCGGACGGACAACCGAGCCCTGGTGTGGCTGGATACCATGCGAGGTAAGAACGGGAAGTTAGCGCGGTGGTGTCTTTCCTTGCAGGAACTGGACTTCACCGTCGAGCACTGCCCGGGGAAGGAAAACGAGCTACCCGATTTCCTCTCCCGCAACCCGCAAGAACCAGCCCCACAGGTCGATACGGCAGAGGAAGAGCGTATACTCTGCCCCGTCCAACCCGCGGCTGGAACCCTCTTCAGGCAACTCCGCGAAGCCCAAAGAGAGGATGCCAGCTGCCAGGCCCTCATCGCACAGTGGGAGGCTGCCCATGCCGGCCGCCGGGAACCGGGAGACCGAGAACTCCTCCGGCGGTTCGCAGTGCTCGAGGGCGGCCTGTATCGCACCCAGGAAGGAAGGCGCCAGCTGGTCGTGCCGATCGCCAACTACCCGGAGGTGCTACGGGCCTTTCACGACCGTGAAGAGGCCGCGCACCCCGGAGGCGACGAGACGCGGAGGGCCATCGAGCGGCACTTCTACGTCCGGCGCCTGCCAGATCTCGTGCGCCAGTACGTGCGCGAGTGTGCCACCTGCCAGGCCGTGAAGCGCCGGCCGCCCACTCCTCCGGCCGCCCTGACTTCACGCCCCGTTACGAGGCCATTCGAGGTATGGGCCGTGGACCACATGGGCCCATACCGGGAGACTGCGTCCGGGTTCCGGTACCTGCTGGTCATAACGGACCTATTTAGCAGGTGGGTCGAGGCGTTCCCCGTCACCTCACCCGCCACAGCCGTCACCCTCCGAGCGCTAGAGGTGGAAGTCTTCGCCCGCTACGGGTACCCCAGGGAAGTCCTCACGGACAACGCCTCGGGGTTCACGAGCCAGCGTTGGAAGGCGCAGCTGCAGCGGTGGGGCATCCGCCAGGCCTACACGCCCGAATACCACCCGCGAGCCAACCCAGCGGAACGGAGGAACCAGGAGCTGAAGAAGGCCTTGAAGGCCCTGCTGTTCGAGACGTACAACGAGCAGTGGGACACCAAGGTGCCCCAAGCCCTGGCCGCCCTTCGCCGCCGTACCAACGAGGCCACCAGGATGACCCCCAGCGAAGTGGTGTTCGGAAGGAACATCGCCTTGCCGGGGGAATGGGAGGCTGCCCCGGCCGCCCCACCCAACCCAGAGCCGGCACCCGCGCAGGACCGGTTCCAGACGGCCCGCCGGAACCAGGACGCCTACCGCCAACGCTACCAGGACGGAGCCCCGCCAACCCGCTACCAGGTGGGCTACTTGGTGTACCTGCGCGACAGGAACACGACAAGGCGCCGCCCGTTCCAACCCGCCTGGCTGGGGCCTTTCCCAATCAAGGAGGTGATTGGCAACGCGGTGTTCCTGGTGCGGGCCAACCGACGCGACCACCGATGCCACGCGGACCAGCTGAAGCCGGCGCATGTGCGCCAGCCACCGCCCGAGCGAGAGGAAGCCCCGGTGGCTTCCGTGCAGCCGGAAGCTGCACCCGCCCCCGAACAAGAGGACACCACCGAAGCGCGGTCCCTGGCGGACGCCTACTACCGTAGCGCCGCCGCCCACATCCACGCAGGGGACCTGTACGCCAAGGCCGAGATGTGCGACGCCGCCCTCAACTTCTACCTCGCCGCCCTAGCCATCACCAACACAGCCAACCTCATCCGGGACGCCGCGAATGGAGTTCCGAGTGTCGTCCTGGGGGGGGCGGCTGTTACCGGGAGCAACTAGTGCCCCGCACTGCGTTGTTCCCGCTGCAGTCGTCTTGCCGGTTCGTCCAACCGGAGCATGGACATCGCCGGCGCAACGCCCCCAGATATACACCGGACTGCTCGGAACTCCATTTAAGCGCGCGCTCCCCGTCTCATCGCTCTCTCTGCCAGACGACTCCGAAGCAAACACATCACTAGGGTATATGCATGCATGCTGCCACAGCTGACCTTGCTATACCTCAGTGATCTTGCCGAGCGTCTCCACGAGAGAAACCGTTGTAGTTTTCCCGCGCGCTGTACCGCGTATATATATATAGTGTCTAGTGTGTAGTAGCGCTGTATCGCGTATATATATGTACATCTAGTCTAGTGCGTAGTAACGCTGTATCGCTGTATTCTTAATTAGTATAGTGTTTAATATAATATCGATCGTGTGCTGCGTTTCATTCCCCTTTTCTGAGCGCTTAATGAAATCGCGGTAACAAAGTTTTGGTGCGTGTAGCGAAAAGTTCAGTTTTCGGTCCGCGTACCAACCCAACTGAGCAGCAAAACCACCTATCTCACCAGTGAGTAGAGATACACATCTACATGGACGAACCCGACGGAGAGGGGATGTTCATCCCCCCACCGGCCAGAAAGAGACGAAAGAGAGTGTCGACCCCGACACTGGACCCAACTACCACAACAACCACGGCAAACAGGTATGAAGCTTTGTCTTCCTCCGAAGACGAGGAGAACGAAGTGGACACCGAAACACAACCTCCACAAAACACCACCACACGACACCACATTCCACCCATATTTGTCTACACCAACAAGACTGTATGGCTCCTTACCAACATAAAACACTTCACCAAAACTGACCCAATCATTAAACACAATGTAGACCATCTGACCATCAAACCCCACGATATACACGACGCCATGGCCATAAAGAGCTTCCTTAAGGCCGAGGAAGTAGAACACTTTTCGTACTCCCGAAGCATCGACAGACCAGCTAAACTGATCATAAAACCAATCCCACACGACATCTCCATTGCCGACATTAAAACCGGCCTCACCCACGCGAAACTCCCATTCCTATCCGCCTCCCGCGTCAAATCCAACAAAGCCGACACCACGTGTATCCTCCTTACAATCCACAAGGAATTCCATCAACAAGCCATGGGACTCAAACGTCTCTGTGGCCTTGTTGTAAAAACAGAGCCATTCCGTAACAACTCCGTACCACAGTGCCACAATTGCCAAGCTTTTGGGCACTCATCCCACACATGCAACCTAAAACCCAACTGCATGAAATGTGCAGGAAAACACAACACAAAAACATGTACCAAACCCAAAGACACACCGGCCAAATGCGTAAACTGCAGTGAGGCCCATCCTTCCCTATACAAAGGGTGCCCAGCACTCAAACAATACACCGCCAACAGGCAAAAATACCTGTCCGCAAACACCACATCCAACACTCCAACACAAACCAAACCCACAACACAAAAACAACAAATCCAACATATCGCCTACATCAACAAACAAACACTAAACAAGCCAAAAACCAACACACAACAAACATACGCAAACGTACTAAGAAACGAAAACATACCAACCTCAACAGAAACAACACCACCACCACAAACAGAACCCGCCACACAACCACCCCAATCCGACAACCCACTACACGAAATAATGTTACTATTCAAAACATTAAACCTATCCAAAATCACTAACACACTAAAACACATCAACAAACTACTAAAAACAAAAACCAACACCATTGATAAAATTTTCACCATCGTTGAAGCCGTCATAGAACTCTTCAACTAATGACACAAACACTCAACATCATCACATACAATGCCGACGGCATAATCCGACAAAAACACGAACTAATACACTACATACAGCAACACAACGCAGACATAGTTCTGCTACAAGAAACACTATTAAAACCACACATAACATTTAACATGCCAAACTACACGACATACAGAAACGACAGACAAACACCGAGAGGAGGGACAGCGATACTCATCAAACGCACACTCAAACACACAGAACTACTCACACCACAACTCGACACGCTAGAAGCTACTACAATCAAACTCAACGATACACTCATAGCTTCAGTATACAAACCACACAAGAACACGCTGAACCCGGCAGACATCACGACACTCGCAAGTTTAGCCCCGAAAGCTATCATAGCTGGAGACCTAAACGCGAAACACTCCGACTGGAACTGCCTCAACGCAAACAAAAACGGAAATACACTACACAAATACGTACAAAAACACATCCAATACAAAATAATCGCCCCAGATACACCAACAAGAATCACACTAGGTAACAGGCCACAGACCCCATCCACACTAGACATAGCTATACTAAAACATATAAACCAACCAACTAATATCAGCACACTACCAGATCTCAACTCGGACCACATACCGGTCCTAATTGAAATAGATCTGAATGCAAAACACACAGAAACACACAGAAGACACAACATAAAAGACTACAACCTATACAAATTCTACAACACAATGAAACACAAAATAGAAACAAACAGCACACAACAAACAAACCTACATACAGCACAAGACATAGACACAGCAATAAACACATTAACAACACAAATTAAAACATCAATGTCAGATGCACTCACAAACAAAAACACCAAAATTAAAACCTACAATATCACACTCCCACCACACATTATAAAACTAATAAAACAAAGAACAAAACTCAGACAAACACACAAAGACACAAGACACGCACCAATCAAAGCACTTATAAACAAAGTCACTAAACAAATCAAACAACACATAGACGAATTCAAAACACAAAAATGGACACAATTCGTAGAAAAGAACGCAAAAGACCCATACAAACTCCCAAGAATCCTAACCAAAAAACACGCACGCATACCACCACTCATCCATCAAAACACAATAGCCACAACAGACACAGAAAAACAACAACTCCTTAGCCAGGTCCTAATACAACAATTCACACCCAACATCATCACAGATCAAAATACAAACATCAACTGTAACACATTCTATAACACACTAAAAACACTAGACATAACACACACACAAGAAATAACAACTACAACACACACAATCCTAACAAAAATAAACAAAATGACACTCAACAAAGCCCCAGGCCAAGACAACATCCCAAACTACATAATCAAATCCCTCCCACTAGTAGCAATAGAAACACTAACCAACATATACAACGCTATCCTCAATACAACACACTACCCCACACAATGGAAACAAGCCATTATAATACCAATCCTAAAGCCCAATAAACCCAAACATTCACCCACCAGCTACAGACCTATCAGCCTCCTAAACGCACTAGCCAAAATACTAGACTCCATAATCCTAGACCATATCATAAAACACACACAAGAAAACAACATCATACCAAACCACCAGTTCGGATTCAGAGCCGAACACTCCACAACATCACAACTACTAAGAATCATAGACAACATACAGACAGCATACAACAACAAGAAACATACAGCCATGCTTTCTCTAGATCTAGAAAAAGCATTTGACAAAATCCCCCACAAAGCACTTATCTTTAAACTAATAAAACACGAATTCAACTCACGCATCTCCAAACTAATACAAAGCTACCTGTCCAACAGATCCTTCCAAATAAAAACTAACAACAAACTATCCCCAACACACGCCATACACGCAGGAGTACCACAAGGCTCATCCCTAGCACCCATACTCTTCAACATATACATAGCAGACATCCCCAACCCACTTGATCACAGAACAATCTACTCCCAATACGCTGACGACACAGCAATAATAACAACCTCCAAAAACACAACAATACTAACCAACATACTACAAAAGGAAACAACACAAATAACACAATACTACCAGCTGTGGGGCCTCACAGTGAACGCTACAAAAACAGAACTAACACTCTTTACACGCAGAAGAAACTACACCAAACCCCAAAAAATAAAAATACACAACAACTGGGTTGAGTGGACAAACCACACAAAATACCTAGGCGTCAACCTAGACCCACAACTCACCTTCAACAAACACACTAAAAACGCAATGAACAAGGCACTTGCCAAAATCAAAATACTATACCCAATCATCACCAGCCCCTCAACAACACAGAAACATGTCATACTCCTATACAAAACATACATTCAACCAATACTTACCTACGCCTCCCCGGTGTGGAGCAACACCACAATCACCAACAGAAGATCCCTACAAAAAATACAAAACATAGCACTAAGACTGGCAACGAAACTACCAAGATACACTCCAATCCAAATCCTACACGAACAAACGGCAATGCCCCGCCTACAAGCAACACTCGATAAACTAAACACGAACTTCTACAATAACAACATCAAACTCACACAAAACCCAGCTCTACACAGATTAAACACAATAACAACATCACACCGTCGCAAAACATCAAAACAATCACTACAACAACTAACAACACCACACATAAATTACTAGACTGTAAAACAAAAACTCACCAAACATCTATGTTTTCATGATTCCATGAATACAAGACACGCCTACTCAAGACGTCAGAGGTCAACTCACGCCATACAACAACCAAAAAGCAGACAATACCGGAGAAAGAAACTACATCAGTTTGATACTCCACGACACCAGGAGAAATCCTACACACACCACCGGCTGCTGCATTTAAGCGCGCGATCCCCGTGACATCGCTCTCTCTGCCAGACGACTCCGAAGCAACACCATCACAAGGGTATACGCATGCACGCTGCCACAGCCGACCTTGCTATACCTGAGTGACCTTGCCGAGCGTCCCCACGAGAGAACTCTATCTTTAGTTAAATCGCGCGCTGTATACGTGTACATATATATATTGTATAGTGTCTAATAGAATATTTATCGTGTGCCTTGTTTCATTCCCCCTTATTCTGAGCGCTTAACATTACTGCGGTAACATTTGGCGCCCGGAACGTGGGGCTTCAGTTGCACGCGGACGTGCAAAGGGATCCACAACCCACACATAGTTTCTTGCTTCTGGAAAAAGCAAGTGGCGCCCATCCACAACAAATGGTGAAGATCACACCACAAGGAAAACAGGTGAGAGTATCAACATCAACCGCTATCGCCAGCTCTGCCGCTTCCGCGATAGCGCGAACGACGCGGAGAAAGCGCATCACGGCAGACGCCGCCGCCGCCTACGCCGCGGTCCTTGAAGCAGCCACGGCGGCCACAGCCACCACCGACGGTGCCGTAGCCGCCCCCGAGGCACCAACCGCCCCCGAGGCAGCCGCCCCCGAGGTAGAAACCGCCCCCGAAGCGGCCGCCGCCCCCGAGGTAGAAACCGCCCCCGAAGCGGCCGCCGCCCCCGAGGTAGAAACCGCCGCCCGAAGCAGCGGCAGACGCGGCAGCCGCCGCCCCCCGACGCAGCAGCAGCGCCTGAAGCGGCCGCCGTCGCCAGGACCATTGCAGCCGCCCCCCAACATGGACGCACCCTGCCCCGAGTTAACAGTGGCGGCGCTGATCCAAGCTGCCGCCGCGGCTACCGCTGCAGCTGTGCGCCGCAACCCCTCGGATTCCCCGGACCTGGACGGTCCCGATCGCTTCGACGGGGACCGACGCCACGATCCCCGTCAGTGGCTGCTGGAGTGCGAGGCGCACTTCACCGCCACCCACATCCCCACCACCAAGTGGACGAAGGCAGCAGTCCGCCTCCTGGATGGGCCCGCAGGAGTGTGGGCCCGGGATCACCGCTTCGACGCCTGGGACTGGGCCCAGTGGAAGGAGGAACTCCTGCAGGAGTTCAATAGTGAGCAGATCCTGCGCTTCCGCAGCGAGGAGCAGTCCTCCACCCCCGCCAAGTCCTTCGTGGACGGCAAGATGGCCGTGTATCGCCGCCTCCACGGGTGTGACCCGCCCGCGAGCACCCTCCTTCACATCCTCCAGTTGATGGGGAAAGGCACGCGGATCTACCTGCAGTGCCCCATGTCGGAGTCGTGGGCGCAACTGCGCGCCGCGGTCCGGAAGATACCGGCCGCCGTCCTTCAGCCCGCGGCCGTTCCGACCCAGGCCGAGACGCCCGTCCACACGTCGCCCCGCGGGGCGCCGCCCTCTTCAAACGTGGATCGCCCGCCCCCGTGGTGCAACCTTTGCCGCCAGGGCAACCACTTCCATCGCCACTGCCCACAACGGACCGCCCCCGCCCTCGCCGCGCTGCAGGCGGGAAACCAGAACCGGAGCGACGCCGTTGCCGCCGACGGTCGCTCCGGCTGAATGCTCTCGCCGGCTCCTCCACCCCCCTCGTCGACGTCCGCATCCACGGGCGCCTCGTCGCGGGCCTTCTAGACACGGGCGCTTCCGACAATTTCATTAGCGCCCAGGTTCTACCCGGGCCTTACGAAGATGCAGCGCCCAGAGCCAGCTTTCTCCTCGCCGACGGGATCACTCGGCTGAGGACCATGGGAAGGGCCACCCGGCCCATCCAGTTGGGACAACGCGCCGAGGACGTGGCCTTCACCGTGGTGGCCACGCTCTCCCCACCCGTGATTCTTGGGGCACCCTTCTTCGCCAAGACCAACGCCACCTTGGACTTTTCCAGGGGGACCATGGCGTTTGGTACGTCAGCGCGGACCATCATCTACTGGAGAGGAGCCGACCCCGCACCACCCGCACCCACCCAGCAGGTAAGTCATAATTTCCCTGCCTCTGCAGAACCTGCCTTCCAGCGACTCTTGGAGGAGTATGCCGGCGTATTCCGGGAGGGACCCGTACGCCAGACGTCCTCGATCCAGCACCGGATCACACTGTCTGACCCCCGGCCATTCATCATCCGGCCCTACCGGGTCTCGGACGAGAAGGAGCGCACCATGCAGCAGCACGTGGACGAGATGCTGCAGCAGGGCGTGATTGAGCATAGTACCGCCCGGTACTGCTCCCCGGTAGTCCTGGTGAAGAAGGGGGATGGGACGACACGTTTCTGTGTCGACTACAGGCAGCTCAACGTCCGTAGCATCACCGAGCCCGGCAGCTTCCCGGTCATCCAGGAGACGCTGCGCGACCTCGGTACCGCCACGCACTTCAGCACCCTCGACCTCAAGTCGGGGTACTGGCAAGTGCCCCTGCACGAGGAATCGAGGCCCCTGACGGCGTTCGCGACGCCCGATGGCGCCCTGTACCAGTTCCGCGTGATGCCATTCGGGCTGAAGAACGCGCCCGCCACCTTCCAGCGGCTAATGGCCCAGGAGGTTCTCGTGGGCTACATGCGGGACTTCACGATGGCCTACCTGGACGACATCGTCGTGTACTCGTCCAGCCTGGAAGACCACCTCCGCCACCTGCAGCTGGTGTTCGAACGCCTCCAGCAACACGGCCTCACCTGCGCAGCGGTGAAGTGCCGGTTCGGGTATTCGGAGTTCGAATACCTGGGCCACCGCATCCGGGGGCAGACCATCGAGCCGACCACCCGCCATCAGTTGCAGATAACCGCGGTGGCCAGGCCAACCAACCGCAAGCAGCTCCGGGGATTCCTGGGCATGTGCGGTTGGCTGCGCGAGTACTTGCTGGGATTCGCGGCAACGTCCGCGCCCCTGACCCGGCTGCTGAGTCAGAAGGTCCCCTTCCGCTGGGACGCCTCCTGCGAGGTTGCATACAAGGCAATCCAGGGGGAGATGCAGCAACCGCGAGAACTCCACCGCCCGGACATGACGAGCCCATGGTCCTCCAGACGGACGCGAGCCTGAGCGGACTAGGCGCGGTCCTGTACCAGGAAGTGCAGGGCGAGCGACGCGTCGTAAGTTACGCCAGCGCTGCCCTGCGCCCCGCCGAACGCAACTACCACTCGAACGAGCTGGAGTGCCTGGCGGTGGTCTGGGCCGTCAAGAGGTTCCGGCCCTACCTGGAGCGGCTCCCCTTCACCCTTCGGACGGACAACCGAGCACTGGTGTGGCTGGATACCATGCGAGGTAAGAACGGGAAGTTAGCGCGGTGGTGTCTTTCCTTGCAGGAACTGGGCTTCACCGTCGAGCACTGCCCGGGGAAGGAAAACGAGCTACCCGATTTCCTCTCCCGCAACCCGCAAGAACCAGCCCCACAGATCGATACGGCAGAGGAGGAGCGTATACTCTGCCCCGTCCAACCCGCGGCTGGAACCCTCTTCAGGCAACTCCGCGAAGCCCAAAGAGAGGATGCCAGCTGCCAGGCCCTCATCACACAGTGGGAGGCTGCCCACGCTGGCCGCCGGGAACCGGGAGACCGAGAATTCCTCCGGCGGTTCGGAGTGTTCGAGGGCGGCCTGTATCGCAATCAAGAAGGAAGGCGCCTGCTGGTCGTGCCGATCGCCAACTACCCGGAGGTGCTACGGGCCTTTCACGACCGTGAAGAGGCCGCGCACCCCGAAGGCGACGAGACGCGGAGGGCCATCGAGCGGCATTTCTACGTCCGGCGTCTGCCAGACCTCGTGCGCCAGTACGTGCGAGAGTGTGCCACCTGCCAGGCCGTGAAGCGCCGGCCGCCTTGACTTCACGCCCCGTTACGAGGCCATTCGAGGTATGGGCCGTGGGCCCATACCGGGAGACTGCGTCCGGTTACCGGTACCTGCTGGTCGCCACGGACCTATTTAGCAGGTGGGTCGAGGCGTTCCCCGTCACATCACCCGCCACAGCCGTCACCCTCCGAGCGCTGGAGGTGGAAGTCTTCGCCCGCTATGGGTACCCCAGGGAAGTCCTCACGGACAACGCCCCGGGGTTCACGAGCCAGCGTTGGAAGGCGCAGCTGCAGCGGTGGGGCATCCGCCAGGCCTACACGCCCGAATACCACCCGCGGGCCAACCCAACGGAAAGGAGGAACCAGGAGCTGAAGAAGGCCCTGAAGGCCCTGCTGTTCGAGACGTACAACGAGCAGAGGGACACCAAGGTGCCCCAAGCCCTGGCCGCCCTTCGCCGCCGTACCAACGAGGCCACCAAGATGACCCCCAGCGAAGTGGTGTTCGGAAGGAACATCGCCTTGCCGGGGGAATGGGAGGCTGCCCCGGCCGCCCTACCCAACCCAGAGCCTGCACCCGTGCAGGACCGGTTCCAGACGGCCCGCCGGAACCAGGACGCCTACCGCCAACGCTACCATGACGGAGCCCCGCCCACCAGCTACCAGGTGGGCGACTTGGTATACCTGCGCGACCGGAACACGACAAGGCGCCGCCCGTTCCAACCCGCCTGGCTGGGGCCTTTCCCAATCAAGGAGGTGATTGGCAACGCGGTGTTCCTGGTGCGGGCCAACCGACGCGACCACCGATGCCACGCGGACCAGTTGAAGCCGGCGCATGTGCGCCAGCCACCGCCCGAGCGAGAGGAAGCCCCGGTGGCTTCCGTGCAGCCGGAAGCTGCACCAGCCCCCGAACAAGAGAACACCACCGAAGCGCGGTCCCTGGCGGACGCCTACTACCGTAGCGCCGCCGCCCACATCCACGCAGGGGACCTGTTCGCCAAGGCCGAGATGGGCGACGCCGCCCTCAACTTCTACCTCGCCGCCCTAGCCATCACCAACACAGCAAACCTCATCCGGGACGCCGCGAATGGAGTTCCGAGTGTCGTCCTGGGGGGGACGGCTGTTACCGGGAGCAACTAGTGCCCCGCACTGCGTTGTTCCCGCTGCAGTCGTTCTTGCCGGTTCGTCCAACCGGAGTATGGACATCGCCGGCGCAACGCCCCCAGATATACTCCGGACTGCTCGGAACTGCATTTAAGCGCGCGATCCCCGTGACATCGCTCTCTCTGCCAGACGACTCCGAAGCAACACCATCACAAGGGTATACGCATGCACGCTGCCACAGCCGACCTTTCTATACCTGAGTGACCTTGCCGAGCGTCCCCACGAGAGAACTCTATCTTTAGTTAAATCGCGAGCTGTATACGTGTACATATATATATATTGTATAGTGTCTAATAGAATATTTATCGTGTGCCGTGTTTCATTCCCCCTTATTCTGAACGCTTAACATTACTGCGGTAACAATACTTGTAAAGCGAATAACTGACTAACCATAGTGCCCATGGATGGCCAAATCGAAGAATTTGCCATCCAGAAGGGCAAGTTAAGAAAAGGAAGAGGAAGCCGACACCACCATCAGCAACGACAACCGACACCACCACCAACAACACATATGAAAAATTGTCCAGCGATGAGTACTCTGAATCGGCAGAAGACGACACCAACCAAGTAAACGACACGAACACAAACAAAACACAACAAACCAAACAAGCCAACCTCCCACCCGTCTTCATATACACAAAAAACACAGTAAAACTCATCCAAATTATCAACTCCATCGTCCGTCACGAATATACAATCAAACATCACCTAGATCACCTCACCCTCAAACCCAAAAACCTATTAGATGCCATAGCCATCAACCAACACCTCAAGGCTGAAGAAATTGAACACTTCACCTATGCCCGATCTATTGACAGACCCGCCAAACTAATCATCAAGCCCATCCCCGCCGACATACATATAAATGACATCAAAACCGCCCTCACCGAAGCCAATATCCCCTTCCTTTCCGCATCTCGCGTCAAGCGAGACAACAAAACCAACCACCTGCATCCTCCTCACAGTCCGCAAGGAAACACTGGAGAAAGCCTTGAAAACTAATCGCTTATGCGGATTGGTAGTCAAGGCCGAACCATATAACAACACCAACACTCCGCAATGCCACAACTGCCAGGCCTTCGAGCACTCTTCCCATACCTGTAACCTCAAGCCAAAGTGCATGAAATGCGCCGCCCCACACAAAACCTCAACCTGCTCAAAACCAAGAAACTCCCCCGCCACCTGCGCCAACTGCGGCGAATCCCACCCTTCCCTATACAAGGGCTGTTCTGCACTGAAAGAGTACAAGAAAGCCCGACACTAACACCTAAACAACAAACAACAAGCAACAAACAACGAAAATTATGCTAGAGTTATTTGATAAGAGAAGCATATGTAGGGTTTGCAGCTAAGGAGAGTGGTACATTATTAGACACGGCCGTTTGATGCCGGCAGTTAAAGAGGCTTTTCCGCATTTTTATCTATGATATATTGTTTATAAATAAATCTCTCAAATAATACATGTAACACATTAAATAATAGTAATACATTAATGAGAAAAGAAACATCACATAAGAAATTTAAAACTTATAAGACAAACTACCATTACAATATTTACAGTACTTTACAATAATGTAAGACTTTGATAAAAAAATGTTACTTTTTATTTGAAAAACGTTCAGGATTCTATATCAACAAACATAAAGTCATTCTGGTGTTATGTAAAATCAATGAAAAGTACAAGTTCTACTCAAAATTCAGTGTGCTACAATGACAAACATGAATCAACTGGAACTGATATTTGCGAAGTTTATTCGGAATATTTTGCATCTACATTCACAGCAGCTGCTGCCCCAGCGCAACTATCTTTAACTCAAGGTGATGTCGATCATAATTCAATAAATTTAACATCCATTATGTTCACACCTGACTCTGTTCTGTCAGTACTAACTAGTTTAGACCCTAACAAAGGTTCGGGGCCTGACCAAATAAGCTCATACTTCATAAAAAATTGCGCCAACTCGTTGCATATCCCTTTATCCGTCATTTTAAATTTATCACTATCAGAGGGCACTTGGCCGAACATATGGACAACCGCGCATATATTACCAATATATAAGTCTGGGGATAAGAACAATTTTAAAAGTTATCGTCCCATTTCAAATATTTTTAGCAAAGTTTTAGAGAAACGCATTCATAACGTTATTTCCAAATCATTAAAATCTGTACTCTCACCACATCAACATGGGTTTATGCCAGGCAGATCAGTTGTAACCAACCTTTTGGTTTTCACAAAATGACGTTATCGACTCTTTTAATTCCGGTATTGAGGTGTATACCGATTTTAACAAGGCTTTTGACAAGATCAATCAATCGATATTACTTGAAAGAATCGGTATACGTGGTAAACTCTTACTGTGGTTTCAATCATATCTGAGTAGCAGATTTAAGAAGTAGCAATTATAAGAACTTGTAAATCATTCAAAAGCGTGCATATACTGAGAACCCTTTACTTCACCCTGGTACGTAGTAATCTAGAATTTGCTTCCGTCGTTTGGCGCCTACACTTTAATATCCATATTGACCGGCTTCAAGCGGTGCAGAAAAGGTTTTATTAGATATTGCGGTAAGAAGCTGGATATTAATATAATTCTCCCAAGTATTTACAATAGACACAATGTAACGGATCTCTTAATGCTGTATAAAATTGTGAATAATTTCATAGATTATATGCCCTTGTTAAGCCAAGTGTCGATAAAGGTTCCACCTAGAAATGTACGAAACCATTACCCTTTCATACACCCCATTGTAATACTTCGTATTCAGCGAATTCACCACTGTGCTCGACGTACCCCCGCCTAGATATGTGGAACTCGAATTATAATTCTTATCGAAAGCTAATAATTTCCATTTATAATCAAACTACTGTTACTAATTAAATGTAGCTCACGTATTTTATTTACTCTTGTTAGTATTATCACATTATATTATAATATATTATTTTCTATTTTTTTTAAAGAATCTGAAATTTGTATACATATGTAATTCTGTTATAATTTACATAGTGATGAACTTGGGCAAGGAGACTGCCTGTTGTTTGTGAAATAAAAAAATAAAAAAACGCAGGTTCATATGGGAATTATATCGATATTATGACGATTATGTCAGTTATGTCATTATGCCGATTATTGAGATGTGCCACTATTGCACTCGGTGAGCTAAGCGATATTTAGAAACAGCAATACGTAACGTAATTTGTCAAGTTATTTTTTAATTAGAATATGTGTTTCACAATTGAAAAGTAAACATTTATAAGAATAAAAAATAAAGATTAGCCATGTAAATCACTTTATTTTGTTTTTAGCTTGCTTTGCAATATTCCAATATTGGAATATTGTTGACAAGGAAATTCCAATATTCTAGTACAATACAAATAGGCGATTAGAGCATGTCATCTAATGACAAAGTAAGCACAATGCAATGACAATGTGTCATGTTTCGTGCGTACTCTCGATTTACTGCATAAAATTTAACCCTACCCCTAGAAAGGTAGGGTGTCAAACACGGTAGGGTATCAAATTATATTTATTTAAAATATTATCTAAACCACGTGAAATTATAGGATCAAATGGTAATTTAACAAAATTTGGAGTTGAATTATTACTTTAACACGTACACCAATTGAAAGTATATTTAAGGAGCATTTAGCTCATTTCAAATTAAATAGAAAAGACAAAAGTGCCGTAGCTGAGCATATTTTTGAATCAGGTCATCCTATACACATTAGTTCACTTAAATTACTTAAGTGTTTTGAATTATTCCGAGTGAAATGCTTATGAAAGTATATACATGCATAAATCTAAATGAAATTTAATGATTTGAGAATCAGGCCCAATTTCATCTTGTCTATTTAATTTATTTAATAAGAACTATTTTTAAATTTATTTTTAGTTATTTTAGGTTAGACAAACCAATGTTTATTATTGTTACTTGTCAGTTTCGTTAATTATTAATTTATATTGTTTTGAGAGATTTGTGGGTCATATTGTGTGCCATTTTTGAAATAGTTCTGTCATGTTGACTTATTTATTTAATAGTATATCAATCACGATTCGTGACAGAGGTATTTTATTTAGTTTTTATCTTGTGCTATTGAAGATAGGGGCATAGCCTTCGAAATGTACGTCTGGCTACTTAATGCTTTAAGTTACGGTATTTGGGTGATATTCTATACTATAGAAACGAAAGTCAGAAATCCATACCAGTTAAAAGTAAAGAGTCTTGTGGAGAAAATAAAACGATAATTAAAGCGCGAATGGAGATAGTAGTGCTCGTTAAAATTAATAATGAAAACAAATTAAAACAAGGGTTAGTACCGAATATATAAATACAGGACAACATATCAATACTTATAATACAATACTTACAACTATTTTGAAATCATCTTAAGCTAATTTGGAATTAGGTCAGCTAAATATAACTATGGACGAATTACCACACACGACCTCAATATTAAGACTAAGTACTCGCACTACTTCTAATTCTGACTCAGGTAGATTAGATAGACTAATTGATGACCTAAAATTAGATCATACAAATACAAATCATCTTGCGCATTTTTGTAGAAAATATAATGACCTTTTTTATTTCGAAGGCGATCATTATGTTTTGCCGCTCAAGTTACACACGAAATTCATATCATTTCCGAAGTCGCTATTCACACAAAATATTATAGATTTCCTGAGCCATTAAAGGACCAATTAGAAAGGCAAACTTAATCTCTTTTAGACAAAAATAGCACAATGAATAGCACAAGCAGATCCTAATTCAATTCTCATTTTGACTGACACAATCCCATATCCAGTAATGATCTTAATTACCAACTTTTTTGTTTCTTTGTTGCTGCTAACTGTTGGATCACCAAGCAACCCAGAGGTTCCATGTGATAAATCCAATTGTAAAGGGCCCCTAAAACTAGCGGCAAATGAGGAAAGCTTAGAAATGATAGCCAATACCAAAACTCCTATACATATGATTCACTATCCTACTCTAATTGATGTTCACATAACCACCAGGCAAAGGTACACACAATATTGCTATGAGGGGGGATGGCTAGATTCTAACACAGGATGCACAAGCCAATTGGTGAATGTTTTCCCTTCAAAAGAGGAAGCAAGAAAATGGGCAAAAATAGGCTATTGCCAAGTTGGAAAGACATGCGCTCAAGGAGGCTCATGTTGGGGAAGTGACGCTGCAACATGCTTGGTTGACCAACCCCAAACAACCGAAAAAGGATCCACTAATATTGGAAACATTTATGACAAATATGTTCGATTTGCTTTCCACACATGCGTGCAAAGATGGTCTTGTTCATCAATAGTTTCCCAATTTCCAATTCATGTTTCTAGAAAACAGGGAATCTATACACCTTTCACTTCAGATCATCATGGAAAATCCATGGAATTAACCTCCACCTCCATCAAAGAAGGGATTGCCAATGACAAAGAAGATTACAAAATTTATTTCCCTATTGATAAAATCAAGCCAGTTTACACGGAATCCACCGCCATATGTTATAGCCCCTCAATCAAGAAAATTCTGTGTGAAGTAGACATCCAGACCGATGACTCTAGCATGACCATATCCTTTGACACTCATGGAACAAATGGTGGCTGTGTAAGAAACATTTGCATTGAGCTTCCCGGACCAATCACTTCAATCAATGACAATACCCTAATCAAGTACTCCCCACCAATTGTTACTACACAACAAGGAATCATAAATGACTTCGGTGCCTCAACCATTGAAGATATAGTAGAAACCACTAACTCAATCTCCATAATACAATTACAAATGGGTTACAATTTCCTACATTTACGGAAAATGCAGAACCAACTAAAAGAAGTCACAACAATGATAGCAAAAAGTCTAGGAAAAATGGACAACAAACTGTTAGGAGACTTGTTAGGCCGACATGCTATAACAAACTGGATAACCCCCGAGATATTCTCTCTATGTGAATGCAAACCTAGCCCTCCTATAGTTCCAAACTCAAACTGCAGAATGGAAGAAATCTACAGTAACGGAAGGATGTCACCAAACACCAACAATCGAACTTGCGTATCTTTTCTTGACACCAATATTTCCAATATAACTATATTCAAAAGAGAGGACAAAGATTTAACGGTAATCGGCCAGTTGCAATTAGAAGCTTACGCTGGTGACTGGGATGGATGGGTGAAATTCCAAAATGATGTCCAAAATCAGCTGCAGATATCCAATGAATCCATTCACAACAATATAGCTGATCTATTATCAGGATCTGTTTTAGGAACATTCCCATTAAATCTTGGAGCTTGGTACCACTCGTTCTTGTTACTAAATGCTATTGTTGGATGGATCGCGCTTGCCATGAATATATGTAAGAGATAGATAATGGGTAATGTGATAACTCACTTCAAAGATGATTCATTAATTATGGCCCATAGTATTCATTAATCGTGGCTCTCATAAATCGATTTGTAAGTGTTAAATATAGAATATAAACTATGCTGCTGTCTGTCGCCCAGAGTTAAATTAATAAAGGAGATCGCAGTGTTTGGATATTTATATATGTATTTTTGTACATCTTCCTTTATGACATTAGGTGACGAATTGTAACACCACTCTGGGTGTGGACACTGGTGTAGTATAAAACTACGGAATATTAAATTATGCCACGATAAGCAATAGCGAGAGCCAAAACGGTCTTACCTGCATAACCCTTCAGAGTCGATGTCTCAGCTAAACTCTAGCCGTGATAGGGGCAGGTTACCCAGCGCCACCTGTTTTATTAAAACTAAACTTCCTTTGAACGCCGAGTGGCCTAGCTGGTAATGCATTGAGCGTCGATAACAAGAGTTAAACAACGTCTCGCTAGGTCGATGCTTGTATGGGTGACCGTAGCTCAGCGCTACCTAACCTCTATACTCGGTACCATTCTTAGTTGGGATACAATTAACTAAGCTTTAGCGGAATAGCGAACCGCTATAGTAACAGGCTTCGCACCCTTCCCATATGTTCCTAATATCTCCCCAAGAACTCAGATATACTTCACTGGCTTCGAGCTGTTTGCAATCTGATCCCAATCACAAACAATAAATAAACAATAAATAAAGGGATGATCTTGGCGAAAACAGGAAGTTCCTGCAGATAGCTCTAATATATCGGGGTGACCTAATTGGCGAATAGACTTAACAAAATAACGAAAATAGATAAAGTTATAAATAGGTATAACATTTAATAATAAAAATATTTGGTTATAATAAAATACAATATAATATCGCAGGCCCAATAAGCGTGATTAACTACAACTACCGTAAAGCATAAGCGTAAATATTCTATTGATATTATAAGCGCAGTTATAAATAAGCGTAAGTTGCCCTATGTTCGTGCTGGGAAAAGGGAGCATAAACAAATGACGGTGCAAGACGCGTACAACAAAAGGTCGGTATTTATCGCGCATAAGACTGGCCAGCGTTAAACGTAATACACCACGCGCGTTATATGGTATGCAAAGCAAGCGAACATCCGGTATCTATTGCCCGTATAACGCGATAAAATTATAGGAATTATAATATTTAATTAAATACACCGTCGCAATATAGAAAATTGTAACAGGACATAACAGTAGTTAACAATTTGATGCAAGGATAAATCTTATCTTGAACGGCGAACTCTCGACGTCATTCATATGTCAATAGTTATTTCAATATGGTGACCTTGTCGTCCAAGGTACGAAGTGACGGAAATATTCATGCAGAGTGGCGCATCTCTAAAAAGACATGCAATTTACAGTAATTAGACGATGATTAGCAATCGTCAGAGCCAGATATAAATAGGACAGGAAAAAGCAACATACAGTAAGGCACATATGTTAACAAGCGCAAACAAACGCAAGCAAATGGCTATTGAAAGAAAAAGAAATAGGTATCACTATCCATTCAGATAAGACTACGGCTAAAAAAATACCTCTGTGTTGGAAGGCGAGTCAGACGTTATCTGTGCTAGGAACTTGGTTAGAAAGTATCGATACATGTGGTGCGATAACTCCCGAAACTAAATCGGAGTCTACTTATTCCCACCAACGATTTGGAATCTAACTAAATAAGTTTGATAAATAACTCCCACTGTATAAGTAGAGGACTCAAAATATTCCATAGGCTAAATTTAATAGGTACTATTACTATCCGCCATTACCAGAACTTATATGCGCACCCACATACGTGAAGTCGTTCTCTTCATGTTCACTAGCAAACAGAACGAGCCGTCAACGGAGCTGGTCATACAACGCAGTTGCCTTCATACCGAGGTGATAAGGACCATCATTTCAATAGTTGTTTAAATTCAACTTTTAACGTAAGAAAAATATGACATAACAATGGCCTATACTAAAATGAAGGATATACATATAATAATTCGAAACTTACGCAAGTAAATATATTAACAATAAATAATAAATCAACGTTGCCTAAATAAATTAGTGTTACACTCTACTCCCACGTCAGGGAAAAAAAATCATTCGTATTTTTTGTTGTTGTAGCTATCCTAACAACATTTCTTTATTAGATCCGATATGCTCCAAATACCTTTATTATTTCCCTTTATATCTTCAAGTTCATACATGCAAGGGTTCAATTTCCTTTCAACTTTAAAAGGACTTACGTATTTTTGAGCTAATTTATCCGAAAAATTTTTAGTGGCATTTGATATCACAAAAAAAAATTTCCAAACTTCCTCACCAATTCTAAATTCAACATTTCTTCTACGTAAATTAGAGTATTTTTGATTCCTATCCGCGTACAATTTAATACGATACTTGACAAATTTTAAAATTTCATTTAGTTCAGTAGCCTTCAATCCAGGATTATACGATCGATTTTCATTATCGAGATTAACAGTTAGTTTTTGGTGATCTAAGCCAGACAAAATCATTTCTCTAAAGTAATTCATGTAAAATGGGGTGTATTTTGTAACCTCGTGCTTAGATGTGCGGATAGCACATGCTACTTTTGCTAAATTTTCGTCCCATGTCTTAAGGTTTCCTTCCAGGTAACAAGATATCATTGTTTTAAGGGTTCTATTAACACGTTCCGTAGAATTACATTAAGGGTGATAATTTGCATTAAAAACTATATCTGCATCATAACTGGAAGCTAATTTTTTTATTCATTACTTGTGAATTTTACGCCGTTATCACGAAATATCTTTGTGGTACACCATGCATCAAAAACACATCACTTTCCAAATGTTTAACTATCAAAGAACTAGTAGCTCTTCGTAATGGAAATAGAACAGGGAATTTTGTGAACATGTCGGTTACAACAAAAATATACTTTATTCGATCTAGGGAGTGGACCTATTAAGTCCATGGAAATATTTTGCTACGGTCTATCAGCAGAAATATTCGACAACATAAACCCAGCAGGTTTTTTTTGTTCCACCTTGCGCTGAGCACAAATGGTACATTTTCTAATATATTTAGCGGTGTCTGATCTCATTTTTGGCCAAGTATACTGTACAAAAAGTCTACCATGGGTTTTAAAAACATCAGTGTGACCGGAGGTGAGTATGTCATGGGCTTACTTAATTAACTCTGATCTTCTTTCTTTAGGAACAACTTGTTTCCAATTACAGTCATCATTAGTCACAGTCGGGTAATTTGACTTTACATATTTATATAAATTTCTTTTCTAATCTAGTTTAAAATTTGCGTAACGTTCGGGACTATCTACAACATTTTCAAGTAACTTATTATAGCAATCATCTTTAACTTTAATATCTGTATCAATAATATCAACAATAGGTATTGATCGACTTAATATATCAGGAACAATATGATCACGTCCTTTACTGTGAATTATTTCAAAATCATATAGTTGTAACCGAATACTCCAACGGGCTAATCTACCTGAGGGATCTTTAAGGTTGTGTAACCATTTTAAAGAATGGTGGTCGGTAATTACTGTAAAGTGTGAACCTTCTACATAAGGGCGTAATTTTTCAATTAACCACAGTACTGACAAACATTCGCGTTCGGTAGTTGTAAAATTTCTTTCGGCTTTTGTTAACGAACGACTTAAAAAACCAAACTACTTTTTCAATACCATTTTTATCTACTTGCGTTAGGACAGAACCCAGGCCGTAACTACTTGCATCGCATTGTATAGTAAATTGCAGATCTAAGTCAGGGGCAGCAAGAATAGGAGCAGAGATTAAATTCTCTTTTATGGTATCAAGTGCTATAGTACAATTATTATTCCACTCAAATTTTAATTTAGTCCTGCGTAATAAATCTGTTAAGGGTGCAATAATGGTAGCAAAGTGTTTTATAAAGCGTCTGTACCACGAAGCCATCCCAATAATTCGCCGAACTTGTGATACCGATGTAGCATTACCAATTTGTACAATTGCTTCTACTCTTTGAGGGTCTACGTTGTAATGATAAATCTTTTTTTAAAGGCAATGTCATTTTTATTTCTTTGCCCATTAAAAAAATCAAACAGTCCCTAACAGAGGCAACAGTGCTAACTTGCCCTGATTTTACGAAGCCTTTCTTCCTACAAACTGATGCATCTGACCAAGGCCTGGGGGTAGCCTTAGTCCAAAGAGACGGTGAACAAGAAAACGTTATTGCCTATGCGAGCAGAGCACTTAATAAGGCCGAAAGAAATTACTCCACCACCGAATAAGAGTGCGTAGCCATCGTCTGTGGACTGCAGAAAATGCGACACTATCTCGAAGGCTACCACTTTACCATAATTACAGATCACCAGTCCCTTCGCTGGTTGTATGCCATCCGCAGTCCCTCCGGACGTTTGGCCCGTTGGTTCATTTTTCTGCACCAATTCGATTATGATTTAATATACCGTCCAGGCCCGATGAACAAACTAGCCGATTTGTTATCCCGTCATCCCGTCAATCCCGCCCCGGAGGAAACAGATGCAACACTTCTACTTCTCGAATCGCCAAAGGAATGGTATACCCACCAACTAACAGAAGTACAGTCCCACCCCGAACGCTACCCTAATTACGACTTTAGAGACAACGTCCTATATCGACACTATTGGGACAACACGGATTTGAAGGAACCTGAAATGACCGATCCTTGGAAACGATGCCTGCCAGAAAACATGAGACAACCTGTCCTAAAGGAACACCATGATACCCCCATGGCTGAACACCTGGGAATATCAAAAACCATCGTCCGAATCGCTGAACGATACTATTGGCCTGGAATGAACCGTGATATTGCGAGATATGTAAGGTGTGCAATTTGCCAGCAGTATAAACCATCCCAGCAACAGATTCCGGGAAAAATTGGAAAAACTAGAATTTTCCAACCCTGGGAACTAGTAAGCGTAGACTTGATGGGCCCGCTCCCACGCTCCAAGAAAGGGAACCGATATCTCCTAGTATGCCAAGATAAATTTTCTAAGTGGATTGAGGCCACACCGATACGTCAGGCTACCGCTACCGTAGTAACTGAACAATTTAACAAAGCCGTATTATCCCGTTTCGGATGTCCTAAAATGGTGACATGCGATAATGGGTCACAATTTAACAGTAGGCTGTTTAAGGAATTTTGCTCGGACCGAAAAATTAATATTCGATTCATTCCCCCTTATACTCCACAGGCAAACTCTGTAGAAAGAACAAACCGCACACCTAAAACCATTATTGCTCAGTTCTGTGAGGACAAACAAAACGAATGGGACAAGTTGGTACCGGAATTCATATTTGCAGTAAACACCGCACGGCAGGAGTCAACAGGATTTACCCCGGCCTTCCTCAACTTTGGACGCGAGCTTGGGATACCAGAGATCTTCTGCACTAATTCCGATATGATGGCTACCCCCACCGACGACCCACCTGATATGTCGCGAACACAGGAACAGTTAAAGAAATTGAGAGAAGTGCATGAATTAGTCAGACTGCAACTGTCAAAAGCCTTCACCACTCAAAGCCGATCTTATAACCTTCGTCGTAGGGATTGGCGCTACAATTTGGGAGACAAGGTCATGAGAGTAGAACGAGTGTTATCCTCAGCCATCAAGAATTTCACAGCAAATTAGCCCCCAAGTTTTCGAGACCCTTCACTGTGCATCGAATACATTCTCCGCGGGTGTACGATCTTAAAGACCCGTCTGGACAAATTTTCAAAAGAATTCATATTAAAGATCTTAAGCCCGCCTAGGAATACTAATACTGATATTTGTTTTTTATAGAAAGCGTCACTATGCATTCGGAAACCACCAGTCCGTTCGAAATCATTTCGACGTCGCCATCAATGCCCCGCACTCCGGGACATGATATGCCGGAGTTGTACTTTTCCCCGAATAAGAAGCTTATGCCACCTCCTCGATTGGTGACAGCTCGGCCTAACACGGATAGCATGAGCCCAGTGCTGGATCTCGATACATCTCCCCTCTTTTCCCCCGAGACACCTTCTCCGAAGAATCGGATCTCCCTGCATTACAGGCCAAGTTCCGAGAACTCTTTGGTGACAGCCCCACCTCCTCCGAAATGGGTCAACCGCTGTCAGGAGTCACCTGTCTGGATTCCGGACCCATCTCCTTGGAAGTCATCTCTGTGGTGGCAACCCCACCAGAAAGCATAACAGTAGATGCGGCTCCTGCCTCATTTGAGGTTGGAACAATCCCTCTGCCCCACCCACCGCCAACCTTAAGTCCGGGTACCCTCCGCTCCTTCCGTCCACCGGGTCACCGACCAACGCGCCGTTTACGCTGGCGAGTACAGTTACCGGATGGCACGTTCAAGTGGGTAACCAATCCAGCGACTAGCTAGCTATAGTAGGGATAGCGTATCCCGATACTGAATCATTTTCATTTTTTTAAATAAAAGTTCCCCGAAGTAAGAGGGGTGTAATGATAAATCTTTTTTTAAAGGCAATATCATTTTTATTTCTTTGTCCAATCAGATTTATCAATTTCAGAGTTTACTTGATTTCATTTATTTTAAGAACTTTTATCATTGTTTATACTTGGTATAAACTATTACTAGATTTATCATTATTGTGTTAACATTAGATTTTTGGGAATTTATAAAATACCGATAAACTTATTTTTATATAAACTATTGCTCGCTGATTTCGCCCTATCGTATATTTGTTTAGAAAACTTTGGCTGGCTTTACCCTCTTTTATGTTAATATTTATTTTTAAATATTAATTTTAAAGTTTATTTGAATGTACGGAAAATGATATTATTTATTATGTAATGGCAAACTATGATAACGCTACCTATAAATTCGAAACTAAAAACCCGTAAGAAGCAGAGAGGTCTCTACCAGCGTTCCCTCTACAAGAATATACTGGGTGAGTTGTCCCGCAGTAACATGAATTTGTTTATTCTTAGTACATACCTGCGGCATTTATGCAATGCAGATATGACATATCATATGACATGACATATTTATTAAAATATCCTCTGGCGGAGCAGGAGTGCTGTACTTTCCGTTATTTCCTTTTTAATTTATTAATATTCTTGTACGATGCTACTGGCGAACATATAGTCTGGACATCACTGTTTAAAATTTAAGATTTTTAGAATTGTAACCGTTAGGCTGCTCTCATTATTATTAAATTCTCAAGGCTGATTCATTCTTTAAATAAAGGTAAAAATTTGAAAACTTGAGACATTCTTTTACTGAGGTCTGCTCAATGAATTTCCTGGTTATACGCTGCAGCTACCTGAAGAGGAGATCACCTCGTTAATAAATCTGGCGCCCGAGCTTTCCGTGATCCATTCATTAACAATTAAGAAAGTAAGAAGCGTCATAACGTGAATACCTCTTTTATTTACAACAAAACCTAAGTATACCAATTCATCCCAGCAAAAAGGACATTTATCTCTATTTATTGTTAATCCTGCTTTCCGTAACCGTGAAAATAATTCAGCTAAAATATTTTTATGTTCTTTTTACGATTTAGTAACAACCATAATATCGTCAAGATACACAAAAACATAAGATTGGAGATCATAGCCTAAAACTTCTTCTATCATTATTTGAAATGTTGCGGGCCCATTGTGCAATCCAAATGGCATTGGAATGAATTAATGGAGGCCTCTATTGGGGACTGTAAAAGCAGTATACTTAATTGAGTCCTCCGCTACCGGAACTTGCCAATATGCATTTTTAATATCGATGCACTGAAATATTTCGCGTTTTTTAATTTATCTAATGCGTTACTACGGTAAGGCAATGGATAGCTATATTTTTCTGTTAGTTTAGTAAGTTTTCTAAAATCTACGCAGAAACGGTATGAATTGTCTTTTTTCTTAACCATCAAGATCGGTGATGACCACGGGCTATTAGATTTTCCGGATAACACCTAACTCTAAAGCCTGTATTAGACGGTAAATTTTTGGTGCAAGAATTTGGTACAAGATGTTGATACAAGTTTCTTTTTACCGTGTAATACACAAATTTTGTGATGATTCAGTTTGTACAAGAATATGTTACAGAAATATAGGACCTGCTCTATTCCTATAACAATAATTTCATGCGAGCTTGCGCAGTGCCAATTTCTCAATCTATTGATGTTAGCCAAGCATTTTGTATGATATTCATTTTATTGCATAAACGTTTGGTAAATATTACCTATTTATTATTATGTCGTGGACACACAATAAAATAACAATTTTAATTGCGAAGATTGAAATGTACCCCGTCTTATATAATATAAAAGACAAATGTTATCACAAAAAGAATAAACGAAACATTGCCTTGGAAGCAATTGGGAACATTCTCAACAAGGACAGTTCGGAGGTCCAAAAGAAATGGAATGGCCTTCGAAATACTTACGCTGCAAAGAGGAGGAAGAAATTGGAGTCGTATAAAAGTGGGGCAGGTCAAGAAGATGTAAGATAACTAATTCTATCTCTACTTATGTAATAACCATTTAATTTATCTTTTAAGATATATGTTCCCAAGTTGCGGTATTATGAAATGATGGGCTTTATAGATGACCATTTAACCACAAAAAAGTCCCAATCTTCTTATGAAATACCCTTGCGTATGGAGTGCGAAAGCGACAATAGCGAAGGGCCATATTCGGTCGAATATGATGGAAGTCTGGTGTCTTCTCCAGAAATTACATTAGAGTGTCGTGTACCTACACCTATTCGCAAAAGTCGAAAAAGAGAGAACGATGTCACTGAAAAGACCAGTAAAGCTCTGGATAGGATTGTCAATGTAATAAGCAATGCGAAGAAATCGAACGAAGCCATGTGTGAAGATGACTTATATGGCAAATATATAGCCAAAAGGTTAGCAAAATTTGACAGAAGAGCCAATATTCTGCTGAAGCAGCAGATTGAAAATCTGTTTTTTTTACGCGGAAATGCGACAACTAAACGATATCAAATAATAGAGTTGAGTTAAATTAAAATTCCAATTTATTTAATTTAGCTATAATAGATTACTTTTATTTTCTTATGATTAAACAATAAAATGTAATTATAAATTAAACATTAAGTAACTAATTTAAACACTGATCTTGCCAAGATACCGCACCCTCATTAATAAAATATTTCATGAATTGTTCCCTTATATCAAAAGCTTCTTGTGGTGTTCTGTTTGCACCTTGATGTTGACCAATGCTAGGTATAGTCTTCCAGTCATTTTCAAGTTCAATATATTTAGGATTTTTACTCACAAGAAAGTTGTGCAAAACACAACATGCAAGTGTTATTGTTTCCACTTTGTCGGGACTTAGATTAATCGTACTTAGTAATACGCGAAATCTATTGGCGAGAATACCAAACGCATTCTCAACAACTCTGCGGGCCCTCGATAGTCTATAATTATAAATTCTTTTTTCATTTGTTAAACCCCGCTGTCTGAACGGTTTCATGATCCTTTTAATTAGAGGAAAAGCATCATCAGCTACCAAAGGGAGTAGAGTATTGATGCCTGGTAAAGATTGCTCCGCTGGGAAATTCAAAATTTCCTTTTCCATTGCCTTTTTGAAACTAGAATTTCTAAAAACACCACCATCGCTAATCCTTCCATTCACGCCCACATCGACGTAAATAAATTTATAGTTAGCATCTGCGATTCCTAACAATACTATACTGTGAGCTCCTTTGTAATTAAAATAGTAGGAAACGGAGCTCCTGTCCTGTCAATTGCGCCTAAGCAGAGTGGAAAATTCCATAAACTGTTGAAACCTACGGCTATTTCTTGCCATGCTTCTTCAGTTGATGGCAACTGCAAATATATTAAGCGATGCACGAAAAGTAAGACAAATGCAAGAAGAGTCATGATTTTTCCAATACCTTCAAATAAGATTTCCTCAGGTTTTCGTAAATTATTTTGCACACCTCCGGAATTATAATACTGATGGTACTTTCGTGAATTCGTGTAGCAAACATTAACGACCGGTGGGATTCTCCAGTAGCCAAAAAACGAAGAGTTACTGCTAGTCTAAAAATAATGAATAATGAATGCATGAAACAAAAAAAGCAACACCAATCTAATTGTACCTTTGTTCGGATGAAATGCTTTCACGCATATTTGTGTTCAACTTCCTAATGTCTATATTAATTCTAGACGAAACCTCATCAAATTAATCACTGCACATCCTCATAAACTATTTGTATGCAGTAGGATCTTCATGCCTCAGTTCATTTGTTACCATATTTAACACACCTCTACCTTGTTGTCTGGCAAGCAGCCATTTTTCGGACCAAATTCGTCGTCTTCTTTTTTTCTTTTTAATTTCACTAGTCAATAAGGCGATAACAGATACTGCAGCAGCCGAAAGCATAATCGTATTTTGATCCATTATCAACACAATAATCAAAACCAAAACATGAACAAACATGAACCAAAACAATTTGTACTAGAATTGCTAACCCTTCTGTTCTAATGACAACTTAAGGAATATTAATAACTAAAATTTGTACTAGTATAACAACTACTGCGCAAAATCGCATAAGATATTTTTGTCATTTTTGTTACCGTGTAATACAAAACAAATCTGCATACCATTTTAACTACAACGAATTTTTTTGTATCAACTTCTTGTACCAAATTCTTATACCAACATTTTACCGTCTAAAACAGGCTTAACATTTTTGATAGTTCCTTGTCAATATGATTTTGCATCGCGGGTGAAACAGGGTAGTATCTACTTTTTATAGGTTCAGATGAAGTAACTATTTTGTGTTATATATCATTTACGCATCCTAAAATAGGTAAATCCGTTGAAAAATATTGATTAACTAAGTTATCTATTTGCAATTGTTCCTTCTGATTCGAACCAATGTTCTCAATTGATTCTATAACATGCATTTCCTCGTCAATATCAGATGACCATACGTTCGATCTTAAATTCGGTACAAGGCCCATTTTTTTCTAAAATACACAAAATCAAAACACTCCAAAATTTGGAAATGTTTTCAAACCAAATAAAAGCTTTCAACCACAAAAAGTAACACCCATGTCCATGTCAACTAGGAACACATTTGTCCCTTATACGACAAACAAACAACCTCCATTTCAAAATTACCAACCCCGTCCGAATTGGACCAATGAAGAATTGTTTAACGCAGAACTAGATCCTGACGAGACAAATCCCGAAACTGACTATAACCCTGAAGATGACAATAACGAACAGTATTATACTATAGAAACCGAAGAGGCTGAAAAGCATTTTTTTAGAATAATTAGCATCGGAAATAATATAGAACTACTAACGCTTGATAGCAACTCATCGCAGTTACCGCTTAAAAAAATTGTATTAAAATGCTCGATACGGGATCAACAAAATCGTTCATTAATCCTAAAATTGCGTACAAGTATTTTTCTAAACTAATAAAAAATGACCCTTTTACGATATCTACAGCACATGGTACAACTAGAATTTTTTTTTGCATTTGTATAAACGCACCGTCAATATTCAAATCAGAAAATTTATATAACAAATTTTATTTATCTCAATTCCACAAATATTTTGATTGTTTGATAGGAATTGATAATTTAGAATTATTGAACGCAAAAATTAATTTAGTCACTAAAGAATTGGAATTACAAAATACAACAATTAAATTAGAGTTAAAAATTCTAAACGATTACAATAATTTTATTATAATTGCACCTAACGACGAATAGAAAATTAAATTATATGTTTCAAATATAAAAAAAACCGGTACTGTATTATTACCAGAACAAGAAATTTCCCAATTAAAAATACCTGACTTTAATTCAAGTTAAAGAATACATAGCATATGAACTCTACGAAATAATTCTAATAAGTCTATACCGATTGATTTCCCAATTTCAATTAAAACTATTCAAATAACTGTATTATACCAAACATTAATAGTTAAAGAGTCCGCAATCCTAAAGATTGGTTGGAAACAGCACGCCATGCCGATCTATCCTGAGCTAATCCCTTCATCTCCCTATAGCTATTCATCTCAACGTCTTCAACTATCTGACTCACATACTCCAATCTAGGCCTACCTACCCCTCTCTTTCCCTCCACTCTACCTTCTATGATCAATTGCATAATCCCCCCATGCCTAAGAATATGCCCTACTAATCTGTCTCTCCTACGCTGTAACACTCTCCAGATACTTCTCTTCTCCCCTACTAACTCTAGTACAGCTTCATTTGTTACTTTATCTTCCCAACCAATCCTCATCATCCTCCTATAACACCACATTTCAAGTGCTTCTAATCTACGCTTCTCTTCCTTTCCTATAGTCCACGCCTCACACCCGTACAGTGCTACACTCCAAACATATACCTTCAGTAATCTTTTTCTAATACCCAAGTCAATATTTGATCTTAAAATCTGTTCTTTTTCTACGAATGCCTTCCTACCCTGTGCTATCCTACACTTTATATCTACCTTGCTTCGATTATCTTTTGTGATTCTACTGCCTAAATAACAAAAATCTGACACTTCTTCGATTCTATTATCTCCTATCCTTATAATCTATACCCGTTTCTTTTAAAATTCTAAACATTATGTCCCAATCTACATTATCAAATGCCTTTTCTAAGTCTACAAAAGCTATGCAAGTTACCTTTCCTACCCTATTTCTTTTTTCTACTACCGTTCTTAGTGCTAGAATCGCCTCTCTCGTCCCTCTGTTTTTCCTAAAACCAAACTGATCTTCTCCTAGCCTTTCCTCTACTTTATTTTCTAATCTCCTACAAATAATCTTTAACAATATCTTCGATGCATGTGATAGTAGGCTAATGGTCCTATAGTTCTCACACAAATTAGAAAATACAAATAAAAATAAATTTGACTAATCAAAAATTAGTTTAACTCATTGTAATTCTGAAGAAAGATCAGCTTTGGTTAAGTTGCTAAAATCATATTCAGATATTTTTCATTTTGAGGATAATCCATTGACATTCACAAATAACACCAAACATAAAATCAAATTGCAAAATGACACCCCTATTTATACAAAAACTTACAGATATCTCTATGTACACAAAGACGAAGTACAGAGACAAATTTCTAACATGCTAGAACAAGGAATAATTAGACCTTCTCAGTCGGCCTGGTCCGCACCAATCTGGATAGTTCCGAAGAAGCTCGACGCTTCGGGAAAGCGTAAGTGGAGATAGTTATTGATTATCAGAAGCTCAACGATCAAACCATCGCCGATAGATATCCTATACCAAATATAAGCGATATTCTCGACAAGCTAGGTCGTAGTCAATATTTTTCAACTATTGACCTCGCATCTGGATTTCATCAGATCAAGGTCAGTCCGGAAGACATACCATACACTGCATTTTCAGTAGAGAACGGGCATTACGAATTCGTGCGTATGCCCTACAGTCTCAAAAATGGCCATAGTACATTCTAACGTGTCATGGATGTTTTACGCGGAATCAATAACCAATCATGTATCGTCTACTTAGACGACATCATTATATTTTCCACCTCCCTTCAGCAACATATTGAAAGACTAACTATTGTTTTTGACCGCTTGCGAAAGTACAATCTGAAAATTCAACCCAATAAGAGTGATTTTCTACAAAAAGAAGTTCAATACTTAGAACACGTAATCACACCCGAAGGTATTAAACCTAACAGAGATAAAATTAAAGCAATAACCAAATACCCTATTCCAAATACGACAAAACAATTGAAAGGATTTTTAGGATTACTAGGATATTATCGTAAATTTATCCAAAACTTTGCCAAAATTACCAAACCACCGACACTCCGTTTAAAGAAAAATAAAGAAATTAAGATCACTGACTCAGACTACGTCAAATGTTTCGAACTTTGTAAAACTCTTTTAACAAATTCACCCATTTTACAGTACCCTAATTTCAATCTACCATTCTTACTAACCACCGACGGCAGCAATTATGCTATCGGCGCCGTACTTTCACGAGGACCTATTGGATCTGAGTTTCCAATTGCGTACGCTTCACGAACATTAAACGAACACAAGATCAACTACTCTACTATTCATAAAGAAATGCTTGCAATTATTTGGGCTACCGAATACCTTCGACCTTACTTATACGGACGCACATTTACTATTGTAACAGACCAAATGCCCCTAACTTGGCTTACCTCAAAGAACCAAATTCTAGAGTCTTAAGATGGCGATTAAAACTCGAAGAGTTCGACTACACCATAATTCACAAAAAGGGTAAACTCAAAAATGCAGACGCTTTATCACGTATTCCAAATTTAAATGTTGCCACAACTTCTAAAGATGATTTAACTAACCACCCTCTTTTGAAATACATGGAAAACTTCAATAGACAATTATCCGGAAATAATGATGACACAAATTCAATAACCGTAGAACCCCCCCGATATATCTGACCAAAATTTAGATGATGAAGACATACAGACAATACATACTAGTGCAGAAGATGCTGTATGTACAATCGCTTTATCCTTTGAATTTTTGTAAAAATTAAATTGAATTCATTTTAGTAAAAACAACCCAGCTGATACAAAATTAATAAAATTATTCAGAAACCCAATACAACGCTTCATTTTTTAAATTATCACTACGGTGTTAAATTATAATATAGAATATCACCCAAATACCGTAACAAGCATTAAGTAGCTACATGTACATTTCAAGCGCTATGCGCCCATCTTCAGTAGCACAAGGAAAAACTAAATAAAATACCTCTGTCACGAATCGTGATTGATATACTATCATATTGACAGAGGTATTGTTGGTGATTATATATATCAGCCCTGGCCGTCGCTCTGCCGTGCGGTACAAATCCGCAAAAATATTTAGCATCCGACGACGATTTTGGCTATGTTAAGGGACTTCTTCGATTTGTCTCCTGCACTTCACGTGGTTAGCGTTTTTCCCTGCAATTTGGGAACGTGTATCGTTACAAAAGTTTTAGTTTCGTTGTATAGTTTTAGTATCCCTCACCACTGCAAATATTCCTGAGCCAAAAGTTACAACTTTATTATTGATAATTTCAAAAAATTGTCGCTAGTGATTTTACGAAGGTGAATAATCATTTAATATTGAATAATTTAAATTACTCTGCAAATAATGACAATATATACATAGACATTGCAAGTCCTTATAAAAGAATCAGTGGGGAATCACTTTCCACAAATTTCATAGGCCAGGAAGTGCTGCACTCTGATGGTGATATATAGATTGTGGTTGTGTTGAAATATTTGATATCTAGAATAATCCTGCTTGAATGCATATATTATATAATCTAGTTGATTCAAACACCACAGCGGGACATGCGCCCCTAGCCTTTCTTTCGTTTTTCAAACCGATAGGTCGGTGACGAGTTCCGCTAATGAATATAAAATTGAATTATTTGTATTTCCAGATTATTTTCAGCCGCCGGCAATCAACGCATAGTTGTCATATATTACATGTTTGGTACAGATTTGAAGAATTATGTTCAATCCATGTATACGACGATTCTGTTATATAATTCACTATTTATGAATTGAAATATTAATATTAAATGAAACATGGAAGTAGGTAACTTCGAAAATAAGTCAGACAGTGTGGAATTCCATTAATCAGAAGACATAAAAAGCGACAATAACTTAAACGCTCCATCTGGTGCAGATTTTAATGTCTACTTCTCAATGCAAGCTGGTAAATTACTGCGAATATTTCCAAAATACGTGTCAGCTTACTCAACATTGTTTGCCGACGATAAAACTGGCAACATAAAGATGAATTGTGTCATCAACTGAATAAACAATTGTGAGACACTGGAAAATCCTTGGCAAAGAACAAAATGTTACTAAGCATGAACCAAATAGCCACAATTGACTATGAAATGAATGGGTGAAGTATAGCGGGAGTAGATGAAAAATATGTCCACTAAACAAATACTAACCGATCCCGACAAAGTGCAAGCCATTCCTACAGCACCCGCCATGTAGCCAATGGGACAAGTACAACAGATGCCCAGACAATTGGAAGGCAATAGAATGAATACTTTTCCTAAGTGCATTCAAAATCCGACCGAGCAGCAGCAGCAGTGTGAGTCCGAATGCGAGCGATACTACAACACAACGCATAACGGAAACCACAAGCGATTTAAGCGACGAATCTACCACCATACCAAATGCTATATTTATCAAACATATAAAACGCTTGCAAAAGCGCCACGGGATATCCCCGATAAAATCAAAAAGCAAAACACACCAAAAACTAACAACAAAGATGTTTAAAAACATCCACAATTCAATCCCACTGAGCAACCGATTCGGCATACTCATCGAAAATGAAGAAACCGAAACAACAGAACCGGAAACAACTTACAACCAAGCACCAAACCAAATGGAGTGCGACAACAATAAAATCCCGATACCATCCACTAGTACAGCCACAACACCCAAACACGACAACGCCAAAACACAAAAGCCACCACCAATCATAATAACATCAAAATTCGCGGAAATAACCATGTTTCACAAAGAACTAAAAAACGTGCTCCAAAACTCAAAATACCGAGTACAATACAACAACAATCAAAACACCAAAGTATACACTGACGACATGGCATCGTACAACAAATTAAAGGACAACCTACTGAACGCGAACATCCAATATTATACATTCACTCCCAAGCAAGACAAAACTTACAAACTAGTAATAAAAGCTGGAGCAGTCCTAAGCGCCGACGAACTGAAAATACAACTAGAAAACAATAACATCGAAATCAAACATTGTGTGAAACTAACATCCACTAAAACAGGAAGATCAAACTCATACCTAGTGCACACCAACAACAAAGAAGAATGCAACAAACTAAAAAACATTAAGGAAATTGATCACATAAAAACCAAATGGGAATACTACATAAAAAGAGACAAAATCACTCAATGCCACAGATGCCAAGAATACGGACACGGATCAAGCAACTGCAACAAAAAACCAAAATGCATCAAATGCGCTCAAAACCACAGACCATCCGACTGCACCATCCAAGAAAGAACGGAAGAAAATAGAGCCAAGCTGAAATGCAGTAACTGCAGCGGACAACACACAGCCAACTACAAGAACTGCCCAGCATACCTAGCGTACCAGCAGAAAACGGAAACAAATAGCGTAAGAACAAAACAACATACTAACACATACAAACAAACATCACCGAACCTAACATACGCTAGAGCACTAACACCATACACTACCAATAACAACACAAATCAAACAAACTACCCCACCAATGAAATCCCCACATCCCACAATACCACACCACTAAACACTACCGCAAATCTTATCAAAGAAGCAAAAGAACTAAACAATCTATACGATATAAACAAACTTACAAACATCATAATAGAATTAAAAATAGGACTGAGTCAATGCAAATCCACACTGGACCAAGTCCAACTAATATTGAAAATAGCAAACAAATATGACAATTAAACCAAACAAGAAAACAGACCTAAAAATACTAACATGGAATGCACAAGGCATCCAAAACAAATCTAACGAACTTGAATTACTAATCAACGAAATGGATATTGATTTAGCTCTAATCCAAGAATCAAAAACAAATAAGAAAAACCCACCAAAAAATAAAAATAAAAAACTACAAAACACTCAACAAACCAAACAACCAAACACACGGACTAGTCATGTACATCAAAAACAACATACAATTCGTTGAAACAGATATAACTAATAACAATAACATCCAATACATTACCGTAAATAACCTAGCCATACTAAACATATACAAACCACCCAACACAACGATAGATACACAAGAACTCAATCAACTACTTAGCTCAAAAACCAGATCAATAATAGCTGGAGATTACAACTGCAAGCACACAGACTGGAACAATACGTACAACAACAGTGACGGCGTAAAACTAAACTAATAAAAAAAAAAAAAAAAACCCCACAACCAACCAACACTAAAATCTAATACTATTAACACTAACAACCACACATGGGTTTTTACCACTCATTTTCGCCCGATAAAACTCCTAAAACAACAAACCCCAAACCAAAATCACTACAACCAACAAACAAACAAAAACTAACCCAAATTTAGTGAATACATTTAAGTATAGGTATAAATTCTAATTTTAAGTATCTTAAGCATTTATATACATAATTACTGTAAGCGCATTGCGCAGGAACTAGTAATTAATTAGTATAAGAAAAATGCAACAAAATATCAGAGAAAATAAAGAGAGTTTTAAAAAAAAATAAAAAAAATCCGACCTATAACACTGATGAGTCTGACCTAGAAGTCCGACGAAACAAATTTTACTATTGTATAATAAATTAAATTACATGACTTGTACAACACAGTATGTAAATAAATTCAATGTTTAAATGTAGGAAGGAGATGCAAGTTCAAATTATTTAACAGATTTTATGTTAATTTTTATTTGAATCAATAGTATAATTACGATTATCAATCTTAGACACGGGAGTATCGTGGTATTTATTGCAGAAGGAAAGGGATGTAGACATAAATTAGACTAGGTAAGTTAGATAGTGAATTATGCAGGACGTTGGGATGAATAACTAGGCAAATGAGAAAATTAGCCCTGCATCGCAGAAAGTAGTTTCCATCAAACATCTTTTATTAATAGCTTATGTGTACAGACGTGTTCAATTTTCGTAGATTCAAATGGGAATACATATATATTTATTTGATCAGAACCAGAATATCCGCTAACTCTTTCAGGTCGTTCCAGTACACTAAGGTATTTGACAACTTTCCAAACAATGGGCCTGAGGAATCAGTAATCAACAAGTCAAAGTTGTAAAAATGGAGCAGTTCAGAAAATAATGTTTGTATTTAATTTATTACCTACTTTCATTTGTACAAAATAATTCGTTAACATCCATATGATCCTTTCTAGTTGCATGTTTACGTAAATAAAGAATTTTCATTAAAACTGATATCCATGGGCTTCGACTCGTATTGTACAAAGCGCTTCGGATAATATTATTTTTAATTATTACCCAAGACAGAACTGCAGTTCACCATCCATTGTATTTTTATTGGGATTTTATCTATTTGATACATTTTTTTCGGCTTGTGTGGGAAGATATCGACACATGAAAATCAACCGCTTAAAGTTGAATCGTTTTCGTTTTCTAAAAGGACTTGCAATATACAATGTGCATACTAACTAGATGTGCATTTCAAAGGCTATGCCCCATCTTTAGTAGCGCAAGATAAAAATAAAATAAAATACCTGTTACGAATCGTGATTGCTATAAAATAATATAATTGCTAATTAATATTATGTTAAGGTATTTGGGTGATATTCTATACGATTATTTAACACCGTAGTGACAGTTCTTCAAAAGTAAATGTTAATATTTGAAGAATTTAATAATTTAATAAAATTTAATTTAATAAAATAATTTCAGCTCGGTGCCACAAATCAAAGAAGATGATGAAATATTTTGGGGAAAGTAATATTACTTGCCTTGACTGGCCTGGGAATTCACCAGATTTACATCCCATAGAAAATCTGTGGGCTATTTGCAAGGCTAGACTTCGAAAAATGGACTGCACAATAGAAAATCTGATGATAGAAGCAGTCATTGGAGTGTGGTTTCGGGACGAGCTGTTACTGGAAAATTGCAAGAAATTGGTCGATTCTATGCCAAATCGAATTCGACAAGTAATTAAAGCTAAACGGGGACACACTTCCTACTAAAATAAGTACTTATGTGTATGGAATTACTTATTTCTAAAATGAGTAGTTCGCCTGTATCAACTGTACGAAGTGCATGTGCCACAGCGACCATCCATAGTGTAAAGCGCGAGACCAATCCCGGCTAGTCGAAAGTTCAAGTTTTGGTGCGTGTAACGAAAAGTTCAGTTTTCGGTCCGCGTACCAACCCAACTGAAGCAGCAAAACCACCTATCTCACCAGTGAGTAGAGATATACAAACATGGACGAACCCGACGGAGAGGGGACATTCATCCCCCCACCGGCCAGAAAGAGACGAAAGAGAGTGTCGACCCCGACACTGGACCCAACCACCACAACGACCACGGCAAACAGGTACGAAGCTTTGTCTTCCTCCGAAGACGAGGAGAACGAAGCGGACACCGAAACACAACCACCACAAAACACCACCACACGACACCACATCCCACCCATATTTGTCTACACCAACAAGACTGTATGGCTCCTTACCAACATAAAACACTGCACCAAAACCGATCCCATCATAAAACACAACCTAGACCACCTTACCATCAAACCCCACGACATACACGACGCCATGGCCATAAAGAGCTTCCTCAAGGCCGAGGAAGTAGAACACTTTTCATACTCCCGAAGCATCGACAGACCAGCCAAACTGATCATAAAACCAATCCCACACGACATCTCCATTGCCGATATTAAAACCGGCCTCACCCACGCAAAACTTCCATTCCTATCCGCCTCCCGCGTCAAATCCAACAAAGCCGACACCACGTGTATACTCCTTACAATCCACAAGGAATTCCATCAACAAGCCATGGGACTCAAACGTCTCTGTGGCCTTGTTGTAAAAACAGAGCCATTCCGTAACAACTCCGTACCACAGTGCCACAATTGCCAAGCTTTTGGGCACTCATCCCACACATGCAACCTAAAACCCAACTGCATGAAATGTGCAGGAAAACACAACACGAAAACATGTACCAAACCCAAAGACACACCGGCCAAATGCGTAAAATGCAGTGAGGCCCATCCTGCCCTATACAAAGGGTGCCCAGCACTCAAACAATACACCACCAACAGGCAAAAATACCTGTCCGCAAACACCACATCCAACACAAACCAAACCCACAACACAAAAACAACAAATCCAACATATCGCCTACATCAACAAACAAACACTAAACAAGCCACAAACCAACACACAACAAACATACGCAAACGTACTAAGAAACGAAAACATACCAACCTCAACAGAAACAACACCACCACCACAAACAGAACCCGCCACACAACCACCCCAATCCGACAACCCACTACACGAAATAATGTTACTATTCAAAACATTAAACCTATCCAAAATCACTAACACACTAAAACACATCAACCAACTACTAAAAACAAAAACCAACACCATAGATAAAATTTTCACCATCGTTGAAGCCGTCATAGAACTCTTCAACTAATGACACAAACACTGAACATCATTACATACAATGCCGACGGCATAATCCGACAAAAACACGAACTAATACATTACATACAGCACCACCACATCAAATCTGCAATCACACGGTCGTGACAACATTTTTATAAACTTTTCTACAGGTAACTATGTAACTATTCCTGTAGATACCAAAATATCTGACCATATTGGTCAATGCATTATTTTATCAGATATATACAAGAATGTTAATTCAAATCAAGAAATCAAATCAATAAGGCCCATAAATCAAGTTGGATTATACTCTTTCTTTATGAATGTTTCTAACAGTTGTACAATGTTCTTAGGTAACAATAATTTAAGTTTTACGACCAAGTTTACGCACTATTTTAACATTATTTGTAATGCATATCTAATATCTTTTCCTACTCGTACTTTTAAATTACGTAAACGTGATGATGGAGTGAAGTGGTTCCATGAAGGTTTAAGGAAACTTAGAAACGAGCACGCTTTAGCTTGCGAACTTTACCAAATTTATAAATGTAATGAATTACTTGTTTTGAAAAGAACTCTGAGAGTTAAGTACAGGGAAGAAATTAGAAATGCAAACATCGAGGCAAACAATAATTTTATCTCGAAGGCAAGCAATCCTATCAAATCAATGTGGAAAGTAATTAACTCTCACAGGTCTATTAGCGACTCGAGTGCTGTGTCAGTTATTGATCCAAATGTATTTAACAAATATTTTGCAAATATTAGTGATCCTCCCACAACTGCTTCCACTAATAATGATGATGATAATCAGTTATCTCAATCATGTGATGCAATTAAAATATGTAATGTTCCAGTTCCGGATGGAAACATGTTCAAATTTCTGAATGTGTCACAAGTTGAAACTAGAGATATTTTGAAATTGCTAAAAAATAGCAATGCAAGAGATTCGTATGGAATGTGCTCGATAGTCAACTCGACAGCAAGTGATTTTCTGCTGGCGTATTCAACTGTTTCAACAATCTTGAGGGATAAAGATAAAATAAAAGACTCAATAAAAGCATCAAGAGGCAATGCCATAACTAGGCAACTAAAAGGCTTGATTCCTGAAATGGAAAAGGTATTGGCGATTTGGTTTGATGACCAGATACAAAAAATAATGCCAATAAAGCTGTTAATAATCCATACCAAAGCACGTAGTATTTTTGAGACTTTAAAGGAAGGCGAAGGCGGTCAATCTACGGAAACATTTGCAGCTAGTCATGGATGGTTCCAACGGTTTCGTAGAAGATTCAATTTGCATAATTGTCCGGCAAGCGCGCGACGAAGAAGCAAAAAAAAGTAGATGAATTCGATGAAATTATTGTGAAACGAGTCTGCTTTCACAATAATTTCAAGATCTACAGCACTTCTCTATACCAGCGAAAAATGCCTTAGTGCTGTTTTTTTTTTAATATATAATATATATTTAACTTTAGTCTTTATACTTCTATAAGTTTTGTTATCTAAGGAAAACTTTTGAATAATAATTTTAAAAAAAAATAGTTCAGTTAACATTTGTACTCAAATATACGCGGCCACACTGCCCGATAATAAGCATAGCGACCAAACCTTTAAGTACATATAATTAATCGCGCCTGCCTGACCCCCTCGCCCTGCCGACCCGTTACCGAACAGAAGAGGTAGCACAACGAGTAATAACACTATGAACCGTGTCAATATCATCATCGGTAATCTTGCCGTTGATTATGGACCAGATTTTTCGCTATTGATAACAAATTCTCGTTTTCTTTCTTAGGAATTCCTCGCAATACCAAATTGTTCCTTCAACTATAATTTTCGATACTGTGAATGTATTCCGTTGTTCAAGTGTCTTTGGCTTCAAAGCTATTTTTTAACAAGGACAAAAGTAACGGTTTCCTTTTGAAAATCCGTGATCTTATCATTGGCAAATTCAATAGACCGAGGTTCCTCTTCATATTTCCGCTGCATATCTGCATAGGACTGTAACGTAGCCAGTTTCTTTTCGATATTCGATACATCACTATCCTTGGAATTTGATGTCAACAGTTTCGCCAAGCATGTCAGGAGACACCCAATAGTTAAAGCGATTTTTTAATAAAGCGTTATTTGGTTTACATCAATACTAACACAGATTGATAGCGTGACTCACACGATCCGTTACAGGTGATAATGCCTAGCGAGTGTCGGTTAATCCTTTTGATACAAGCAGAAAATTCCACTGGCATGGTGAAAATTAAGTAAAATATTCACTAAAATGCACAAAACTCACAAACTCTTAATATTATTGATCGACCGCTTCACTAATTATACGTAAAAGGAAAGTATAGTGTTGTAAACCGTTCTATTAAAAATTGGGCAATTTCCAAAATATTTACAACAATGTGGATAGATGTTCAACTATAAACGAGAGATGTTGTTAATTACGTAACCGCGGACGAATTTCAGAATATTCTAAACGCATAGTTGTTGTTACTATGTTGTAGCACAAATTATTCTTAAGTTGAGGATTTGTTACATAGCACGACGAATATATAGTTTTGACAAATAAAAAATTATTTCCCGATGATTTTGAATTCATGATAACTGAATAAGTAGCAACAAATACTTTTGTTACTAATTATAATAAATTATCGTTTTGACCTTTCCATTGCAGTAAGTTGCATTAACGCGCTAGTGCTCGAAGAAATGGCGCAATACCTTACATTTTACACAATTTAGTAATTTGTAGACAACTTATATTGTTGTTAAATAGTTAGTTTATATTGCAAAATGATATTGCAACATATTGAGTAAAAATGATGGTTTTTCAGACATTCTCAGACGTCGTGTTAACAGCAATGTTTTATAGACATTACAGCAGCACATGATAATGTGCATTTGGGTATATTGGTAGAGTACATTTTAAAATGCCACAAATTTACAATAAAAGCATTTTTAATAATAGATTCGGTCTTTCTAATAATAGAAACATATATTAGACTAAAGAAGACGACCACAACCAAGAGGAACCGGTATTCAATAAAATATTACATTTTTGGATCAAATATATAACCCAATTCATTCTTTGAAAAACGAAATATTTTAGATGTCTTCGAAATGGTGATGCAATATTCCCATAAAAGGATTGAAATTAGAATTTTAAAAGTCGTACCAATATGTTCTATTGATCTAATGGAAATATTTCATAATACGAATACATCCTCAACAAACCATTCGATAACAATCCCAGCACTGTATCGTTTTCCTTGCCTCGCAAAATATAACTTTGATTTAGACTTGTGCAATCACAAACTAAAGACATTATAGAAGAATAATTAATTGCAACTCTCTAAATTCTACTCATAATGGATCGAAGCTCGTTGCTAGTTTATTTTATTTATTCAATTTAAGCTACTAATTTTCCGAAAACCTTTCATCAATAATTCTTACAAAAACTATCACAACAAGATTTAATTGTAGAAAGTTAGCACCTGTATAGATATTACGAATTGTTTGGCAACCAACACTACCAATCAGACTATGCAAACTTTCATATTTGGGCAATTTTCACACAACATCCATGGTACGGCAAAAAAATCCTTTCTACCAAAAAATCATGCGATAGTGGGATTCGAACACATGACATCCAGTGCGTTAGTATTCGTCCTAACAACGATATCGTCTATACCACGATGGCTCCCTTTTATTTCATAATCACCCCTTCCATGATGAATTTGATGATAGTTCACCTGGTCCACTAAATGTGGCACAATTTGCTTGCCATCAAATTTGACTGTTTTTCCGATTCCATTATTATTCGTTTGCATTCATAAATTCGGAACCGGAGCTGATGTCTGATACTTCCTGTTGATATTGGACCGTATATTAGTTGATTACGACAAACATATCAAGCAAGTTACACAAATGGTCACGGTTGGGCGATTCACAACATCTATGTTGATGTTTATCTTCTCCAAAAGACCCTCCGTGTGATTCAAACACACGATCTCGTGTGCGTTGATATTCGTCGTAACGATGAATGATATCGGCCACACCCACAGTGATCTCCATTCTTAACTACGTCTTCTTGATGAACTTGACGATAATGCTCCTGGTATTATAATTGCGGTACTTCGGTATTGATGGTTTTTGGAGCTTGTTGGTCACTTCATTCGATAGTTTCTTTTAATAAAAATTCACTTGTCATTAATTATGACTTTTACTGATGCAATAATTAACAGTATATACGTTAATAGAATCGGACACGTTTTGCAGATCAGCGCCCATTTTAATAGTGAACATAACACCAAAAATCCAGGAAGAGGGGAGTAGAGCAGTATTACGCTGCAGACGTTAGGGTAATCTTTCTGTTCATACATAAATAACATCAAAACTATAATCGTTAGGTAATATACTCGGCGATAATAAATACCATTCACCACAAGAAAAATTCAAGCACAATTACCTCAAGCTTACGAACACAAATAAAAAATGCTAGAATATGGGGAAATATTATAATTCCGACAATAAGTCAAAGACGGTGTGGAATTCCATAAATTAGTTTTCAATATATTTCATCGATCATGGCCTATAATATTCATTAATTATGGCCCATAGTATTCATTAATCGTGGCTCTCATAAATGGATTTGTAAGTTAAATATGGAATATAAACGATGCTGTTGTCTGTCGCCCAGAGTTAAATTAATAAAGGAGATGGAAGTGTTTGGATGTTTATATATGTATATTTTTACATCTTTCTTTAAGACATTAGGTGACGAATATTTTGCGTAATTTTACATTCACAGAAAATAGATTTGATTCTCAAACAAGGATTTATAGTTCAACCATCCTTCCGAAAATACGAATTTCTTGACAAGCACTCGAACGCATTGAAATGGTCATCAAATATTCTATTTTTATCGAACGGATTATTAGTGGAATCAAAAGGCGAATCAATCCTATCAATTATTATGTAAAAAGTGTTTATAAGCATTTCGCTTCTGCCATTGAATTCTACTTCACCAGATCTTGAATCATCGAATTGTAATTTTGTAGTACGTTTTCTCCCAGTGTCAAATTTATAATCCGAACAACTTGTAATAATTTTTCCCTGCTCCCCATAAAAATAAAACCGTTCACGTAGCTGAGTTATATATTTAATTAATGAGTTATATAAAGCGACTGCCAATAAAATATCAATATCTGTTGACTTCAATGTCTTACTTACTTTATTGAGTTCAGTTAAAATATCTTTCCACAGTGTTAGTAGAATCCCTGTTTCTAATTCCTCAAATTTAATTCTGATTCCATGTGCTTCGACTCTAGATGCGTTTGGTTGCGTAGTATCATCAATAATTTCTTTTAAGGAATTATTGAAAGCAGAAAAACCTCTGAAAAAAACCTTGATTTTAATCGGCGCGATATGACCACCTGGTAGTCGACAATTTCTTCGGAACTAGAGAATCTGCGATTTCCTTAAATTTTTCAATCGTGATTTGCCATCTGTATGTAGAAGCAAAGAAGAAATTTTATATTTCTTCTACAAACATGAAAAATGAAGTGGCTATGTTACAGCTTTCAGCTGTGCGAGTACCGACCAAATTAAGAGAATGTGCAGCACATGGGACAAATAATGCAAGAGGATTGCGTTTTTTTATAGGAGCTTGTAATTCAGAGTATTGACCTGACATGTTACTGGCATTGTCATACGATTGTCCTCGACAATTTTGAATATCTAGAGATAAATCGTCTAAACTTCTCATAATCCGAGCTTCCATGTCAACCGCTTTGTGACCACCGTTATTGATAAATGTAATGAATCTCTCAATAGGAACACCATCACATTTCACATAACTTATAATAATAGTAAGTTTATCAGAATGGCTTATATCAGGAGATGAATCAACGCTAATTGAAAAATATTTTGCCAATTTTGCTTCAGAACCTATAAATTCGCGAACATTATTTGCAAGCACTTTAATAAATTCGTTACAAATTGTGGAAGACAAATAAGACATGTTGCCACGGCCTGCGTTACCAATCCTTTAAATGTGATCGTGCAAAATAGGATGAAATTGAGCAATTAGCTCCAAAATTCCCATATAATTCCCGTTATTACTATTTCCAAATAGCTCTGTTCTTCCTCTAAATGGCAGTCCTCGACTTGACAACAATTTAATTCGTTGAAGAATGTCCACCCAGTATATCTTTTCTACTAAATATTGTTTATGCAATTCTGTATCTATTGTTATATTATTATTATATCACGTTCACGCTGTGACTGAAAATTCAGCTGATAAGCTGGATGAAATGGTCAAACGATTCTGGGAAATTGAAACTGCGAATGAAAATCCCATTTATGCACAAGCTCCATGCGAGATTAGTTTCCGAAAAGGTACGACTCGTGATGCTTCCGGGCGTTTCATTGTTGAACTTCCATTTAATGACAACCAGCATACTCTTGGCTCTAATTACGAACAAGCAAAATCTCGATTCAAGTCATTGGAAAGGAAATTTACGCGTAACATTAATTTGAAGCAACAATATACCGAATTCATGAACGAATATATTGCAATTGGCCATATGACTGTCAGCGGTGAATCTTCGAATACAGGGTACTATTTGCCTCACCATGCAGTGTTTGAAGAAACTAGTGTCACCAAACGCTATCGCGTTGTCTTTAACGGTTCCTGCAAATCGAATAACGGTGTAGCCTTGAACGACATTTTATACGCAGGGCCAGTAGTACAAGATGACCTAATTAGCATTCTACTACGTTTCCGCAAACACGCTGTTGTTTTCATTGGAGCCATAGAAAAAATGTATCGCCAGATATTAATCACTGAGAACCATCGCGAGTATCAATGGATTCTGTGGCGCGCTTCACCAGACGAAAGGTTAAAAACCTATACGCTGAACACTGTCACTTACGGAACGTCCTGTGCACCTTATCTAGCAACCAGATGCAGTGGAGTAACCAGTGGAGCTCGCGAACATCGAATCCAGTGCATTTCCTCCTATTGCGTCACGGGTGCTATCGAAGAACTATTATATAGACGATTGCATTACAGGCGGTGACACGGTATCAGCTACTCGTGAATTAAAGGGTGAGCTGGTAGAATTACTGAAACGCGGTGGATTTAAATTAGATAAGTGGCGGTCAAATATTACGGAGCTTGTTGACAACAGCGTAAATGAAACAGTTAAGTTGAACAAGTCTGATATGAACACGTTAGGACTATTGTGGAACTATCAGGAAGACAAGCTGACGTATAAAGCACCATTAAGCTCTGTTAAAAAGGTTACTAAACGGGTAATTTTATCGGAAACCTCGCAATTGTTTGACCCGCTAGGTTTAGTCGGCCCTATCATAGTATGTGCAAAATTATTACTACAACAGCTGTGGAAGGACAAATTTGATTGCGATGAGGCTGTGCCCATGGATATTCATAGTGCGTGGACCCAGTATCGCGAGGAACTACATGAGATAAATAAGTTTTCCATACCTAGACGCATGACAAATTTGGACTATGTTCATTTACAATTGCATGCGTTTTGTGACAGATTGGAGAAGGCTTATGGTGCAACACTATACATTAGAACAAGTGATTCCGCTAGTACAAGTAGAATTGTCGTGCGCGAAATCGCGTGTGTGCCCGCTTAAACATACTACGATTCCGCGATTGAAATTAACAGCAGCATTGCTCGCCAGCCGGCTAGTTAAACGGGTCGTGAGGGCACTACACATTGACTTCAGTGCTGTATATTATTGGACGGATTCCATAATCGTTCTGTCGTTGTTGAAAACACCTCCCCAGCAGTGGAAAACCTTCGTCGCCAATCGAGTGTGCGAAATTTAAGCAGATACAGCAGGCGCTCACTGGCGACACGTGCGGTCCACCAACAACCCTGGCGACATCATATCTCGTGGTACGAGTCCAGAGATATCAATATTGCATGTATTTCACAAGGCTATAAAGCCTGGTTATGTTTATGTTTAAGTTAGTTTTAGTTTATCTACGAAAGCTATCATTATCGTTATTTTTATATTGTTTGTTCTTAGTATTAATTAAACGCATAAACCAATCTTGAGTTAATTTATCTAAGCTTACATCAACAAGCAGTTCAATAATTAGGTATCCAATATCGCTTGGATTCCCGATGCAATTATATTTATTACTAGGCAATTGCAACAAAATATTTGCCCATTAATCGCATCGAAACAATCCCTATAAATCCGCCACTGTCTGGCTATAGATACTTGAGCCCCCATCAAAAATTTCTGCAAATTCTAATTTCAAAAGTGCCAATGACGTTTTGCATTTAATATATACCAATTTGCCAATTTGCATTTAATATATTCTCTTGAAAGAAAGAGTAATAAATTTGAGTATGATCGGCATAAAGATGAACAGTTCTTGAATGATTTATATAAATTGGAAGTATAGATGGCAAATAAAAGAGGGCTTAGGATAGATCCTTGTGGAACCCCTGAAAGTACATGACGTGGCTCTGACAATTCTTTATCAATCCTAACTTGTTGCATTCGATCAAAAAGATAGTTTCTTATTAGTCCAGTTGCAGAATTATCAAAACCTACGAAGTGTAAAATTTTTAGAAGTAAATTATGATCTATAGTATCGAATGCCATAGAGAAGTCGATAAGTATCATTGCTGTTAATTTATTGCTGTCATTACTTCTAAAATTATGATCGGTTATATGGGTTAAAGCTGTTGCACAACTAGGGCCCTGTCTAAATCCAGATTGTATGGTAAGTAAAATTTTGTACATGTTAAAGTGAGCTTTAATTTGAGTTTCCAAGATTCTTTCAAGAACTTTAGATAAACAATACTGATTGGGCGCAAGTCGCTAAAGTCTTTAGGTTCACTTATTTTAGGCAACGGTGTAATATATGACAATTTCCTTAATTTAGGCACCTCATTAGTTTCTATAACGTAATTTATATTGTGTGTAACGTAGGGAAGAATAATTGGACAATATAATGAAATCATTGAAATATTTATCCTATCGCACCCAGAAGCCTTACTTTTTATATTAAAAATGAACTATATTACAACTTTCATAAACAAACATAAAAAAATCATAATTATTGGTGATGTAAATATCGACTTATTGGAAGAAAATGATCATATACACCAATACAAAAGCATGGTTACGCTACATGGGAGAAAATTCTTGAACAAAATAAACAAAAAGAACATAACTAGACCAAATAAAACAAACCCAAAAGGTGGCAGCATCATTGACCACTTCATTACAAATTGCAAGAATAGAGAATACAAGCTGCGCTTGGCTCTAAATCCTATATCAGACCATAAAATTGCCAACATTAAGGTTGATAAAATATTCACAAAACTACGACCAATGAAAACGAATATTATAAAAACAATCGACTACAATAAATACGCACAAATTATAAAAACCGATATTGAACATGCCAAAGACACTCTGAATTTTGAAAAACTGACATCAATGATGCAAATTGCAAAACAAATGGCAACAAAGTCAATAAAAATAAGATCAAGAAATAACACTTGGATAACACAAGAATTAATACGTCTAATAGCACAAAGAAACAAGTCGTGCGAAAAAATGAAGACATACAACTCGATAATAAATATTAACCAATATTAAAAACTAAAAAACCTTGCCAACAAAAACATACGAAAAGCAAAGAACGAATACTTGAAAAATGAAATAGAATCCAATATTAGTAATCCTAGGAAACTATGGAAAACGATAAATAAAATCATAAAAAACAACTCTGGAGATAAACCAAGGCCAACAATATCCAAACTAATTGTGGGAAACAATACCATAAAGGACCATAGACATATCGCAGAAGAACTCAATAACTACTTTATTAATATTGGCTCAAACCTAGAAAAAGAACAAAAACAAAAACACTATAAAGATGATATATACGTGCACTTTGAAGAACAAACAAACAACAACACAATCAACATAACACAAATAACACCTAACGAAATAACAAAACTCATTAATGAATTGAAAAACAATACAGCGAATGGCGAAGACAGAATCAGTACACAAGATTTGAAATCTGTTGCAAATATTATAAGCGAACCCATATCAAAGATAATCAACATAAACCTTGCCAAAGGCGAATTCCCCGACATTCTCAAAATAGGTACCATTACTCCGATCCACAAATCGGGGTCGAAACATGTAATGTCAAAGTATCGTCCCATAACAGTGATATCTAATCTCGCAAAGATCTATGAACGCATCATAAAAAGAAGAATAATGGAATTTATAAAGAGTACAATCAACTTTGACAAACATCAGTACGGTTTCCTAAATAACAGCAATACGGAATCAGCAGTAATCGAAGTCACGGACTATATAAACTCTGGACTTGACGAAGGTCACTACATAGCCGCTATCTATATAGACCTTAAGAAAGCATTTGATACGGTCGACCACGAAATACTATTAAATAAACTTCATCACCTCGGAATTAAAGGGACTGCCGAAACCCTTATTAGAAACTACCTTTGTAAAAGACCAGTAAAAACAAAAGTGGGGACTGTAACCAGTAGCCAGAACTTTATAAAAAAAGGTGTACCGCAGGGCTCTATCCTGGGACCCCTACTATATCTACTCTACATCCACAACATGACAAAAATAAATCTATCGGGCAACTACACAATCTTTGCTGACGACACCATAATTTTATATAAAAACAAAGACGCCTGAAAACTAGAAAACACAATAAATAAAGATCTGAAGATATATACGAAGTGGCTATATGCGAACATTCTATCCATTAACGAAAAGAAGACCGAGTTTATGATCTATAAACAAAAAAATAAAAACGAAGTGCAATTGAAAATAAAAATTGGTGATACCAGTATTAAACAGGTAAATAGTGCTAAGTACTTAGGTTCAACCTTGGATAAAGACCTCAATTTTAATCAACATACCTCAAGTATTAGAATGAAAATAGTGAAAATGATTGGTGCTTTAAACAGATGTGGCAATCTCCTCGATAACATTCTCAAACTCATCTATCATAGTTGCGTAAAATCGCATATAACGTACCTAATCCAAATATGGACTCAAGGAAATAAATCAAATCGTGACACGATGCAAGTACTAATGAACAGAGTTATAAAAATCCTATTTAAATTCCCCAGACTAACAAACACCTGTGAACTATATAACAAAACCAACCGAATGAATCTAGAAAATTTAGTGCTGATAGAAAATTCAAAACTAATCTACAAAATAAAAAACAACAACATAAAACATAACTTAAACTTAATGGAAAATCAAGACATCCACAACCAAAATACTAGAAGTAAGGGAGATATCCACATTTCGTCCATCAGAACAAACAGAGGAAGAAGAAATATAACATTTATGGCAATCAAACAGTTCAACGAACTCCCACGAGAAATCCAAAGGGCCGAAAACATCGCTCTTTTCACAAAAAAATTAAAAAAACATGTTACCAATACTACAACACCTCAATGATCAACGACATAGCTGACCTACCTATATAACTTATATTACTGATATTACATACATTCTATATCACCTCTCCTTCCGAAAATACTGAAACCTCTATACACATGACACACTTTGTAAAATACGATTATTTTAGTAATTCTATTACGTAGTCAACTGTAAGATCTACAAAAATATAATTGCAACCTTATACCTACTCATAATAGATTGGCTGCTATATATTTTTGTTACATTTAATGTTCTAAATTTACTATAAATTACTGTATTTCGTTATAAACTTAATAAGAAAAAAAAAAAAGCACAGCGAAAACATCACAGACCTAGCATGCGTAATAGATCCGTCCTTTTATGATATTTGTATTAAAGCTATAAATAGTATGTACGGTTTCAATCTAAAGGAACGAACTTACAGGACTCCTACGCTAGCTTTAAATGTTGGAATACTCCTAAATCATGTAGTCGATGTGTTGCTTGTTGAAAGTACAAAACAAAAAAATTGTGCATTGGAAGGCAATGTCGAGAAATTTAAAAAAAATACATAGCTTGGAATTCTACAGGGTTTCCAGCACCGCTTTAGCACAACGAAAGGAATCAACATTTAGTAAAGTACAACAGTTGCCCAGTGCCGATGATGTCCACAAATTTGTGACCTATTTGAAAGCAGAGATTGAGAAATCATTTAACATATTAAAAGAATCTTTCGACATTAATAATTGGACTTTGTTATGCAAAACGACTCGTTTACGTATTTTTCTATTTAACAGAAAACGTGTTGGTGAATTCGAACGATTGAAAATTAAAGATTACAAACAAAGACAAGTTATATCAGCTGGATCGGACTCATATCGAACTTTAACGCAAACGGAACAGAGACTAGCGCACACATTCTCCAGGATTGAAATAAGAGGCAAAAAAAGGAATGAAGGGGCCCATACTATGGGTACCCATGGACAAGCAACAAGAAAAATACCTAGATGTGATATTAGAATTACGAAAGTTGGCTGGAGTTTCGCTTGATAATCCTTATGTATTCGGAAACGGAGGAACCCATAATGACTTCAAATATTTCGAAGCATGCAAACTGTTTAGAGAGTACTCATCACTTTGCGGGGTATCTTTTCCTGAAACTCTACGAGGTACCACACTACGAAAACAGCTCGCTACCATAAGCCAAGTAATGCACTTAACGAAAAATTATGTGCAGCTCATATCAGACCATATGGGACATGAGCTAGGAGTTCATATATTATACTTCAGAATACCAGATTTGTCTTTAGAAGTAGCTAAGGTATCGAAGCTTTTGATGGCCGCTGAAGATAATTTATTCGACAAATATCGTGGGAAAAATTTGAATACTATTGAACCTCTAGAAATTGGGACCAAAAAACTGGCGAGAAAATTAATGTAATAATTTGGATAATCCTGATTTAGAAGATTGTACAACGGATGGAAAAAATGTATTCTCAGGGATTGTCATAAATGACAGAACAGACAAAGTTGTAAATTCTGACGATGACGACTGATTGATTGACAAAGATTCTGTCCCAGAGGATATTTCTGCTAGTGAAGATGATAGCTGGAATGTAAAGCTGAAGAAAGAAAACAAAAGAAAACTCTCAGAAATTCAAAAGGAAGTAAGTATTTTAGTGTATTAAAATTAAATTACTATAGTATTATTGTGTTTTAATATTTGAAGTAGTGCTTTATGTGGCGAGCAATAGTAGTTTAAAAACGAACGTACTGGCCCATGACGAGCCACTCAAATTATTTTACGCTAAATAGTACCACCGATAGTATGATATTTTTAAAATTTTAATCAGATTATGGACCACCACAGAAAATCTCTCTGTAACCAAATTTTCATCTCTCAATTCTGTAGCGTTTGCAAAATAAAAAAAGGCCACTCAATTTGAAATCCCCGTGCTCATAAGAAATATGTATAAAATAAATGTTTTGTTTCTATAGAACAACCAAGGGAAAATGGACAACGCCAAAAAAAAGCGCTGCTACATTTCAACTGAAAGAATATTTATCAAAAAAAAATGTACCATCACTACCATATAATGTCAACAAATAATGAAATCTGAAGCCTGCCTCAAAAACCGTACGCCTGATCAACTAAAAGCATAGGTTAAAAATAGGAATCATTTAAATGCTAATACCGTTTGCGCTTCAAGAGGTTAGTTTGATCCTAATTTACTTATTATATTACGCTTCTAAACCATTATTTTCACATTATTTCTATTTTTTTCACTACATGCATATTGTACCTATAAGTAGAAATGTACGCTCATACTATTTAGGTATATCTAAATCTGCCTTTTGTTCTAACTTTTATAATAGTGGAACTTATCGAAGAATTTGACATAGTTTTATATATCCTATAATGATATACATTTTATTGTTAGCACTTTTTTCATAATTTATTCAACTAATCCTCGTCACTTGAGTTTTCTTTCTTATAATGTGTACAATCCTACATGACTTACGACGATTTTATAGTACTGATAGTGATGATGGCGTCTACAATCACAGAGATTGGTTGGAAATAGAACGCCATGTCGCTCTATCTTGCACCAGCTCCTTCAGCTTCATAATTACTCCTATGCATATCCTACACTATCTGCATATAATCATAGTCTACCCCTACCTATCCTGCCTTCAAACTTCAAACCCCTATCTATCCTACCTTCTATAATAGACGAATAATACCCCTATGTCTCAAAATATAGCCTGTCATTGTATCTCTCCTACGTTGTAAGATCATAAAGATAAAGATAAAGATATTTATTCAGCTATAAAAACAGCAACGTCAAAACATGGTGCGGTGTCGCAATGATATTGTAGATACAAATTTATAGGTTTAGAATATGTAAGAAAGAACACATTATATAATAATAATAATAATAATATATTCTTTATTGGGAAAAAAACTGTACATAATTTTGTGAGTAAAGGTAATAATTAACAGAAGCAGTTCTTAACCTAAGGGCGATATTCAGTTAGAATATGAAGAAAATCAGTACAATGAAAGGAAATAAATACAAAATATGCTGCTCTTCCATATAACCCATTAAAATTTATAACAAGAGAAAGCCCAGTTAAGATTATATCAACTATTGCTCTTTTATAGAGGATAATAATTATATATAATATATTGTATTATATTGTAGGGATTAGTGAAGTTAGGAGGAAAGATCAAGTAGATACGTGGTCAGGAGAATACAGATTAATAACCACAGCATCAGATAATGGGCATACCGGTGTAGGTTTTATAATGAATAGAAAGTTGGCATGTAGAATAAAGAGTTATTGCCAAGTTAGTGATAGAATTATAACTATTAGATTAGACACGAAGCCAACGGACACAGTTATAGTGCAAGTATATATGCCAACTTCAAGTCACGATGATGAGGAGGTAGAATCCATTTATGAGGAGATTGAATCTAGGTTAGCAAACGTTAAAGGACAGGATAATATAATTGTAACCGGAGATTGGAATGCCGTAGTAGGTAAGGGAAAGGAAGTTTCAATAGTAGGAGAATATGGAATAGGAACACGTAATGATAGAGGGGATAGATTGGTAGAGTTTTGTATTAGGAATAAGCTAGTGGTAGCAAACACGCTTTTTCAGAATCACAAGCGCAGGATATATACGTGGAAGATGCCAGGAGATATAGGGAGGTATCAGATAGATTACATACTGGTTAAAGAGAGGTTTAGGAACCAGATTAAGAATTGTAAGAGTTACCCTGGAGCAGATATTGATAGTGACCATAATTTAGTAGTCCTGGACTCAGAGGTCAAATTCAAGAAATTACAGAAGTCTAAACAGGTCAGAGTAGATGTCGATAGGTTAAAATTAGCTGATGTATGTGAAAAGTACAAGCAGAAAGTAGAAATCATGGCTAATGGAACATCTAGGAGCGACATAGATTGCGAATGGAGGGAAATCAGAAATGGGTTAACTACAGCAGCAAATGAAGTATTAGGCACAAAGAAAAGGGCAGGTAGGAGGGAATGGATCACGGAAGAAATAGTGGAATTGATAGAAGCAAGAAGGAAAATTAAAATAGGAAACACAGAAGCAGGACAGAAAAAATATAAGGAACTAAGGAACTTAATTAATAGGAAATGCAAGCTAGCGAAAGAAGAGTGGATAAAAGGAAATTGTGAGGATATTGAGGAGGATATGAGAAGAGGTAAAGTAGATTTGGGCTACAGGAAAATTAAGTCACATTTTTCTAAAGTAAAACCAAAGGGTAACATTATATGTGATAAGCAGGGTAAGGAACTCACAGAAAATAAGGAAAAAGCTAGAAGATGGAAGGAGTATCTTGAAGATTTATATAAAGGTAGGCAGGACATGGAGGAGCTAGAAAATGTGGAACAGATAGATGAGGATGACTTAGGTCCTAGCATACTTAGGTCAGAGTTTCATAGAGCATTAAATGATTTACGGAATAACAAAGCAGCGGGGATTGATATGATACCAGCCGAATTAATAAAACACGCAGGGGAAAAAATGCAGGAGCGATTATACAGGTTAGTTTGTAAAATATATGAGAAGGGAGAAGTACCACAGGATTTTCAGCGTAGTAGAATAGTAACAATGCCGAAGAAAATAGGAGCTAATTTGTGTGAGAACTATAGGACCATTAGCCTACTATCACATGCATCGAAGATATTGTTAAAGATTATTTATAGGAGATTAGAAAATAAAGTAGAGGAAAGGCTAGAAGAAGATCAGTTTGGTTTTAGGAAAAACAGAGGGACGAGGGAGGCGATTCTAGCACTAAGAACGGTAGTAGAAAAAAGAAATAGGGTAGGAAAGGTAACTTGCATAGCTTTTGTAGACTTAGAAAAGGCATTTGACAATGTAGATTGGGACATAATGTTTAGAATTTTAAAAGAAACGGGTATAGATTATAAGGATAGGAGAATAATTTTTAATTTATATAAACACCAAACTGCCTTAGTTAGAATTGAGGGGGAAGAAGAGGTAGCAAAAATAGGGAAGGGAGTTCGGCAGGGATGTACACTCTCACCGTTATTATTTAATCTATATATAGAAGATGCAATAAACAAAGTAAAAGAAGAGTATAGTGTAGGTGTGAATGTACAGGGAGAGAAAATATATATGCTGAGATTCGCCGACGATATAGCTATATTGGAAGAAAGCGAAAAGAAATTAGAAAGGGTATTGAATGGTATGCAGGCAGTATTGACTAGGGATTTTAACATGAAAATAAATATAGGTAAAACTAAAGTGATGAGGTGTGACAAAAAGGAATGCAGTAGAAAAATGAGGATCACAATAGGAGATAATAGAATCGAAGAAGTGTCAGATTTTTGTTATTTAGGCAGTAGAATCACAAAAGATAATCGAAGCAAGGTAGATATAAAGTGTAGGATAGCACAGGGTAGGAAGGCATTCGTAGAAAAAGAACAGATTTTAAGATCAAATATTGACTTGGGTATTAGAAAAAGATTACTGAAGGTATATGTTTGGAGTGTAGCACTGTACGGGTGTGAGGCGTGGACTATAGGAAAGGAAGAGAAGCGTAGATTAGAAGCACTTGAAATGTGGTGTTATAGGAGGATGATGAGGATTGGTTGGGAAGATAAAGTAACAAATGAAGCTGTACTAGAGTTAGTAGGGGAGAAGAGAAGTATTTGGAGAGTGTTACAACGTAGGAGAGACAGATTAGTAGGGCATATTCTTAGGCATGGGGGGATTATGCAATTGATCATAGAAGGTAGAGTGGAGGGAAAGAGAGGGGTAGGTAGGCCTAGATTGGAGTATGTGAGTCAGATAGTTGAAGACGTTGAGATGAATAGCTATAGGGAGATGAAGGGATTAGCTCAGGATAGATCGGCATGGCGTGCTGTTCCAACCAATCTTTAGGATTGCGGACTCTTTAACTAACCGGATGATAAACATAAAACAGCTTTCTCTACAGAAAATAATCTCTGTCATTTTAATAGACTCCCATACGGATTAAAAGGTGCCGTCAGTACTTTTTCCAGACATATGCAAACTGCTCTTAGCTGCTCCTATCGGCATTAATTCATTCGTTTATTTAGACGAGATCGTAGTTTTCTCACAGCTTGAACGAACATATTAATAAATTATCTGAAATTTTCGATCGTTTTAGAAAATTTAACTTGAAATTGAAACCACAAAAATTCCATTTTCTTAGCTAAGAACTTCATTTCTTCGGTCATAAAATTTCTAGTAAGGGAGTAGAACCGAAACCCCGATAACGTAGCAGCAGTTTTAAATTTTCCAATTCCTAAAAGGACGAAGAATGTTAAACAGTTCTTAGGTTTAGTCGGTTATTACCGAATTTTTTTCCAAAATTACAATACCCTTTACCAAACTATTAGAAAAGAATGTTAAATTTTATTGGTCGGACAACTGTCAACTAGCTTTTGATTCATTAAAATCCATTATAACTTCACCGCCAATCTTACAATACCCAGATTATCAAAAACCGTTTATATTGACTAGGGTTTGACGGTTTTTCAAACCCGGTTTTAAAAAACCGGTTTTTTAAATAAATTTGTCACATTTGAAAACCGGTTTTTAAATTAAGAAAACCGGTTTAAAAGAATTCAAATTATTATGTAAAAATTAATTTTTAACTTATTTGATTTGCTATTTATTCTATGCAACGGGCAGTAGACACATTTTTTCAACGTTGCGAGTTGTGATGGCCAGTGCTTGTGCATTGTGCACTGCGCAGTGCGCACGTGGAAAAGACGTGCCTAACCGACTTATTTTATGTTAGTACATATGTGCAATCCGTCACGAGTCACGACAGGTTCGCTTAATCTTGTCAAGTGAAAACTGGAAACAAAAATACAAAGTTGTTATAGTTGGTAAAAATAACGTAAGTATTAAGTATGTTTCTAATTTCTATGTTTGTATTTTCTATTTTACATTTTAAAACTTTAATTTTATTATATAAATTTCTTCTTTTAAAAATTAATGCAAAATAAAAAGTTCTGGCTTCTGTCTAATGGGATTTTAAATGAAACACAGGGTGTTAAAATAATCCATATTTTCTTTCGCAACGTTTCGACATAAATTATGTCGTTATCAAGCTTCGGAATTAGATTAAAAAGATGCGTGTTTTTTCAAAATTCCTAAAAAATGTGTAGATTTCTTTAAATTACATTAATATTAATAGTTAAAATAATAAAATTGTAAAATAAACTTCAAAAATATTTATTTAATAACTTTAATTTCATTTTTAGATAAAAATGAATAAGTCGGAAGTTTGGGATAGTTTCAAAAAGTTAGGGATAGACAAGGCAATCTGCAATAATTGTAATAAAATATTGAGCTGCAAAGGATCATCTACGAGCAATCTACATAATCATTTGAAAGCAGCTCATAAAATAATTATCGGAAAGAAATCAGAAACGATCGGCGTAGATTAAACGCCTGGATCTTCCTCTTCTTCAAAAAAACAAACGAATATTTTGAATTTTATGAAAGTGAAAAGGAGTAGTTTGGAAGAAATCATATCAAAACTTGCAGCAATGGATGGATTTTCTATTAATAGCATTACAAATAGTTCATTCATACGAGAGTCTCTTCAACAACAAGGATATTCATTACCAAGAAACAACTCTAGAGTAATGGATCTCATTCATGCGTTTTATGACAATGCCAAACGTGAAACTATTATTGAATTAGATTCAATAAAAAAGAATAGGAAAATTTTCTCTATAAATTTAGACGAGTGGACTAGCAAAAGAAATCATAGATATTTAAACATTAATGTACACCACTTGGCAGAAGATTTCAATTTGGGATTAGTGCCAATAGCTGGTTCCTGTGATGCTCAGAGAACATTAGAATTGGTATCTGAAAGGCTACAAAATTTCAACTTGAATCTAGAAACTGACATAGTTGCAGCAACAAATGATGGTGCTGCTGTTATGAAAAAATTTGGCAAATTATCATCTATAATTAATCAACTATGCTATTCACACGCCATCCACTTAGCAGTTACTGATGTGTTATATAAACATAGAGAAATGGCTGAAGCTGAAGCCGAAGTAAATGTTTCAAGTGAGGAATCGGAAGATGAAGATGAAGACGAATATAAGGATTATGAAGATTCTCTTTATTATGTTTGTAACCGAGAACATCCTATTTTGTCTGACAATTACAAACAATCAGTTTCACAAATTAGAAAGAAACCAGTAAGAAACACCATTCTTCAAAATTATATCAAACAAGAAAAAGGACAGGAATTAAATTTAATTCTTGACTGCAAAACAAGGTGGAATAGTATAGAGGACATGATTGGAAGATTTCTGGCAGTAAAAGAATGTGTTGTTTTAGCATTGAATGATATTGGTTCTTCTTATATGTGGAATGAAGCTCAATATCCTAAACTTTTGGAACTTCATAAAGTCTTGAGACCGATTCGTTTAGCAGCTGAAGGCTTAGGGCAACGAGATGCCAATTTATTAACAAGTGAAGGTATATTTGAATATCTGTTAAATGAACTAAAAAATTTAAACACTGAAATAAATTTGAAATTATTATATGCTTTAGAAGAACGAATTCAAGAAAGAAAACAAGTAGAATTAGCAATTCTTTTGCTGTATTTGCAAAATCCACAATACATTTACAGTTCAGCAAAGAAATCTAGTGTACTTTCTGTAGCTTCAAAAACCGAAATTATTGAGTTATCTGGAAAGGTATTGTCTAGAATATTTCCAAATTATTATGTGGAAACCGATTCTGATGAAGAGCAAATCGAAGAAACTACTCATCAGAGTAATGCTTTTTTAAAGGAAGCCATGGAAAAATCTATTCATAAGTTTCTTGAAGACCCTGAAGAAAAACTTACAAATCCAAAGACACTGAAAGCTGAATTTTTATTATTTGAGGCAACGAATAAAAGAACCAAAAACTTAGATTTGTTATTTGATGCCCTGAAAACTATAAAACCAAGCTCAGTAGCTAGTGAACGAGTATTTTCAATTTCAGGCAATATTGTGTCCAAAATAAGAACAAGACTTAGCCACCGTTCAGTGGATATTTTATGTTTTTTTAAATCCAATTTTCTTAGGAGAAATAAAAATTAGTGAAATAAATATAAATATTATTTGAAATTTGAAATTTTTGTTTGAGTTTTCGTTATTTTGTGTAAGTAATGTGCAATCCTTAATTTTTTTTTTATATTTTGACTTTGATATTGATTTCATTTTTTGTTATTTAAATAAATTAAATTAAATATATTTCCCATTCTATTCTTTTTGACAAAAATTCGAAAACTGGGAAATCTGGAATTCGAAAACATGTTTTTCAAAAAGTAGGTTTTTGTATAAACCCTAGATGCAAACATGCAAATGCATATAACTCGCTTTTCCACACGTTATTGCATATACTTTCTCGTTTACAGTGCATAATTCGGCATAAAAGGTGGTGTTTAGCAGTTTTAAACACGTTAAAATTTGAAATAGGCGCAAGAGACGAGCGGCGTCGCTGTTTTGTTTTTGTTTTTGTTTTTGTTTTTGAGACGATGGTTGAGCGCGAGCTGCAGAGAGCATCGCCACGTCAGTCTGGCGTGTAATTGACGGATTTGATATTGGCATTACTGCGGTCAGTCCACTCTTGTTTGTTTACATTGTCTATAGTACCTATTCGTTTTTTGTTGTGCTGTGCGATATCAGTGGTACATTCACTATCACGAAAATGCCGCCCATTAAAAAGAATAACAAGACATTCATGGAATGTTGGATTGAAAGTTACCCAGGCTACTTTACAACTGATGGTACAGTAGTATACTGTACACTTTGTGAAAAGCGTATTCCGTCTTCGAAGAAGTATCAGATTGATCAACATGTTAGTATAGCTGCAAGAAATATCGTATATATTGTTGAGAAATAATAGAGAGGTGACCTACAAAGCTAGTTTGTTGGAATATCCTTATTATAAGTTAATATTTGTGATAGGGTAGAAAGAAGTATATTAGAAGAAGTATATAAAGAAGAAGAGGTATATCTCATCTGAAGATGAGATATACCTCTCGAAACCGGTAACCAATATAAATCAAAAAATCTTATAAGGACTTACTTCTTTCTACTCTATTACAAAGCTAGTGTTCCTTTATACATAATCCTGATATCCATCAGGCATCTGCCGTAAGACAAAGAGTCTCGTTACTTTATTACCAGGTATGTATCGTAGAAAGAGTCGGAACTTCTTGCCTAATCTAAAATAAATCCAAATTTGATAATTTGTAAATTTAGTAAAAACTCAATTTAAAAATTTTGCTACTCTATTACATCACATGTCATTGTTATAATTTTTTGAAGTTATCCTACAATCACACAAATTCGTAAATATTTGATGTCGCACTCTGGCATATTAATATTTAGTTTCCGTAAAGTTCAGTAAGGATACTATAAAATAAACATAGAATATTCGTAATGTTTCATTATAAAATTTGCATTAATTTTTATTGTGCTCTTCTGTACACATTGTAGAGCTAAAACTATTTTTAGAATGTCGATAAACCTTATAAAAGTGTACAAATTTCAGACAAGATAATTCTTATTTAAACAGGAAGTGGTTCTTATTTGACTATCCTCTATATTTTTGTTTTCGTAGAATCATTCAAAACGAATTGATTCTTATCTATCAAATCAGTGTGCGGTCGTAGTTTTAGACCAGAATTTAAATTACAGACAAATTGTAACAACCAAAAAATAATTAAAAAATTATAAGTGGAGAAAATAACAATAAAAATTAATTTTCCATATCCCCGTTCTTGCGCTGCAAGAGTATGTATGCATGGCTTACCCCAATCTCTCGACTATGATGTTGGATGATGGATATATACATCATGGCATAATGGATATAGCTTGTTGTAAGAAGTGCGGAACTAATATCAAGAGATATGCAGAATCCATAGTGTGTAAAAGTCTGTGCGCGGGACAATTTCATATTTCATGTGCGGGTATATCCGAAAAATTATATACAGACCTCAATCATTCCGAAGATATCTTAGACTGGAAATGTAAACTATGTGCTACAGGAAAATATTCAAATATCTAAAAACTCACTGAAAATAGCAATATTTCTGAGATGTTCGCAATAATCGCAGCGAGCTATTTCGCAATCCAAGTGCACATACCGTTGAGACAGCATCGACCTCCACCAATGGCCTAGTCAGGCATAGAGTTCATACACCTGAGAAATTTGAAACCGCATCAAAATCCGCGGAATTAAAAATCGCGATACCCATTGCTAACCCATTCCGACCCAGGGAAGAAAGCAGTGATGCCATGTCGACCAATAACGTGCTAGATTCCACGTACAATAATGTAAATGCACAAACTACAAGCGCAGAGACGCAACGATCTGAAATAGAGAGAGACTTAAAAATTTGCCCAAAAGATGACTGCAGAAGCCATTGATAAATATGAAATGGATAGTGAATAGACGGAAGTTGCATCAAGAAAAACTAAAAGAAATTCTCCTGAAGACCAAACTCGACACACACGTCAAAAACTGATTACTGATTATAAAATGGTAAATGCAACGAACAGATTTCAGTTACTGGAAGGCCTAAAGGAAAACATAGATACTACTGAGATTACAGGAAGTAGAAATACAAATATAAATAATAGTAGCAAAGCTAAACCTCCACCTCTATTCCTTGCAAGTATAAACGATATAAATGGTTTGACAGCTCTGTTTAACTCAAATGACAAAATTAAAAACAAATACAACTTAAAAGTTATTAATAACGATAATGAAGTTAAGTTAATAACTGAAGATGAAGAAGTTTATCGCAATGCGGTCAAAGACCTTAATACAAATGATGTGACATACTTCACATATCAACTAAAATCTCAGCGCAACTTTCGTGTAGTAATAAAGGGTCTGCACCATTTTACAAACCTAGAAGATTTGAAAGATGAAATTATAAGAAAAGGGCACTGTGTAAAAAATATCTACAATGTTAAAAGCAGACGCGATAAACAAGCACTACCAATGTTCTTTATAGACATAGAACCTACGGAAAATAATAGAGACATCTATGAAGTAAAAAAATTACTTTCTTGTACAATAAATATTGAACCCATACGCCAACCTCGACAAATACCTCAATACCAAAACTGCATACCAAAAATTTTGGCCATACCAAAAATTTCTGCATGAGACAAACTAGGTGCATTAAATGCGGAAATCTTCATACCAGTATAAATTGCATCGTAACGGAGCGCAAAGTTCTAAAGTGTGTCCGCTGCGAACAAATCTATCCGGCAAACTACAAGGGATGTAAAGTATATAAGGAACTTCAGCAGAAAAAATTTCCGACATTACGAAATAAGACCAGTCAGCCAGATCAACCTAAAAACGAGCACCCAGTTCGATCTAACCATATCAGAGATGGCCAATCTTTTGCTTCGATCTTGCGTAATACAGAAACAACTACAAGCATCTTAGAAAACGGAAAGGTAAACTCAAACACACCAGAAGACAGATTAAACAAACTGGAGAAATTAGTTGAGCAAATGGCTCAACGTATGGATACGTTAATATGTATCATGTCCAAACTGCTTGATAAACTAAACTAATGAACTCTTGCATTAAGATAGCTGTATGGAATGGTTTAGTGAACCACAGACTGGAAGTATATGCATTCCTGAAAGAACATGATATTGATATAATGTTAATATCAGAAATACATTATACAAATCACAATTATTTAAGGATATATAACTACAAAATCTACAATACCAAACACCCTGATGGCAAAGCCCGTGGTGGAAGTGCTATCATTATTAAAAATGGTCTTCAATAAAACACCATGAAAGCTGTAAGTACGAATCGAAACATATACAGGCAACCAACATTGCCATTGAGGAATTGCACGGACCGATAACGATTTCTGCAATCTACAGTCCACCACGCCATGTAATTAAGGTAGAACAATACAATGAATTTTACACAACTCTAGGAAATAAGATCTTAGCTTGTGGCGACTATAATGCAAAGCACACAAGATGGGGATCAAGACAAATCAATCCCAAAGGACGACAGCTAGAGAAGTGTTTAGTTCGAAATAATCTAAATACTTTGTCCATTGGGAAACCTACTTATTGGCCTAGTGACCGGAATAAAATACCAGATCTCGTCGATTTTTGTGTATATAAAGATATACCCAAAGACAATCTATTGATAGAAGAAAACTTCGATCTATCCTCAGACCACTCGGTTATTATAGTGACACTGAGTTCCAGAGTAATAAAAAAACAAACACCAATACGTACAACTTATAAGAGAACGAACTGGGTACTTTTTAAAGAGCATATTGAGAAAAACATCGGAATTAATATTCCACTAAAAACTGCTGAAGATATCGACAACGGTGTAGAACACCTGACAAACACAATACTGCAAGCAGCCTGGAACTCAACGCCAGAAATACCAGTGAACCTCAAAGTACATCATTGCTCCAAAACAGCTAGACTAGCCATTCCAGAAAAAAGAAGTCTAAGAAAAACCTGGTTGAAAACAAGATGTCCCCGAGACAAAGCGAAACAAGAGCAACATAGAGCAACAAGAAATCTCAAAGAATTGCTTCACAATGAGAAAAATCTAGAAATTCAAGAATACGATATTCGTTAAAGAATTGACTGTATACGCCTGCTAGAGCGCACTATCGTCTAACTTCGGATGTGTACTTTTCTAGTCAGCTGGTTGTAAGGAGATTGTAAGATGGCTTAAAAATCGAAGAAGTTCTATATTCAGCAATACGAGTTCAACAATTAAGCCAATGGTTGCGACCATTAAGTCACAACGAATTAGTATCTTATGCCAACGAAAATACTCTATAATTTCATGTTGGAGTATCGCAAAATATAAGATAAGGCTGGTTCTGTTATCGCTATAATTACTAAATTGCACCTGCATTACAGATTTTAAATAAGTAAGAGTTCGCAATATTAATACATAACAGTAAATAAGGTTTTCTTTTTTCAAGGAACTCTGAGATATATGAAATATAACGAATGCAATAAATAAAATTGCTGCTACAGCGATAAACTCTCGTATCGATTTATGTCTTATGCCGATGAAAAGCCTCCACATAATTTCATATTACAGTACAACAAAAAGTGAGATAAGACTGCTTTTGATACCGCTGTCATTACTCGATTGTACTCGATTTAAACGTTTTGGGTAAATTGTTCTATAGCAGTGATTATAAATTTGTAATGAGATTCATTTAGTGCATAAGCTATTTTATTGTGTAATATTATATAATAATATTTAAACTACAACAGAATAATTCTGTTTGTAACATAATAAATACATGTAATTGCTATGCAGATTCATATGATGATATAGTAAAGAAGCAGCAAAACCATATTTGATTTATATTTACTGTTTGTAAAATAGTACATAATAAAATTAAAGATTATGATATCCTGCGCAAGTTTATATTACAGACGTGGTCTTACTCTATAAATATATTTAGTATTCATCGCTAAATATGAATAAATATTCATGTTCCAAGTGTGTGGAAAAAATCTACAATTACATGAGCTAGAAGTATTTAATTAAATTGTTAATTCAAAAAATATATAAATATATGCAACAGAATAATATATTCACAAGTTCTGGAGGCGACGGATACTTGGGCATTGTACGGACATGCGATGGAATATGAGCGAACATTTGTAATTTAATTTTAACGGCTTCGTGCCTAAGTTTTTCATATTTAAGTAAAAAAAATTCTAAATAGCTATATACTAAGTGTGGCCATATCCACCCAATGATCGACAGTAGGTAATCTTTAACGAATTTCGCAATAATTCTCTGTTTTTTTTTTTCATTCTCTCACACCGACTATCAACATGGTTTTCGAAAAAACAGATCAAAGGAATCAGTTAGCATATCTTACATTCAACATATTTTTGATGATGTTGAAAAAGGGAAGAGAAAATTGGTCTATTTTTTTATCTGAGTCGTGTTTTTGACACTATCTTGTGATTTTATTATTTATAAACTTGAAAAACTGGGGATTAGAGGTACTTTACTAAGTTGGACTCGTTCATATCTTTATGTTAGTTCTATGTGTGTAATTCTTAATGTTAAACAATCTTCTGACTATGTAAATATGGGTGTTCCCCAAGGTTGTCCTTGGAACCCTCATTTGCCATTTATATATTAACGATCTAACTTAGTTTATTACAAAAGGGGCAGTGACTATGTACGTGGATGAAACATCCATTATTGTATCCTTAGGAAACATCAATGACTTATTGGTGTCAGCTGATCAAACTATTATTGACTTTAACAAATGGTGTGATAAAAATTGTTTAATTCTAAATGTATAGAAAATGGAATGTGTTTATTTTTTCAAGAAAAAAGTACTAGATGAACCCATCAAACTTATCTCTTATGATATTGATCTAAAAACATCAATTAGTATAAAATTTCTTGGTACTATGATGGACTCTAACTTTTATTTTAATACGCATATTGATGCGGTATGTAGAAAAATAAAATCTGCCCATTTTGCTATTTATCAGCTTAACTCATGTTTGTCCATAACTCATTTACTCAATGTATACTATGCGTTAGTTTACTCGCATGTCTTATTATGGGGTTAAGCGGTAAATTGCAATAGGATATTTATGTTGCAAAAGCGTATCCTCAGACTTATATTCAATTTAAAACGTAGGGAATCCTGTAAACCAAATTTTCCAACCATGATATTCTGTTTTCCTTCTATATATATATTTTAAAAGCAATATCTTATGTATGGCAAAATAGTGAAAAATTCTGTGATAACTATGCATAACTATAACACACGTTATTACCACTTGTTACGGATAACACCACATACACGATCGTTTTATTAAAAATCTCCCATTTATGCATGCATTAAACTGTACAAGTTACCTATGCGTCTAAAATCAATAGAAACTTAGAAGTATTTTATTTTTAATGTAAAATGGTATCTTATTGACAAATGCTTCTACTCTATAAACGATTATTATAACTGTGATACTTAATTTTTATGTGTGATATTGGATGTTTATTAATAATATTTTTTTGAGGATTTACATTTGTAAGATATATTATTATTATTGGTACGATATACGTGTAATTGTATATGTATCTGCAACAGCCGCTGTGATAAATAAATATTCTATTCTATTAAATAAAACCGTTGGCACAAAAATTGGATCGGGTGAGGTTTGATGATATAAATGTTTTCGAATTTATCAACAATGAAGATTTAAATAAATCAGAACTTAGGCAATTATTAGAGGATTCTGCAATGAATATAAGAGCCACCAGGAAACCTTGAGTTTCGATGAATATAATTAAATATAATATAATTCACTCACTAAAACGCCCACACCATCAAACACGAATCAAACAAACACAAACAACACAAACCAAACAAATACACAAACCTCGGACATCCCTAACAACGGCAAAAACCCAATCCTGGAAATCCTCTCATTCCTAAAATCCCGTACCTCCTCAAAATAAAATCCACACTAACAAAATTATCCCAAGACCTTAAAACAAAAACTGATCCCATAGATAAACCCACAAGGCCTTAAACCCTGAACACTCTGGAGGGTAAACAAATATACAAATAAACAACCAAATTACATTAAGCTCAAAAGGTAACGTAACAAATCCTGCCCTTCCTTCAACAAAAATAAGTATTCACATTATTATAATAAGAAAAATTTCCAGGTCTAAAATCAAGAATAAGTCAAAATCCGAGAACCAAAGTCCAATCCAACAAGCCACACAAATTCTATTCTATATCAGCCGATATATCGAAAGTAACTGCTTTTAAATCCTTGACGTTCCAAATTCCTGCGTTAGTGTCATCTCCACTCTGTAATTCATACATCCATCGGTTGATTTTTTTCCTAACTGACTAAGCACATGATTACTTCTTAAGACTGACTGACCTACGTCATAACTGACATCTCTTCGTCGGAGATCATAATATTTTTTTCTTCTTTCACCGGCTAGCTTAAGTTTCTTCTGAACTAAATCATAGATTCGTTCCGAGTTTTTTTGTTCGAACCGTAGGAGCAGGTTTAGTGTTCAGCTCTGGAGGGTAAACAAATATACAAATAAACAAGCAAATTACATTAAGGCAGAATTAACCTCGAGTTATGCCAAACTATTCCGCACAGAGGCCGCTGGGGTCGAATAAATATTATTTGGAGCTAGTGCCTAGATATGTATAAGCCTATTATCTGAAAATAAAATCGAATTTCACCGAACCTTTTATGAAGCGCAGCTTACAGGTACCTGGCTACTGAATGCACAACAAAGCGTCTGTAATAGTTTTGAAACTTTACGTATTTTTAGTCTCAAGATATACTGAAAATAAGAATATTACTCATTTATCATTTACGAAACAAATGCTGTTTTGAAAAGGCGTTTGAATCAAAAGGCCTAAAAAAGAGACATGAAAAAGGCAAATGTTCGCTGGAAAAATCAATAAGTTCATTCAAATACTAGTGTCAAAAATTGGAGCTATTACACACAAATGCGATGTTTGAACATACCATAAAAGTACCAATTAAACTCGAAATCTATTTATTTTAATTCGTTAATTAATGAAGATGTGCTAGAGTTATTTGATAAAAGAAGCATATGTAGGGTTTGCAGCTGAGGAGAGTGGTACATTATTAGACACGGTCGTTTGATGCCGACAGTTAAAGAGGCTTTTCCGCATTTTTATCTATGATATATTGTTTATAAATAAATCTCTCAAATAATACATGTAACACATTAAATAATAGTAATACATTAACGAGAAAAGAAACATTACATAAGAAATTTAAAACTTATAAGACAAACTACCATTACAATATTTACAGTACTTTACAATAATGTAAGACTTTGATAAAACAATGTTACACTTTTTATTTGAAAAACGTTCAGGATTCTATATCAACAAACATAAAGTCATTCTGGTGTTATGTAAAATCAATGAAAAGTACAAGTTCTACTCAAAATTCAGTGTGCTACAATGACAAACATGCATCAACTGGAACTGATATTTGCGAAGTTTATTCGGAATATTTTGCATCTACATTCACAGCACCTGCTGCCCCAGCGCAACTATCTTTAACTCAAGGTGATGTCGATCATAATTCAATAAATTTAACATCCACTCTGTTCACACCTGACTCTGTTCTGTCAGTACTAACTAGTTTAGACCCTAACAAAGGTTCGGGGCCTGACCAAATAAGCTCATACTTCATAAAAAATTGCGCCAACTCGTTGCATATCCCTTTATCCGTCATTTTAAATTTATCACTATCAGAGGGCACTTGTCCGAACATATGGACAACCGCGCATGTATTGTGCATGTATATAAGTCTGGGGATAAGAACAATTTTAAAAGTTATCGTCCCATTTCAAATATTTTTAGCAAAGTTTTAGAGAAACGCATTCATAACGTTATTTCCAAATCATTAAAATCTGTACCCTCACCACATCAACATGGGTTTATGCCAGGCAGATCAGTTGTAACTAACATTTTGGTTTTCACAAATTGACGTTATCGACTCTTTTAATTCCGGTATTGAGGTGTATACCGATTTTAACAAGGCTTTTGACAAGATCAATCAATCGATATTACTTGAAAGAATCGGTATACGTGGTAACCTCTTACTGTGGTTTCAATCATATCTGAGTGGCAGGAGGCAGAATGTGGTGTTGAACGGATTTGAATCTGAATCAAAAGATGTCACTTCCGGGATGCCCCAAGGCTCACACCTGGGTCCACTATTGTTCACAATATTTAAAAATGATATCTACCAATGTTTTACAAATACAAACTTTCTAGTATATGCAGATGATTTAAAGATTTATAAAGAAGTTAAATCTTCAATTAAATATTGACAAATGCTCTCATATAACATTTTCAAAATTTAAAAACTCATTTGATAGAAATTACCACATTAATAACGATATCCTCAAAACGGTAACTAGTATTGGTGACTTGGGTGTGACTCTTGATGGTAAATTGTCATATGACCTACATATAGATCTAGTTACCAATAAAGCTTTAAAAAACTGAGGTTTCATTATAAGAACTTGTAAATCATTCAAAAGCGTGCATATACTGAGAACCCTTCACTTCACCCTGGTACGTAGTAATCTAGAATTTGCTTCCGTCGTTTGGCGCCCACACTTTAATATCCATATTGACCGGCTTCAAGGGGTGCAGAAAAGGTTTATTAGGTATTGCGGTAAGAAGCTGGATGTTAATATAATTCTCCCAAGTATTTACAATAGACACAATGTAACGGATCTCTTAATGCTGTATAAAATTGTGAATAATTTCATAGATTGTATGCCCTTGTTAAGCCAAGTGTCGATAAAGGTTCCACCTAGAAATGTACGAAACCATTACCCTTTCATACACCCCATTGTAATACTTCGTATTCAGCGAATTCACCACTGTGCTCGACGTACCCTTGCCTAGATATGTGGAACTCGAATTATAATTCTTATCGAAAGCTAATAATTTCCATTTATAATCAAAGTGCTGTTACTAATTAAATGTAGCTCACGTATTTTATTTACTCTTGTTAGTATTATCACATTATATTATAATATATTATTTTCTCTTTTTTTTTAAAGAATCTGAAATTTGTATACATATGTAATTCTGTTATAATTTACATAGTGATGAACTTGGGCAAGGAGACTGCCTGTTGTTTGTCAAATAAAAAAATAAAAAAACGCAGGTTCATATGGGAATTATATCGATATTATGTCGATTATGTCAGTTATATCATTATGCCGATTATTGAGATGTGCCACTATTGCACTCGGTGAGCTAAGCGATATTTACAAAACAGCAATACGTAACGTAATTTGTCAAGTTATTTTTTAATTATAATATGTGTTTCACAATTCAAAAATAAACATTTATAAGAATAAAAAATAAAGATTAGCCATGTAAATCACTTTCTTTTGTTTTTAGCTTGCTTTGCAATATTTCAATATTGGAATATTGTTGACAAGGAAATTCCAATATTCTAGTACAATACAAATAGGCGATTAGAGCATGTCATCTAATGACAAAGTAAGCACAATGCAATGACAACGTGTCATGTTTCGTGCGTACTCTCGATTTACTGCATAAAATTTAACACGACCCCTAGAAAGGTAGGGTGTCAAATACGGTAGGGTATCAAATTATATTTATTTAAAATATTATCTAAACCACGTGCAATTATAGGATCAACTGGTAATTTAACAAAATTTGGAGTTGAATTATTACTTTAACACGTAGACCAATTGAAACTATATTTAAGGAGCATTTAGCTCATTTAAAATGAAATAGAAAAGACAAAAGTGCCGTAGCTGAGCATATTTTTGAATCAGGTCATCCTATACAAATTAGTTCACTTAAATTACTTAAGTGTTTTGAATTATTCCGAGTGAAATGCTTATGAAAGTATATACATGCAAAAATCTAAATGAAATTTAATGAATTTAGAATCAGGCCCAATTTCATCTTGTCTATTTAATTTATTTAATAAGAACTATTTTTAAATTTATTTTTATTTTATTTATTTTTAGTTATTTTAGGTTAGACAAACTAATGTTTATTGTTGTTACTTGTCAGTTTCGTTAATTATTAATTTAAATTCTTTTGAGAGATTTGTGGGTCATATTGTGTGCCATTTTTGAAATACTTCTGTCATGTTGACTTATTTATTTAATAGTATATCAATCACGATTCGTGACAGAGGTATTTTATTTAGTTTTTATCTTGTGCTACTGAAGATAGGGGCATAGCCTTCGAAATGTACATCTAGCTACTTAATGCTTTAAGTTACGGTATTTGGGTGATATTCTATACTATAGAAACGAAAGTCAGAAATCCATACCAGTTAAAAGTAAAGAGTCTTGTGGAGAAAATAAAACGTTAATTAAAGCGCGAATGGAGATAGTAGTGCTCGTTAAAATTAATAATGAAAACAAATTAAAACAAGGGTTAGTACCGAATACAGGACAACGTATCAATACTTATAATACAATACTTACAACTATTTTGAAATCATCTGAAGCTAATTTGGAATTAGGTCAGCTAAATATAACTATGGACGAATTACCACACACGACCTCAATATTAAGACTAAGTACTCGCACTACTTCTAATTCTGACTCAAGTAGATTAGATAGACTAATTGATGACCTAAAATTAGATCATACAAATGCATGATTAGATCATACAAAAACAAATCATCTTGCGCATTTTTGTAGAAAATATAATGACCTTTTTTATTTCGAAGGCGATCATTATGTTTTGCCGCTCAAGTTACACACGAAATTCATATCATTTCCGAAGTCGCTATTCACAGAAAATATTACAGATTTCCTGAGCCATTAAAGGACCAATTTGAAAGGCAAACTTAATCTCTTTTAGACACAAATTCAACCGTCAAACAGTCCTTGGAACTCGCCCATATGGATTGTTCCTAAGAAATCGGGCCGATCAAATAAAAAGAACTATCGACTAGTTGTAGATTACCATTTTATAAATCAAGTTAGTGTAGGATCGTCATAACCTCTTTCGCGTATAGATGAAATATTAGACCAGCCAAGAGACACAACCAGACGAAGCAGATGAAGATTTAATAGTCCATACAAAGAAGTTATTCGAGAATCATCTAAATATAGTAATAGAAGATATCCAGTAAAATAATATATTGAGGCTTAGAAAGAAAGGCCAAGGCAAACAGCGACCCATATTGATAGAATTTGCTACGTTTATTTGTAAGCAAAAAGATTTGACTCAAGCGGCAAAATTCAAAGATACACCATATTCTATTTCGCAAGATCTGACCATTGAAGACAGACATGAGTATAATAGTTATTTACAATATAAGTGTTGTAAAGATTCATATTACAACACGACATTACGATATGTAGAGTGTCGTAATATGAATTTACAACTCGAATATTGCACGAAATTTGATCTACTTTCGTAAAATAATCCGATAATTACAAAATGATATACTTTTTTAAATGATATTATGTCCTAAACAAAAATTATACCTGCTGTTATAATGATTTAAGTTTTCTAAATAGTCTTGAACTGTTTGTTGTTTCTGAGTTATCTTGATTACTGTTAAACACGTCAGATTTATAGAAAAAGTTTGCGAAAAAGTACTCTTTCAAAATGTCTGATTCTGAAGAAAGTTTACCCTCGGAAGTAGAGGAAGCTGCAAATGGAGCAATTTCAAGTCGAATTCCCGAAAAATCAAAGACATGATATGAACTTGAATACCAGAAATTTGAAAAATGGTGTGATTCAAAAAGATTAAAAGTGTCGGAAAAATGTTTGTTGGCGTATTTCGCCGAAAAGCAACATTCACAAAAGCCGTAACACTATTCCATGTTAAGAACCATGATTTCCGTAAGAAGAAATCAGATATAAGCAAATTTATACAGCTAGATGCTTTAACAGCACTTATTTACAGCAATAAAAACTCATTACAGCACTAGTGCTGTAATGGTCATCATTATACAACTTTTTTAAACTGTAATGTTTACTTTACTGAATGAAAGTAGATAAAGTATTATTACCTCATCTAAAAAAAGCTAGATCTTTAGGATATAAGGAGAAAATAGTAGGGAAATATTGAATTGTAAATGGGGTAGTTTACCGCACAGACAATCAACCAAGGGAATCTGATGTATACTGATACCCAAGCAGCATTTACTACTTCAACCCTTTCCTCACAAATATTGGGAGTACAAATTAATTCGGTCCCTTTTCAAAAGTTGTCTCTGACTCTAATAATTTTTTTATAATGACAGCTTATTTCCATGTTGATTGGCAGATTAGATATCTGCCAATCACATTCAGTTTGTATTGCTTTGAGTTTCATGCAAAACGTGGTTTTTTACGGTGTTGAATATGTCGGATTTTGTGATAACTAAACAGCATTTGCGGGAAGTGTTAATTTTTTGTTTTAATTGGAAAAAAAGTGCAGCTGAAGCACATCGAATGCTTGTGGAAGTTTACGGTGACAATGCTCCAAGCGATAAATCATGTAGAGAATGATTTCGACGCTTCAAAAGTGGTGATTTCAGTGTTGAAGCTAAGCCTCGCTCGGGACAACCAAAAAAATTCGTAGACGATGAATTAGAGGCATTACTCGATGAAGATCCGACTCAAACGCAAGAGGAGCTTGCCGGTACATTGGAGGTGACCAAACAAGCAGTTTCCGTACGATTGAAATCTATGGGCATGATTCAAATGCAAAGCAATTGGGTCCCTTATCAATTGAAACCAAGAGACGTGGAAAGGCCATTTCTTTCTTCCGAGCAGCTGCTTCACTTCTATCAATTGGTACTGTGAAACCATACACATGAGTGGTTTTCGTGTAGTATTCTTTCGTCTATTTTAATTTAATTTCTATTGGATTTATTTTTATTCTATTTTTTCACTGAAAGTGTTCTTATTTTACGTGAGGATATTGACAATTAAAAGTGCATGGAAAGTGATAACAAACTCCCTTAGCGGGGGACTGGAGAATGTTTTATGCTTCACACAACTTACAATCTTTTGAAAACAAACTTTATTAGTGGTGCAATAATATATATAAAAAAGTGCAATTTTTTGAGGACAAGGTAATGCCCAAATCGTGCGCCAAGTGCAACCAAGAAATCAACAGATATCAATGCTGGATATTCAATCGAACAATTTATTTTCGATAGAAATAGCGATGATATTGATATATGGTGCTCCAATTGTGCTAGTAAAAAATCAAAAAATTCCCAAAAACATTTAACTAGTCCGCAAAAATGGAGCCGTAGCGCGTCCGATATATGCAGCTCCAATTTATAACCCCAAATACGACCAGCGTAGTGAACTCCAGCTGTGACCTACAAACGGTACGTGATAATATCGCAAACTTTGCAATAACAGAATATGCAACAATCAATGACAACAATATATAAATGAGCGGCGCAAGTAGCTCCAATACTATTACTAGTATAGCGTCGACAATGTTGCCGCTACAAATAAAAATGAGCGAGAATCAAAGAATATTACACCTGCAGCGATAGCGACTAGCCATGAAGCCAATGTTGCCGGAACGAACCAGACCGCACAAAAACTAAACCAAATGGAAATCTCTCAACCAATACCAGAAAAACCGACGCAGGAAGCTAATTGGAAAACTGTAGAGAACAAGAAACGACAACGGTCTAGCACAGGAACATTAAACAAGCTAAAATTTCAAACGCTCATGGATGATTATTGGTTGAATAAACTAGTAAGTACCCGTAACTCATACGATTCTCTCAGTCAGGATGGTCAGTCAATGGACGACTTTCATCAAGTGGATGTTGTAGTAACTGACATTAAGAAAGCATTTGATAAGATAGATCACATTATTATGATCAATAAAACGATAAAATTTGGTATCCATGGCAACTTATTAAAACTACTAACATCCTATTTATCTAACAGATTTCAAGCCGTGACATTGAATGGTTCTGTCAGAGTTTGTTCTTGTTGAGTCAGGGGTTCCCCAAGAGAGCATACGAGGACCACTACTATTTAATATTTATATTAATGATATATAGGATTGCTTCAATCAGTGTCGTTATTTATTATTTGCGGACGATTTGAAAATATTTAAGTATATATCTACAATAAATGATGTTATTACCATGCAACTTGATATTGATAACTTCCATAATTATTATGTGATAAACAAATTACATCTAAATTTATCGAAATGCAGCATCATTCAATTTACCCGAAAAATAAATCCAATAAACTTTACTTATTCTCTAGGAACACATGAACTAGAATATGTAGATAATTATAAAGACCTGGGTGTGATATTTGATAAAAAACTGATATTTGATTTGCAAATTAATAGCATCATGAAAAAGAGCTACAAAAATTTGGGTTTTATTAGTCGTGCCTACAAGGATTTTAAACAAATAAATAGCTTTGTTGTTATTTAAATCATTAGTCCTGTGTCACTTAGAGTATGCTTGTAGTATATGGTCCCCACAATATGTAATGTATTATTCAAAACTAGAGGCGGTACAAAAGAGATTTATAAAATTCCTCGACTTAAAATTCAATAATAATAGATCTGCGAGTTATGCTGAAGGTCTAAAGCGGTATAAACTACTATCTTGTGAAAATAGACACATATACCATACCGTTCTCCTGTACAAAATCATACATAACAATATCGATACCACATTATTATTACATTTAATCTGTTTTAATGCGCCGTCGTTTAATTCAAGAAATGTATTGGCTTTTAAATCTACGTAGTCGGACATCCTTGCGTGCCAATTCACCGATAAATAGAATTATGACAAATTTTAATTACAAGTTTAATGATTTGATATTAATATTTCATTATATGCACTTAAAAAAAATGTAACTAACACGCTTAGGCAATAACCAGGAATGTTTTCTAAATTATATTCTTATATATCCTTTAATTTATTTTAGATTATTAAGTTTTTCTCCTCTCAAGAATATGTATTTATGGTATTTATAAAAGACTTATGTTTCTGTATAGCAGATTATCTATACTTATATCTTCTCTAACATATAAAATATACGTGAAATAATATTTAATTTTGTAATTTATATTTATTTTTGTAATTCATATATAGCTATTCATATTACTATAGAATGTGAACTTTATTTTATCTTTGTTTAATCACGGTATTAGGCTTAATCTCTTTCATTTATATCAATTGTTTCATTTGTTATATTTGTTAATATAAGCACATGATAGCCGTACTTTCTCTATTTTGAACTGTATATCCAAAGAATGAATTTGTAATTATAGTTCCTTCTAATTTTAATTTTAAGAAACTACCTACTGAATGTATAATTTGTGGGATCCGTATTGGTACACTGTTGGATCTCCTAAAAGAAATAAAAAAAGAAATAATTCATATTAGGACTCTAATAAAACCAGATTAAGAACAGAATTAAAGTCATTTACTCGCGTCCGGATTTTTATCAAATAATTGGAGCCACAAATTTTCTTTCATTATTGCCACAAAATAATTTCAGTGAAACTTTCCCGGAAACTATAAATATATTTAAAATTATTTTAACAACCCCGATAACCACTGCTGAATCAGAGTGTTGTTTTTCAACACTTAAAAGAATCAACACTTTTTTTGCGAAATAGTACGATCGTTTAAACGCGTTGGCGATGATGTGTATTAATAAAAATGTGGTGCGAGATATTTACAATTTTAACGAAACAGTTTTGGGAAAGTTTATATCAATGAATGATAGACGAGTGGAATTCACTTTCAAGAAATAATTGAATTTAATCATTTTGCATCCATTTAAAGATTAAGATAAGATTTCTCACTTGTTATTTTTTAATAAATGCGCCCTACCCGATTGAAATGTCACGAGCCGCCACTGGCAGGGACTCTGCCAAAATTCAACCTAATAAATGTCACACATCGGCGTCGGATCAAGACAACCCTAAGCTTCCAAATAATCATATTGAATACACATTAAAACCAAGTGGTGTTTAAAACTTGTACTGAATTTAATTTCAACAACCTTCCAATATACCCTCCATCATAGCTTGGTTTGGCCTTCTTCAACTCAGCAACTCTGTATATACCGCTCGTTCTCCTCGTAAAAAAGAAACCAGCATTACACATGATGTATTTGTTAAATTTTTACGAAATAAAGTTTTCTTAACGTATATTGGTAATGTGTTCATTTTAAATCAATAGCATGTATGTACATGCTATTTATTTAAAAATTTCACGATTATAGCACGTTGCAGTTTCCTAAAAACTATAATAGACAACGTGTACTTCGGCCACATAATATCCAAAATAAAGTATGGCATAAACATTTGGTCTATATGCAACAAAAGTTCATATAATAGTGCCGAAACAACTCAAAATAAATTACCAAAAACTTTGTATAAATTAGGCGAACTCATACCAATGATGTGTACGAATTACAAATAAATTACCAATTAAAATGATAGAACACATCGACGGCAACGTATTTATCTACAAAATAAAAAACGAACACCAATCGAAGAAAAACAAACTACAATCAACCGCGGATATCTATAGTCGCCTAATAAGTAAACATTACCTTCATCTAAACAAAACATGGGAAAGAAAAAAACAACCTCTTCGTCCAGTGTAACCTTCAATAGTTTACCCAACCATATTAAATTTAGTACATCTACTAAAATCTTTAGAAAAGGAATTACTGGCACGTAAAAACCTCGTGATTTATATTTTTTTATACTAAGTCTCCTTATACTAACTCCTGTATCTACAACACTTGTTTATACCAGCGAAAACTACCTCAATGACGTTTTATTATTTATTTGAAATTAGATTTTATACTTTAGTAAGTTTTGTTATTTAAGAAAAACTTTTCAATAATTTTCTTTTACCCGTTATAGGGAAGTTCACTGTATTTTAAATAACACCTTATATTTTACCCTTAGTTTATTCCTATTTTATTTTTATATATTATTTTTATTCAATTTTATCTTCACACCCGAGTCATTTAGAGTTTTCTTTAATGTTTTTGGATGTATTATTTATTTCAGTTACATTTATAACTGTAGTTATTTAAATATTTAATGTTTATTTTTCAGTTTTTATTATCGATTTTTATACTTTAGATCGCTTCAATTTTATATTTTGCTGCGGTTTATTTATGTATCACTAATTGATTATTTCGTACGTGGTCACTTTGTGTTTCCGCTGTGGATTGTTGGCGATTACGAATATCAGCCCTGGCCGTCGCTACGCTCTGCCGTGCGGTACAAATCCGTAAAAAGATTTAGCATCCGACATTTTGGCTGTATTAAGGGACATCGAATTGTCTTCTGTACTTCACGTGGTTAACGTTTTGCCCTGCAATTTGAGAACGAGTATTGTTAGGAAAGTTTTAGTTTCGTATGTATATTTTTAGTATCCCTTACCTCTGCAATATATTCCTGAGCTAAAAGTTATAATTTTATTTCGCCACATTTCAATGTATCTTTTGTTTTTGATTTCAATATTATTACGTCCGTGACGTACGTCGCTCCTTTCTATTAATATTGGGTTAGCCTCAAATAGCCACTGGAGGGGAGTATGGCAGGACAAACACTATTCAACCTAATTTTGTGGACCAATACAAAATACACAATATTACGTTTACATTATTTCTATAACAATTAACAAGTTAATACATAGACAAATGCTTGTAACTTTTAAGGATCAACAACCAAAATACAGCAGTATATAATCAGTTTAGTGCATAATTACCTATTAATAACGAATGAAACTTAGTCTATGAAATTGCATGTTACTAAAAAATCAATAGAAAACTCCAGCAACAATAGCTTCCTTTAAACAAAAATAGAAATCTCAATTTTTTGATATTTTGTTTATCAAAGTCTGTTCTATGAGAATGTATCAACAGTACGCTATGTTATGGGGTGGAAGGTCACCAATATGGACTTTGAATGACACAGTGTATAATATGAGAGTGCGGTAAATGAAGCAATTATTAAAATTATAATAACTTTCCTTAAATAAAATAGTATACGCAATTTTTGAAACTTTGTTTACCAAAGTCTCCTCTACGAGATTGTATTAACACTACGCCATATTATTGGGTGGAAGGTCACCAATATGGACTTTGATGACACAGTGTATAATATGAGAGCGCGGTAAATGAAGCAATTATTAAAGTTATAATAACTTTATTTAAACAAAAATAGTATTCGCAATTTTTTGATATTTTGTTTATTAAAGCCTCTTATATAAGATTGTAGTAACAATACACCATATTATGGGGTGGAGGGTCACCAATATGGACTTTGAATGACACTGTGTATAATATGAGAGTGCGGTAATTGAAGCAATTATTAAAATTATAATAACTTTATTTAAACAAAAATAGTATTCGCAATTTTTTGATATTTTGTTTATTAAAGCCTCTTATATAAGATTGTAGTAACAATACACCATATTATGGGGTGGAGGGTCACCAATATGGACTTTGAATGACACTGTGTATAATATGAGAGTGCGGTAATTGAAGCAATTATTAAAATTATAATAACTTTCTTTAAACAAAAATAGTATTCGCAATTTTTGGATATTTTGTTTATTAAAGCCTCTTATATAAGATTGTAGTAACAATACACCATATTATGGGGTGGTGGGTCACCAATATGGACTTTGATGACACAGTGTATAATATGAGAGCGCGGTAAATGAAGCAATTATTAAAGTTATAATAACTTTATTTAAACAAAAATAGTATTCGCAATTTTTTGATATTTTGTTTATTAAAGCCTCTTATATAAGATTGTAGTAACAATACACCATATTATGGGGTGGTGGGTCACCAATATGGACTTTGATGACACAGTGTATAATATGAGAGCGCGGTAAATGAAGCAATTATTAAAGTTATAATAACTTTATTTAAACAAAAATAGTATTCGCAATTTTTTGATATTTTGTTTATTAAAGCCTCTTATATAAGATTGTAGTAACAATACACCATATTATGGGGTGGAAGGTCACCAATATGGACCTTGAATTACACAGTGTATAATATGAGAGTGCGGTAATTGAAGCAATTATTAAAATTATAATAACTTTATTTAAACAAAAATAGTATTCGCAGTTTTTTGATATTTTGTTTATTAAAGCCTCTTATATAAGATTGTAGTAACAATACACCATATTATGGGGTGGAGGGTCACCAATATGGACTTTGAATGACACTGTGTATAATATGAGAGTGCGGTAATTGAAGCAATTATTAAAATTATAATAACTTTATTTAAACAAAAATAGTATTCGCAGTTTTTTGATATTTTGTTTATTAAAGCCTCTTATATAAGATTGTAGTAACAATACACCATATTATGGGGTGGAGGGTCACCAATATGGACTTTGATGACACAGTGTATAATATGAGAGCGCGGTAAATGAAGCAATTATTAAAGTTATAATAACTTTATTTAAACAAAAATAGTATTCGCAATTTTTTGATATTTTGTTTATTAAAGCCTCTTATATAAGATTGTAGTAACAATACACCATATTATGGGGTGGAGGGTCACCAATATGGACTTTGATGACACAGTGTATAATATGAGAGCGCGGTAAATGAAGCAATTATTAAAGTTATAATAACTTTAATTAAACAAAAATAGTATTCGCAATTTTTTGATATTTTGTTTATTAAAGCCTCTTATATAAGATTGTAGTAACAATACACCATATTATGGGGTGGAGGGTCACCAATATGGACTTTGATGACACAGTGTATTATATGAGAGCGCGGTAAATGAAGCAATTATTAAAGTTATAATAACTTTATTTAAACAAAAATAGTATTCGTAATTTTTTGATATTTTGTTTATTAAAGCCTCTTATATAAGATTGTAGTAACAATACACCATATTATGGGGTGGAAGGTCACCAATATGGACTTTGAATGACACAGTGTATAATATGAGAGTGCGGTAATTGAAGCAATTATTAAAATTATAATAACTTTCTTTAAACAAAATTAGTATTCGCAATTTTTTGATATTTTGTTTACCAAGATCTCTTCTATAAGATTGTATTAACAATACACCATACTATGGGGTGGAGGGTCACAAATATGGACTTTGAATGACACTGTGTATAATATGAGAGCGCGGTAAATGCAGCAATTATTAAAGTTATAATTAATTTCTTTAAAATAAAAAACGAATCCAATGGTTTTAATAGTGTTTCAACCTTCGAAATAATAATTCAAAATTCTCTGAACATATAAATAAATGTAGTAAAAAATTTCCTCTTGTAGTAGATCTAAACAAATTATATGAAACTAATAAAAACCATAATCTACTAAAAGCATCGGAAATTTTTATTTTAAGACTACATTAACAAAAGTTATTTGTTGCCAGTTATGGCTTATGCCAGTTTATGCTTTTATGATGTCAGTTCTTAAAGGAAAAATAAACTTTATTTATTTGGATTTATTACAATATATTTTACAATATCTAAAATATAAGGGAAGCACGTACTATTAAACATTTGCAAATTTATCTTTATACATTTTCTTTTGACCATCAAACACGGCTGTCAAACGCACGAAGAACGTACCTTGGTTTCCTTATTTTATACCCTTGCTATTAGCATTTAAATTTTGCAAACGATGGAATATTATGGTACAATTAAATGAAAGTATATTTCTTAGATTTTTCAACTTAAAAGAATGATCGATCATGTAGTAACGGCGACACCATTACAAATTGTATGTTATCAAAAATATCCTTTCAAAAAGTACAAAGTTATAAAAAAATCCTTGTTTTACTATAGAATCCAAATAAAACATTAAAATGTACATTTTCTTATAATTATATTTTTTGTATATTTATTGTAATTCATACGTTTTTAAGTAATATGTGGATATATGTATTTTCTTTATGCTATTCTTTAATAGTAATATTTCTATATTTTATTCAAATACTAATAAACATCACCCTTATATATTGTATTTAATAAAACCGACTCTATTTCTATTCTTTAATTTGATCTACGGCGTGAATAACCATTGGCGTAGCGGAATTTTCTGAAGTCGTCCTCATACCCAGTCAATTATGCAAAAAACTTTTTAACGTTTTATAGTTTTTCGTAACTTATGTCATATTACATAAAAGTGTGTTTATAACCATGTATCACTTTGTAACTCTTTTACTTTGTAATTTCTAGGAACCATGTATTTCTAGGAACAGCTAATTTTAGAATATTCTAATGAAGCTGTATATGAATCCAAATTTCTATCCTTATTAGTTTAAGATTCAGTTCAGAAGTTCAGAAGATTCATAGTTCAGAAGATTCCGCCGAATATTACATTAAATAGTATTAACAAAGTACTAATAAAACAAAGACTGGAAGAACATAATTTATATTAGCTGAATTTCGAGCGGGATTTCATATATTTATCTAAACACATTTTCGAAGAAATGCATCTTTCATTCAATTGTACGTGTACCGATAATATTTCATCGTGTTATGTATTTAGAAATATCACGTATTAATCATATATTACAATGTATTAATTATATTATTTTGATAACATAATTATTCTTTATATCATAGGATATGGGATATATATAGGAACTGAGCTATATAGATTTCAATTATTCCTTATTAAAAAACGTATGAACATTTTATAAAAAAAGTATTTCGTTGCGATGCAATTTATTACTTTTATTATTTATAAGTTGGAAAAAACTGGACACAATTTAGTATTTAAAAGTACATTCTCGCTATAATTCTGTCTTAAAGGGATAGAGCTCCTTTATATGCTAAAAGAAAAACAGTGTAATTTATTCTACTAATTACTCTTCCTTTTTGGATGAATTTTTTTCAAATTTCTTGCGGTAACAGCTTATAAATGTTAAATTGCCCTTAAGCTCGCCGTTTTAAGAAAAATTTAATTTATTTTAATGGTTTAATTAGTTCAAAATTTGCTGCTAAACATATGGCATTTTTTAATAGAATAAATTTATCGAAATACAAAAATCTAAGAACTTAGGGCCAATTATATATGCAACATGGACCTAAATATAAAATTTCGTAAAAATCGTAATTGTCGAGAAAGATGTTTTTCGGGTCTAGGAGTATGATTCAAATCTCAAATAATATGTAAAAATAAATCCACTAAAATATATAGAAATTTACCGTATTTAAATTTATTATATCTCAATAATAAATATATCTATTTTAAAAATTACCGTACTAATCACTTCTGTCACGTTGACTTGTTTATTTAATAGTATATCAATAACGATTCGTGACAGAGGTATTTTAGTTAGTTTTTATCTTGTGCTACTGAAGATGGGGGCATAGCCTTCGAAATGTACATCTAGCTACTTAATGTTTTAAGTTACGGTATTTGGGTGATATTCTATACTAATAAATATATCAGTTATCCACAGAGAGGCTTCCAAAGACAACCGGATTACGAAAGATTAAAACCTATAAATATAACGGATTGGAACCATTTACAGTAATAATAATTTTTAAAAAATTCTTCGCTAACGACTTCATATCCGTAACAAAACCTTAAATAATTAGTGAGTTCCATCTTATATGAGATAAAATGCAACAAATACATTAAAAAATTCAGAAATCCCGCGAGAGACGTACCTCCAATTAAAGCTACCGAAAAATAAATAAATAAATAATATGTACATAAAGAATAGCCATATACACCTCAAAACAACACATAATTATTATTACCAAATACAAGGTCATTACGATTTAACAAAAAAGAAAAAATGTTACTTCGTTCTATAATACTTCGTTGAATAATGTCCTAATTAATTGAACTAAGTATTTTAATTGTTAAAACTTAATTATATTTAAATTGTGGAATTTGGAATTATACTAATTTTGAAAGTTATAGTTTATTTTATAATATGTACTCAGCTTTCAAATATTAATTCATTAATTTCATTTAATTCACTAACGTTGAAACCTTAAAATATGTTTAAATTAATAAATTCAAAACTTATAACAATGGTTCGTGTGTGATCTTTTTTAGAATCGTATTTTTTTCCAGCATAAGATGTATATGATTCAATAATAAAAAATCTGTTCAAGTATATAAAATCCGTATGTATATAATATTACAAAGAATTTTTAATGAGCTCATAGACGTACCACCGCGAGTGTATTGCTAAAAAAAGAATATTCCTTAAGGGCGAACTGGAATCTCGCAAGTTTTCAGCGCTCAGAATTTTGGCTAATTTTATGACCCTTCAGAGCTTTATGTAGACTGGACTTAGCAAATAAAGTCAGCACTGATTATATATGGGTGAAAGTGAGATGTAAATAACGAATGTATAAATATACACTGAATGTATAACATAATGCTATATGAAATTGTTTAAAATATGCCGCATTTTCAAATTCTTGTGGATTTCTTATAATATCTTGACCTCTTGTAAACCCTGCATCTACTACTTCCAGTAGGATGCAATTAAATAGAAAAAAATATATATTTTCATGCATGCTGCCTCGCATCTAGTTTGATGATTCTCGCTTCGTAAAATTTACTCTTTTTCCTTCATAAAACTTTTCAACAATGGTGTTGTAGCAATCTGCTATATTAGAATTCATATTTAAAAGTAAACTAGCAGAATTATGAGCTGCTCTATGTATCTGGGTCATAATATCTGGCCATAACGCAGAATTCTTCATGCACATTCATTAGCTTCATATGGCCAATTGCAAAAATATTGAAATTTAGCAGAATCTAAATATTCGCTGAAAACGTGACTTGTACAGTTTATAATGTTATCTGCCGGCCCTCTGATATGTATGTGTACAGCTAAATCTCCATTCTTCCTATATTCGGTTGCTTTCATACTAGATGTTCTGATTTTTAGAATATTCTTCCATAAGTGATGACGCAACGTCATAGGTACATTTATAAGTTTACTGCTCCTCCTATTCTTGGTTAAATCCTTCATTTACCGCGCTCTCATAATATACACAGTGTCATTTAGAGTCCATATTGGTGACCCTCCACCCCATAATATGGTGTATTGTTAATACAATCTTATATAAGAGGCTTTAATAAACAAAATATCAAAAAATTGCGAATACTATTTTTGTTTAAAGAAAGTTATTATAATTTTAATAATTGCTTCATTTACCGCACTCTCATATTATACACAGTGTCATTCAAAGTCCATATTGGTGACCTTCCACCCTATAATATGGCGTACTGTTAATACAAATTCATAGAGGAGACTTTGATAAACAAAATATCAAATAATTGCGAATGTTTTTTTATTTAAACAAAGATATTAATTATTGATTTTCAATCATATCTTGCAAATTGCGCTATCCCTAGCGCAATAATACATAACCAATTTGGTTGGTCCACTGGGAGGACCCAATATTAACTCCCAATAGAATATCACTGACATCACCGAACTACGCCGCTGATTTTCATATAGCATAGGGTCCATAACCTCTCTTTATGCAATGTTTTTTGAATCTATATCATAGACTATTATAAATAGACATTGCAACTGTATAGGAAATAGAGAATCGTAGGGGTATTTGAGGGGAATCGTTTTTGAGCAATTTTCATGGTCCAGGAAGTGCTGGAATCTAGCGAGTCCGAACGGTATTACACTTTTTTATAGTTTGCTTACAGGTTTCTCTTATCATTCTACTTTCATGTCAGCCAATTCAAATTTCAAGGATGCGCATGTTTGTCATTTCTTTCGTACTTCATTGTATTGCTTCGTAATATTTCGGTTATTTAATAAAAAGAAATTATACTATTTTATTCATTTGGAGATTTTTCGAGTCGATCTGATAGCACACTGCTGTCAAGTATGACATGATTGATATATATTTAAAGAACTACTGATTAGCTATATGCACTGGATCAGTATGCTTTCATGAATGCAATAAGGCAGATATTGAAATCGTTTTGTTAATTTACGTTATTATTTTTTGATTTGTTTACATGTTTACATCCAAATTTGAATAAATTGCAACATGAATTCCAACCAATCCTTCGGATTGATGGGTAACTGATGATATATGTGATAATGGGCCCCGTTTAAAAAATGCTAATGCTAATAGATTTATAATCATATAATTTATAATTAAAATACGCCTTCGGCATGTTGAACACCAAATGCGAAGTCTCAATATGCCATATCTTTCATTGGGATTTGAAATTTGCATGCTACGTATCTATTTTCTGGTCTGATGTGTGTATCTTTGTATCCCAACACCACTTTTCAAATCATTCATTACTTTCGCCTCAATAATCTAGACCAGCCCTGTCGTGATACTATTGACGAGTCTAGAGGACGTTGTGAGCCGTCCAGACTGATCACGCACTCTGATAATGATAGATAAAGTAATAATTTGGTACACGTGGATCTTTGGAACGAAGAACGAATTTGACAGCGAACCAAGAAAATCGCAATCCCAGCAAAAGAAGAGGCACGGTCGAGGTGCTTCTGAAGAGCGTAAGACAGGGAACATCACAGAGTATTAAAGAGTTAGAGTATCCCTAGTACATTATAATAGCTAGAATACATCCCTGGATGCATATTAAATAAACAAAACACAATTTCTTGGACAAGTAATTCTTGGCGTTGTTTTCCAATTCCCCCCAAAAAGCCCTGGTTCTCTGAACCGCAACCTGTGATGCGATCTAGGCATCTGCAAGGTGTTCCTGTCGCTAGCGTCCTGCGTCAGCGATTACCAGCAGGTGCAACAAATCGATTATAATCATAAGATACATTGCTCTATCAAATGATTCTTGAGAATCTGAACAATATTGTCTGCTCATATTGAATCGGTTGTTGAGCCGTAAAGTTGGGCAGATAATTGAAACATGTTATAGATATTTATATTCTCTGTTCGTAAACATCTGCTGCTGTGCAATATGCAAATTTAATTCTTCATAATATGAAGCTAAAATTTATGAACAGATCCACCGATACGTGTTAATTTATACCAATTATTGATATATCGTAATATTGTTGTTTTACTTTTAGTTCGTTAGCAAGTTGAGGCAGATTTTGGCTGGTTTTATCTGTCTGGAATTGTTTGTCAAAACATAAGTTTCATAATTTTTGTTGTCAGATACTTCCTTTGCCATGGTTTAGTCGACAGCTGGAATATTTTACGTTTTTTAACAGTTCAAAAAAAGGTAAACGATTTATTGATCACGAAAACAGAACTAAAAGTCAATTATTCGCATTTGGCAGCTACCTTCACTTATTTATTGTGATACAAAGGCAAGTTTGTATAATTTATGAGCAGTCATACGCATTATTTAAATACTTCGTTCCCGTAAATGCGATAAAAAGGAATAAACAATTTAGGCATGTAGACGTTTCGAGCTTTATAAAATTATTTTTTGTGAATAGTTTGTGTATGTACTACATTGATCTTCCTTGGATTTAATATATATATATATATAACATTTTCTCATCATTAGAACTAAAATATCCAAGTCTTCATTTCCACTTTATTCGAGAACGATTAATTACCATATTTTGGACCTATTATAGCTATTTATATTCATGATCCAAACAATAACAGTCTTACGAGATCACCGAAATCAATTCTCACATGTGCTACCTTAATGCGTGCCTAAAATAATGATTACAACGTTTACCTTTAATATAATTTGTATATTAGTTTGTGTCATTTGGATTGACTTTTACCTACATATATTAATATTGAAATAGCTCTTATAAATTTGATGTTTCTTGCCAAATTTTATATTTGTACGATTCCGACTTTTACAAGTATTGGTGCGGTAATTCATAAATATACCATTTTAAGAACATCCATTTTATGTGCATGTACATATGCGGTTATTATTCCATTTATTTTTAGGTATCTAAAACAAAATCGTAGAGTATTTTACGAAAGCAAAACGGAGGCACCAAGCGTTATGCATCATTAGCACCACGTATCCCTGTTAAATTAATTTTGTGTTGTATAATTTTACTCTATTATTGACTAATATGGAGTGGACAATACGATTGTTATAGTGAAAGCCTCTTCATTTATGGCAAATGTTGTTTTATTCCTATATTTACTTGTATGTATAGCGTATTTTCTGTGAATGAATTGAGGTTATATTTATGTTTTGTTGACAACATTAATTGTATTTGATACTAGTGCCATCTTCCGCTATCCTTACTCTTTGCGCTAGTGGTGTCCTCTTTCGACATCCTTACTGACTACATGAGTAAGGATAACGACAGATGTCGCTAGATGTAAAACAACCACCTAAAATTGATACGCATTTTTATATAGAGTTGCTCTGTTTATAGTAATTTGTCAATGTCTATATATAATGCAGGATTTTCAGCATATATATATATAGGAATATTCGAACTACTTTGTGGCCCAAAGATGCTTTTTATGTAAAATAATAAAATTTATTTATTTAAAAAATCTAAATTCATGTCCAATTGCAAATCTAAAACGATAAAAACGTGGATAAAATCAAAATAATTTAAAATAAATATATAAACCAATGATATACAGCCATTAATTTGCTTATTTTTGTATTTTTCAATAGTGATATACCAGCCTGTAAATTAAAATTTAATTAAGGGTCTTCCCCTCTGTTAATTGCATTAATTAATAATCAACTCAGAAATGATAGATTTCTTGGTGAAAAATTCCATTCAACAAAATTTGAGTGAATTTCATTTTGAGCTTCTAAGCGAGTTTATGATACTAAAACACGTTATGCTTCCAAGAAGATATTTTTCTCAAAACTACGGAATGGTGAAGTGGTTCGTCGTGATCGGCTCTGTATTCTGTGTCACAAAAATCCGTGTTTTGTTTGCCCTGTGTGCTTTCTTTTTATGGGGAGCAGGGAAACATTATTACAAGTTGTTCGGAGTATAAATTTGACACTTGGAGAATACGTACTACAAAATTACAATTCGATGATTCAAGATCTGGTGAAGTAGAATTCAATGGCAGAAGCGAAATGCTTATAAACACTTTTTACATAATAATTGATAGGATTGATTCGCCTTTTGATTCCATTAATAATCCGTTCGATAAAAATAGAATATTTGATGACCATTTCAATGCGTTCGAGTGCTTGTCAAGAAATTGTTATTTTCAGAAGGATGGTTGAACTATAAATCCTTGTTTGAGAATCAAATCTATTTTCTGTAAATGTAAAATTACGCAAAATATTCGTCACCTAATGTCTTAAAGAAAGATGTAAAAATATACATATATAAACATCCAAACACTTCCATCTCCTTTATTAATTTAACTCTGGGCGACAGACAACAGCATCGTTTATATTCCATATTTAACACTTACAAATCCATTTATGAGAGTCACGATTAATGAATACTATGGGCCATAATTAATGAATATTATAGGCCATGATCGATGAAATATATTGAAAACTAATTTATGGAATTCCACACCGTCTTTGACTTATTGTCGGAATTATAATTTTTCCCCATATTCTAGCATTTTTTATTTGTGTTCGTAAGCTTGAGGTAATTGTGCTTGAATTTTTCTTGTGGTGAGTGGTATTTATTATCGTCGAGTATATTACATCTTCGATTATACAAATGGATAGCATCCGCTCAATTTTTGTAGTAAATGTTTAAAACACACATTATGGTATTTACGGAAGTTATTTATGCGCAATACATGTCCTTTAACTAACTAGATTATTATAATAGATGCTTTCAACATTCACAAACGAAAATATTTCAACACAACCACAATCTATATATCACCAACAGAGTGCAGCACTTCCTCGCCTATGAACTTTCTGGAAATGTGATTCCCTTCTGATTCTCTCTTTTATATGTACTTGCAATATCTATATATACATCGTCATTGATAAAGTACATTATTTTATAGAAAATAACAGGCGTTCCAAAGAAAATATATTATTTCGCGGTATATAATTTGCGGTTTCAGTTTATTGGTGGTATGGTATTTGGCGCATTAACGATTATAGGTTTGATGTTATTTATGTATGAACAGAATTTAAACACTACTCCGCAGAGTGATACTGCTCTACTCCCCTCTTATTGAACTTTTTGGTGTTATGTTGAATATAAAATGGGGGCTGATTTACAAAACGTGTCCGATTCTATGAACATATATACTGTTAATTATTGCATCAGTAAAAGTCATATTTCATGACAAGTGAATTTTTATTAAAAGAAACTATCGAATGAAGTGACCTACAAGCTCCAAAAACCATCAATACCGAAGTACCGCAATTATAATACCAGGAGCATTATCGTCAAATTCATCAAGACGTAGTTAAGAATGGAGATCACTGTGGGTGTGGCCGATATCATTCATCGTTAGGACGAATATCAACGCACACGAGATCGTGTGTTTGATTCACACGGAGGGTCTTTTGGAGAAGATAAACATCAACATAGATGTTGTGAATCGCCCAACCATGACCATTTGTGTAACTAGCGTGATATGTTGGTCGTAATCAACTAATATACGGTCTGATATCAACAGGAAGTATCAGACATCGGCTCCGGTTCCGAATTTATGAATGCAAACGAATAATAATGGAATCGGAAAAACAGTAGAATTTGATGGCAAGCAAATTGTGCCACATTTAGTGTACCAGGTGAACTATCATTAAATTCATCATGGAAGGGGTGATTCTGAAACAAAAGGGCGCCATCGTGGTATAGACGAAATCGTTGTTAGGACGAATACCAACGCACTGGATGTCATGTGTTCGAATCCTATTATCGCAAGGTTTTTTGGTAGAAAGGATTTTTTTGCCGTACCATGGATGTTGTTTGAAAATTGCCCAAATATCAAAGTTTGCATAGTGTGATTGGTAGTGTTGGTTGTCAAACAATTCGTAATGTCTATACAGGTGCTAACTTTCTATAATTAAATCTTGTTGTGATAGTTTTTGTAAGAATTATTGATGAAAGATTTTCGGAAAATTAGTAGCTTAAATTGAATAAATAAAATAAACTAGCAACGAGCTTCGATCCATTATGAGTAGAATTTAGAGAGTTGCAATTAATTATTCTTCTATAATGTCTTTAGTTTGTGATTGCACAACTCTAAATCAAAGTTATATTTTGCGAGGCAAGGAAAACGATACAGTGCTGGGATTGTTATCGAATGGTTTGTTGAGGATGTATTCGTATTATGAAATATTTCCATTAGATCAATAGAACATATTGGTACGACTTTTAAAATTCTAATTTCAATCCTTTTATGGGAATATTGCATCACCATTTCGAAGACATCTAATATATTTCGTTTTTCAAAGAATGAATTCGGTTATATATTTGATCCAAAAATGTAATATTTTATTGAATACCGGTTCCTCTTGGTTGTGGTCGTCTTCTTTACTTTAATATGTTTCTATTAGTAGAAAGATGGAATCTATTATTAAAAATCTTTTAATTGTAAATTTGTGGCATTTTAAAATGTAGTTGCCAATATACCCAAATGTACATTATCATGTACTGCTGTGATGTCTATAAAACATTGCTGTTAACACGACGTCTGGGAATGTCTGAAAAACCATCATTTTTACCCAATGTGTTTTAATATTGTTTTGCAATATAAACTAACTATTTAACAATGATATAAGTTGTCTACAAATTACCGAATTGTGTAAAATGTAAGGTACTGCGCCATTATTCGAGCACTAGCGCGATAATGCATCTTACTGCAATGAAAGGTCAAACTGATAATTTATTATAATTAGTAACAAAGTATTTATTGCCACTAATTCAGTTATTATGAATTCAAAATCATCGGGAAATAATTTTTTATTCATCAAAACTATATATTCGTCGTGCTATGTAACAAATCCTCAACTTATGAATAAATTGTGCTACAACATAGTAACAACAACAATGCGTTTAGAATATTCTGAAATTCGTCCGCGGTTACGTAATTAACAACATCTCTCGTTTATAGTTGAACATCTATCCACATTGTTGTAAATATTTTGGAAATTGCCCAATTTTTAATAGAACGGTTTAGAACACTATACTTTCCTTTTACGTATAATTAGTGAAGCGGTCGATCAATAATATTAAGAGTTTGTGAGTTTTGTGCATTTTAGTGAATATTTTACTTAATTTTCACCATGCCAGTGGAATTTTCTGCTTGTATCAAAAGGATTAACCGACACTTGCTAGGCATTATCACCTGTAACGGATCGTGCGAGTCACGCTATCAATCTGTGTTAGTATTGATGTAAACCAAATGACGTTTTATTAAAAAATCGCTTTAACTATTGGGTGTCTCCTGACATGCTTGGCGAAACTGTTGACGTCAAATTCCAAGGATAGTGATGTATTGAATATCGAAAAGAAACTGGCTATGTTACAGTCCTTTGCAGATATGCAGCGGAAATATGAAGAGGAACCTCGGTCTATTGAATTTGCCAATGATAAGATCACGGATTTTCAAAAGGAAACCGTTACTTTTGTCCCTGTTAAAAAATAGCTTTGAAGCCAAAGTCACTTGAACAACGGAATACATTTACAGTATCGAAAATTATAGTTGAAGAAACAATTTGGTATTGCAAGGAATTCCTATGAAAGAAAACGAGAATTTGTTATCGATAGCAAAAAATCTTTGGTCCATAATCAACGGCAAGATTACCGATGAGGATATTGACACGGTTCATAGTGTTATTACTCGTTGTGCTACCTCTTCTGTTCGGTAACGGGGCGGCAGGGCGAGGGGGGTCAGGTAGGCGCGATTAATTATATGTACTTTAAGGTTTGGTCGCTGTGCTTATTATCGGGCAGCGTGGCCGCGTATATTTGAGTACAAATGTTAACTGAACTATTTTTTTTATAAAAATTATTCAAAAGTTTTCCTTAAATAACAAAACTTATAGAAGTATAAAGACTACAGTTAAATATATATTATATATTTAAAAAAAACACCACTAAGGCATCTTTCGCTGGTATAGAGAAGTGCTGTAGATCTTGAAATTATTGTGAAAGGACTCCTTTCATAATAATTTCATCGAATTCATCTACTTTTTTTTTGGTTCTACGTCGCGCGCTTGCCGGGCAATTATGCAAATTGCATATTCTACGAAACCGTTGGAACCATCCATGACTAGCTGCAAATGTTTCTGTCGATTAACCGCCTTCGCGTTCCTTTAAAGTCTCAAAAATACTACGTGCTTTAGTATGGATTATTAACAGCTTTATTGGCATTATTTTGTATCTGGTCATCAAACCAAATCGCCAATGATTTCTCCATTTCAGGAAACAAGCCTTTTCGTTGCCTAGTTATGGCATTGCCTGTTGATGCTTTTATTGAGTCTTTTATTTTATCTTTATCCCTCTAGATTGTTGAAACAGTTGAATACGCCAGCCGAAAATCACTTGCTGTCGAGTTGACTATCGAGCACATTCCATACGAATCTCTTGCATTGCTATTTTTTAGCAATTTCAAAATATCTCTAGTTTCAACTTGTGACACATTCAGAAATTTGAACATGTTTCCAACCGGAACTGGAACATTACATATTTTAATTGCATCACATGATTGAGATAACTGATTATCATCATCATTACTAGTGGAAGCAGTTGTGGGAGCACTAATATTTGCAAAATATTTGTTAAATACATTTGGATCAATAACTGACACAGCACTCTAGTCGCTAATAGACCTGTGAGAGTTAATTACTTTCCACATTGATTTGATAGGATTGGTTGTCTTGGAGATAAAATTATTGTTTGCCTCGATCTTTGCATTTCTAATTTCTTCCATGTACATGTACTCTCAGAGTTCTTTTCAGAACAAGTAATTCATTAGATTTATAAATTTGGTAAAGTTCGCAAGCTAAAGCGTGCTCGTTTCTAAGTTTCCTTAAACCTTCATGGAACCACTTCACTCCATCATCACGTTTACATAATTTCAAAGTACGAGTAGGAAAAGATATTAGATATGCATTACAAATAATGTTAAAATAGTTCGTAAACGTGGTCGTAAAACTTAAATTATTGTTACCTAAGAACATTGTACAATTGTTAGAAACATTCATAAAGAAAGAGTATAATCCAACTTGATTTATGGGCCTTATTGATTTGATTTCTTGATTTGAATTAACATTCTTGTATATATCTGATAAAATAATGCATTGACCAATATGGTCAGATATTTTGGTATCTACAGGAATAGTTACATAGTTACCTGTAGAAAAGTTTATAAAAATGTTGTCACGACCGTGTGATTGCAGATTTGATGTGATGCTGTATGTAATGTATTAGTTCGTGTTTTTGTCGGATTATGCCGTTGGCATTGTATGTGATGATGTTGAGTGTTTGTGTCATTAGTTGAAGAGTTCTATGACGGCTTCAACGATGGTGAATATTTTATCTATGGTGTTGGTTTTTGTTTTTAGTTGTTGGTTGATGTGTTTTAGTGTGTTAGTGATTTTGGATAGGTTTAATGTTTTGAAGAGTAATATTATTTCGTGTAGTGGGTTGTCGGATTGGGGTGGTTGTGTGGCGGGTTCTGTTTGTGGTGGTGGTGTTGTTTCTGTTGAGGTTGGTATTTTTTCGTTTCTTAGTACGTTTGCGTATGTTTGTTGTGTGTTGGCTTGTGGCTTGTTTAGTGTTTGTTTGTTGATGTATGCGATATGTTGGATTTGCTGTTTTTGTGTTGTGGGTTTGGTTTGTGTTGGAGTGTTGGATGTGGTGTTTGCGGACAGGTGTTTTTGCCTGTTGGCGGTGTATTGTTTGAGTGCTGGGCACCCTTTGTATAGGGCAGGATGGGCCTCACTGCAGTTTACGCATTTGGCCGGTGTGTCTTTGGGTTTGGTACAGGTTTTCGTGTTGTGTTTTCCTGCACATTTCATGCAGTTGGGTTTTAGGTTGCATGTGTGGGATGAGTGCCCAAAAGCTTGGCAATTGTGGCACTGTGGTACGGAATTGTTTCGGTATGGTTCTGTTTTTACAACTAGGCCACAGAGACGTTTGAGTCCCATGGCTTGTTGTTGGAATTCCTTGTGGATTGTTAGGAGTATACAGGTGATGTCGGCTTTGTTGGATTTGACGCGGGAGGCGGATAGGAATGGAAGTTTTGCGTGTGTGAGGGCGGTTTTGATATCGGCAATGGAGATGTCGTGTGGGATTGGTTTTAGGATGAGTTTGGCTGGTCTGTCGATGCTTCGGGAGTATGTGAAATGTTCAACTTTCTCGGACTTGAAGCTGTTTATTGCCATGGCGTCGTGTATGTCGTGGGGTTTGATGGTGAGGTGGTCTAGGTTATGTTTGATGATAGGATCGGTTTTGGTGAAGTGTTTTAGTTTGGTTAGGAGCCATACTGTCTTGTTGGTGTAGACCAGGGGTCTCCAAACTACGGCCCGAGGGCCACATCCGGCCCGCGGACAGATTCTGTCCGGCCCGCGGAGAGCTAGCATACTTGAAAACTCATTTTAGAGAACATATTTTTTATAGCAAATTAAATTTAGTTTACTGAAGTATTCTAATTTTATGTTGAATAATTATTAATATGACATCTACATTGATATGGTCATGGGCTAACTACTCATAACATTGTTGTAGGCTTATTGTTATTGTTTTTGTGATAAGTTGGATAAAGAAACACAGAATTGTAATGAGTAAAGACATGTATAATATGCAGAAAATTTAACTTCAGTATATAATAACTAACAAATTATTGAAATCAATCCAACTAACATTTTATACATTTTAAATAAAAACATAACTTATAACAAGCGTAATGACATATGAAATACTAATGAGATTTATGTAATTGAGATTTTCCACTGACAATAGTTTGTAGTTGTGGACTAATTTTACTTGTACCAATTATTAAAAGAGATTTAAGATGCTCATCAGTTAATTTAGATCTGTAAACATTTTTTGTGTACTTCATTTTGGAGAAGGTCTTCTCACACAAATAAGTAGTACCAAAAACAGAAAACAGCCCACGAGCAAATTTATGCAAATTATCAAATTGTGTCAGTGGAAGACTCTTATAAAATTCCAACAAAGATGAGTTTTGATATTTGTTCTTAATTATATCACTGCACTGTAGATCAATCATTTCCATTTGAAGTTCCGGGGCTAGGGTTTCAATGTCAGTATCAAAAGGATTCTGAAAAATCTTAATTTGATTCGCAATGGCATCAAAGTCCGAGAAACGAGTATCAAAATTTATTTTCAAAGCACTCAAAGTTTCGATTGCAAAATCGATAGGAAACTCAGTCTCAGTGGTGTGGCTGAATATTTCACATGTTTTAAAATGTGAAAAACATTTACTTCGTAGTTGTGATTGAAACAGTATCAATTTCTTCCGGAATGATTTGATATTAGTGTATAAATCAGGAAGATGCTGGTTTTCTCCTTGCAATCTCAAATTCAGTTCGTTCACATGTTTTGTCAAATCAACATAGAATGCTAACTTCCACAGCCATGCGTTGTTTTGTAATTCAGTAAGAGGGCGATGCTTTTCATTCAAAAAAATTTCGATCACTGCTCGAAGTTCAAAAAAGCGCTGAAGGACTTTCCCACAACTAAGCCAACGTACGGCAGTATGATAAGGTAAGTCATTTTCTCCAATCTCTTCAATAAATTGTCGGAATTGTCGGTGATTCAGCCCAAAAGATCTGATAAAATTAACAGTTGATATGACTGGTTTCAGAACTTCAGACATATCCAAACATTTTCCGCACAAAGACTGTTGATGAATGATACAATGTAAGACTAATGGTTTTGAACCACCGTCATTTTCTACAGCCTTTGACACAAGAGCGACCACTCCTTTATCTTTCCCACTCATGTTTTTGCCTCCATCAGTTGTAATACATTTCAAGTTTTTCCATCGAAGGTTCTATTGATTAATGGCCATTTCAACTCCTTTAAAAATATCTGTACCAGTAGTTGTGCCATGAATACTATACATATCAAGAAGTTCTTCATGCACTTCATAGCTTTTATCTACTCCTCGAATATAAATCAACACCTGAGCAGTATCTGACACATCCGTTGACTCATCCAAGGCCAAAGAAAACCACTCAACATGTCCATTTTTGTCGAACAGTTGAGAGGATATATTTTCAGCGATGTTTTCTACCCTTCGAGCCACAGTGTTTGCTGACATACTGACAGTTTTTAATAAAATTACCTTTTCAGGGCACATTTCTTCGGCTACTGCAATTATGCATTCTTTGATCATTTCTCCATCGGTGAATGGTTTTCCACGTTTTGCAATTTCAAGAGCCACACGAAAGCTGGCACGAGTTGCAGCCTCTTGTTCAGTTTTGAGTTTTGTAAATGAAGATTGCTGCGATTTCAATCCGCGCTGCATAGCTGCGAATTTTTCTGTCCGCAAACTTCCTGTATATTTTGAGTAATTTTGAAAATGTTTTGTTTCATAATGACGTTTAATGTTATATTCCTTGAGAACGGCTATGCTTTCATTGCAAATCAAACATAGCGCCTTGTTACTGGACTCAATTACGAAATACTGAATGTTCCACTGATCTTTGAATTTTCTGCATTCACTATCAATTTTTCGCTTCTTTTCCATACTACTAAATCACACACAAAAGCAACAATTCAAATCAAAATACTGTTACAAAGATGTCTTAAACTTAAACACGCACAAACACGTTTTAAGGAGGTACGCACTATTTTATTTCACAACAGTGTCATAGGAACTGACTTGTGGTTGCGCCACTAGCCTTCTTATATATTCCAATTACTGCCGTCTACCTATTTCCGCTTGTGTCCACCAGATGTCGTGTCACGTTACTCCTCATGGCTCGTACTCTACGACTAATCTAGAACAGTGGACTATTTCACTTTTTACCACCGCCAACAATGATAATATGGTTTTGGCCCTCGGAACTTACTGGAGTAATCAGTATGGCCCTAAGGCTGGAAAGTTTGGAGACCCCTGGTGTAGACAAATATGGGTGGGATATTGTTTCGTGTGGTGCATATTTTGGTAAAGTGCAATCTTCTAGTTTTTGTGGCGAATCTACATATCTATAAGGGAAAATGCCCTTACACTTTATTAAATTGAAATCATCATTATTTGCAAAGTGTAATTTAGTTAATGTAAATTGATTGGGCTCCAAGTTTTTTACTAATTTATCTAAACTACTGGGCATAAATTTTAAAGAGTCAATAAAACGTAATTGCATGCCATGGTACATTCTAGAAAATGAGATGTACTCTTCCGTTGAATTTGCAATTACCGAAATTTCACTGTCACATTTTACATTTGCTAAAACTTCAATCAAAAACTTTGAATCATACCCAAATTATGGTATAGAATTGGTAAGATCTTTAGTTTATTTTTACATTGAATATTGCAATTATTACATATTGTACTTATGTAGTTACCGATAAAATGACAATGATGCATCACTTTATCATTTTTTATATTTAAGGTTGTATTGCACAAAGAACAAACAGTACAAGTATCATACTGTACCTTTTCCACTAAATATATTGGATTCATTGATATATTCCCATCAGTTTTCATGCATTTTGAAATGAATTCGCTTTCCTTTAAAAGTTCTTCTATAAACCACTGTTGTGGATTTTCACCACGATACATTTTAAAACTATTTAATGCAGGATTGTATGAACATACTCGAATGTAACCAGTAGAATAGGGAACATGTTTCTGATAAGAAGTAGTGTGAGAGATATTTTCATTATTTTTACAAGTTTGAATACGAGTGGTAAAAGCTTCAAAGTCTCCGTATATAACAAATGGATGTCTCATACTCGCACGAAAGTTTTTTAATTTTACAAGTGAACCGGGATTTGGTACCTCAATTTTAGTAGCCTCATAATTATTACAATCTTGTAGATGTTCTTTGAGTTTTGTTTCTGTTCTAAAATAATTAAGACAGCGGTTGCAAATATGTTTAACATGGGTGTCTTTGGAAATTTGACGAGAACATAGTCTATTTAAATTTTTAATTAAACAATAGTGACCTTTACTATTATTATATGCTGGTAAAAATAACAAATTAATTAATGTTACATTATCGTTAGTGTTGTTTTTAGAAATGTAAACTGGCTATATTGAATCTTTTGCTTTATCACCATCTATACTATAAACGGTAATTGATAAATTTTGGTTTTGTTTCTCAAATTTAACTAAATCGGTAATTTTAATGGGAAACTCGATATTTCTAAAATTTAAAAAATCATGAATATTTTGAGGATATGAATTAACATTTAATGGATCTGTTAGACTTGGATATAATTTGGCTAAACAACTCCAAACAAAACATCTGGTGTCGGTGTTTCGAATATTCAAAATATTTCTATTAGTGCGATAAGATTCGGGTAATTCTACATAACTCGAAGCTCCACAATTGAGTGGAGAATATTTCACGAATGCAACTACCATATTAACGATACTGCATTGGGCCCAACCACTCGTACGATCTGCTTGCTCTTGCAACTGGAAAAATAATGTGTTATTATTACAATATTTTTCAAAGATTTTCTCAACTCGCCTTAAGGAGTATTTGTGCAAATAGTGAATCTAAAGCCGCATTCAAGTCAGTACCCTGAACAACTATTTCGTTTCTCGTCGTAAAAAATTTCGGTTCCTCCACTAGTGAAGACGGTTGCATGAAGTTGCCGGTGTAACAAAGGTTAATTTAAAAACTCTTCATGGATTTACGAAGGTTAACGATACGACTCATGATCATTGTCTTTACATCACCGAAAAAACTGTGGATGTCTTTGTGTGTAATGTTTATTACAACCCCTGTACGAATTCTACTCTCAAAGGCAGAGTGCAACTGTAGCAATGAAAAAAAAATATATATATAAGTTTAATTAATATAAAATTAATATAAAAATAAAATAGAGTATCACAGTGAAACTTACATTTTGCCATTTAACTCTTTTTGCAAGAGTTTTGTTGTCATCATCACCACCCGGTACAACATTCCTCCTCCTTTGCGGAACAAGATTCGTACGAGGGCGTAAATTACCTCTACCAATCAATAACGATCCATGACCGTTGGTTGAATTTATATTACATCTTGTCCTTATTCTAATAGCGAACTTTAATTTAATAGTTTCTAATTTTATCAAGTCTGCCACAAATTTTTTTTGTGTGTTATTACCGATTTTACACTTTATATATTTATTTAAAAGTTTAATTTGATCCACTGTTATCTTCTTACACTTCAGTAAATCAGGTATTGTTGGATTAATTATACTCAGTTTACTCGTTAATTCACGTATCACTCTTGTAAAGTTTATATTGTACTCGATCTCACTGTACATCTTCAAGCTTTCAAATGCTACTTTTACTATTATAAAAAAAATTTAAAAAAATTGTGTGTATATTGGGTTTATACTTTTTATTTGAAGATTACATTTTAAAATCTACTATATGACAAGTGCGTCCTCCAGGTAATTTCTTTAATCCACCGTAGAGTAGTTTTACTGGAGTGGTGTTAAGTTGCTTCAAATCAGCGTCCGAATTAAAGTGCTGATTGAAACGTTCAGGTAGAAAACAAACGGCACCTTCTCCCAATTCCACAACAAGCTTTTGTCCATTCTTGGTATTAATGTACTTGAACTTCTCCACTATATACAATTTATCTTGATCTAAATCACGTAACGGTAATACAGTAAAATCTTCACCACCACCTATGGCGTTTAAAACACCCACATTATATTCAAGCATTGAATTTAGTAATAATTTTTTCATGACCGATTCTTTTCATATATCTATGTTAAGATCGCCTGTTAATATTATTTTAATATTCTTTGTAAACATTACTTCAAGATGATGAAGTAACAAATGCAGCCTATTTATAAGCTCTACTTTGTTCGTGTCTGGCACGGAGTATACACATATATGAAGTACAACGCAATTGACATATTCACACTTGATGGCACATAACTCTACTTCTTTCTCTATACAGAAACAGCATAAATCTAGTTCCTCACATATCAAATTTGATTTGGCAAGAATAAGAACGCCACTTCTCTTATTCACCTTTCTGGAGAACTGATATAATTTTATAATTTGGGATATTAATGGAAAGTACCTCATTTACATTAAGCCAATGTTCGTAGAATTGAGATATCATGTATACTGAGTATCATTTCAATCCTTGTGGGACCCCGGATTGGATGGGGAATTTGTGGGAGATGGAATTGTTGACTTTGATTGTGAAGGTTCTGTTGTGTAGGTAGCTTTGGATGAGTTTGGTTAAACGGTTGTTGAAGTTGTGTTTTAGTAGTTTGATGATGAGGGCTTTGTGCGATATCTTGTCAAAGGCCTATTCGAGGTCCAGTGATAGGATTGCGGTGTAGTGGTTTTTGTTGTATCCTGCTTGTATGTGGTCAACTATTCTGAGTAGTTGGTGTGTGCATGAGTCTTGAGGTCTGAAGCCATATTGGTGGTTCGGGAGTATGTTGTGTTGGTGTGTGTGTGTGCTGTGATGTGGTCGAGGATGATGGAGTCTAGAACTTTGGATAGGGTGGTTAGTAGGCTGATGGGTCTGTAGCTGGTGGGGGTGTGTTTTGGTTTGTTGGGTTTCAGGATAGGAATTATTATTGCCTGTTTCCAGCATACGGGATAATACGCAGTTTGTAGTATGTTGTTGTATATATTGGTAATTAGGTCTATGGCGTTGGTTGGGAGTGCTTTTATGATATAGTTGGGGATGTTATCAGTGCCTGGGGCTTTGTGGTTCGGGAGGTGTTTGATTTTGTGTACAACTGTTTCTTGTGTTATTGTGATCGGTTCGGTGTTTGTGATGTCTAGGTTTTTCAGTGTGTTCTGGAAGACGTTACAATTTGTGATTATATTTGTGTCAGTTAGTGGGTTGGGGGTGAATTATTTTACTAGGGAGTTGCCTAGCATGTTTTGTTTGTCTGTGTCTGTGTATGCGGTGGTGTTGTTTTCTTTGAGGGGGGGGGGGGGATTAGGGAGCGTTTTTTGGATAGGATTTTCGGGAGTTTGTATGGGTTTAGTATGGTATTTTCAACAAATGTATACCATTGTTCTGTGTGGAATTCTGATATGTCTGTTTTGATTTGTTTTAATATTTTATTTATTAGTGTTTTTGTTGGTGGATATCTTGTGTTTTTGAAGTGTTGCCTGAGTTTGGTTCTGTGTTTGATTTGTGCGATTATGCGTGGAGGAAGTGTTATTGTGTGTTGCTTGATTCGGGTATTGGTGTTGGTTAGGGATTCTTGCATGGATGTTTGGATTAGCTGTGTGAGTATGTTAATAGCGTTGTCAATGCATGCAGGGGTGGTAGGTGTTTGGGTGTGTGGTGCGGAGCGTGCAATTTTAATTTCAATTGTGTTGGTGAATTTGGGGATGTTGTAGTCTTTCATGCAGTGGTTTCTGTGTAGGTCTATGTGTTTCGTTTTTAGGTCTATTTCGATTGCTACTGGGACATGATCTGAGTTTAGTTCAGGGAGTGTGCTTATGTTAGTGGGATTGCAGAAGTTGTGGAGGATAGATATGTCAATAGTGGAGTTGGTTTTGGTTCTGTTTGTGGCTACTAGGGTTGGGCTATCTGGTGCGATTATTCTGTTGTTCGGGTGTAGTTGTGTGTAATTGTATAGGATTCTACCGTTTTGTTGTTATGTGTGCAGTGCCAGGAGATGTGTTTAGCGTTGAGATCGCCTGCTATTATCGTTTTGGGAGCTATTTTGGTCAGTGCTTTAAGTTCTTTTATTTTGTTTTTGGGTTGTTTGTAGGCGGAGACCATTAGTGTGTTATTTATG